>CM068591.1:21123238-21268238 GCA_035048485.1 Pteria penguin | reverse complement strand
CCTAGTGGTATCGCGCTGGACTCCTGATCGGGAGGCCGGGGTTCGATTCCCGCTCTGGTCATGCCGGTGTCCTGTCTTTCGGACGAGACAGTAAAAACCGAGGTCCCGTGTCGTGGTATGCATGGCAAGTTAAAGATCCCTCACTGCTTCGGGTGGGTCCGTTGCAAAGGTCAAAATTTGTATGCCCCGCATCAGGCAGATGCCGTCATCATATACGTGAAATATTCGTGGTGTGACGTTAAACAAAAATCAATCAATCAATCAATCGTTTGCTTCGGTTGTAATTGCGTTTTACTCATTTTAAATATTTCATTATTGAGGAGATTTCTAAAATGTAATTATATCTTTATGTTGAATCAAAATAGAGATTGATCAATTTGAAATAATTAGAAACAGAAAAAAAAAAAGATCTGACGCAGTCAAATGAGAAAATCCACCACTGGAAAATTAAACAAATAACAAAATATGATCACATGCAAAGAAGACGTGGCAAATTAAATCATTGTCTTAAGATCACGGTTCTGTCTAGGTCAAACCATGGTACTTCCTATTTCCAGAGGAACCCATGTTTAATTACCAAACTTCTAGCAAAAGCTTAGCTTTATATAAGCAATATATCAAAATGTTTGTCAGACCCTCCTCTATCAGATTTTTAACTTTACCATAGGTCATTCACCTAAATTTCAAGAAAATCTTGCTGAAAGGGGGTCACCCCCACAAAACCAATCTGATTAAAACCATATCTTTATTCCGCTTCTCTATTAGTCCCATTGCGGATAAAGATCTGGCGAAACTCCGTAAGGGGTCATATTCTGGTGAACTGTGATTTTCAGCCAATCAGTGGATAGGTTACAAATTCCTAGGAATGAAATTAACATCCACAGGGTGCATGACCCACAAGGTAGTTTTTGAACAGTGTTTGTTACATATTGTGTTACTATCACGTGCCTTACCGAGTCATTGATTGGCTATGGGAAATAACGGTTTCGGTGAATGAGACGTCATCAGAGTTCACCTGAACATGACCCCTTACGGAGATTCGCCAGATCTTTATCCGCAATGGGACAAACAGAGAAGCTGAATAAAGATATGGTTTTAATAAGATTGCCCACAAAACTTGCCAAAATTTCAACTACTTCTTAGGTCATAAAAACTTTACATTAGCGAAATGAGATTAAAAATCAAGATTTTACAGCAGAATGAATCTTTATTTACAGATTGATCAAATAATTTCATCCAATCAGAGCCCCTGATACATTGAAATAGTAGTCCCTCTCTTCCTATAGCAGATCAGCCAATCAAACATCACGTAATTACCATGCTTTGACCTCTACCAGTTGATGTCGACAAGTGGTGTATAGGCTTTTACAGAATACTTTCTGCGTACTTACAAAGACAAAGACCAACCCTTAACAAAATTAATAAATACATTTCTTAAAAACAGACACGTATGTTATCAGTTGAAACTGACTATTTTCTCATAAAATCTTGTTTCATTCCTTCAAGAAAGTATCCCCGGTAATATATCATATAGGAAAATCCCTGTTTCAATTCTAATTTTACTATGTCGGAATAATACAGATTGATAGGCTATAAGATACTAAGAACATGTCCAAAATAATGCTGATGTTAGATAAGGTGACATTTTTTTAATCACTGCTATTCGAATTAATAACCTTTTCCATTTCAGTAGGAAATAGTGATTTTCATAAATCGTGCACAGTACTGATATGTCTATTTCTGTACATAACTTGCAATATACAAGTGTAATTTGTTCACATGTAAAAATTAATATACAACATACTCATAGGCCCGTGATAACCGAACACGACATAAATGCCTTAGATAACAAATAAATAAATAAATATAAATGTACAATGGTTTTAAAAAGATTATGCTTTATATCTGCACACAGTGAATATGAAATTGTAAAAATGTTTACAGGACTAGTACAATTTGCCAGACCGAAGCAATTTTATACAAGACTAGAGCAAAATGTACATCATGATGACATTTCATACATCTGAAACCGAAATCGCTTCTGGAAAACACCAGACAATCGATCCAGAAATTTAAGATTATTTACCAGACCGGCGTCAATATAATCAGACTTGTCCGTCGGTCCGATGATATTTCATTTTTCACTGTGCACATCAACCCCCCTACACACACACACATATCTACACACACACACACACACACACACACTTCCCTTGTGTGCCTTAAGGTTTGAAATATTTCGGAAGTATGCTAAGGAATAAGTTTCCATTACAATCATATCTTTGAAGAAATCCAGAATCGACTGTATATGTTTACTTGCAAGAGCATATCTACAGTATGCACTTAAGATGAGGATTTTTAAGTGCAGTTCAACTCTGCTAGTAACATGTTACAAACTGAGTAGGATTTTCGTAAAGTGAGGAGTATCAAATACAAAGTCATCAGTTTGACTCCTTTTGTTGCAACAAACAGCCTCGTCACGATTAGTCACGTGGTAGACGAGTATGAAACTATATCATTTACCTGTATGTAATATCTGTTTGATATAGAATGCAATATGCCCCACGCGGTGAAGAGTACTATTGATTCTGCGCTGCTAATTTACTGACTATTTCAATATATGGAATAACAATGTTCTCCTATGGTCCTCGTTTGTGATATCTAAAGAAAGTGCTAATGCATGTTCAAATACTTCTCTAGTAAATCTGTCTTGCATCTAATGGATTGATATACAAATACAGATCCTTGCGCGGTTTATTTGGATCTATTTACACAGATCCATACGCGGTGTGTTTAGTACTATTTACACCTGACTGAATGCATGTCTGTCAAGTAGAAACTGATTTCAAAACCAAATTCATGGATCATAATTGAATATTTGAAATAGAAAAGCAAATATTATATTTTGGTGAATATTTTTAGGTATGTTTGCGTAATAATTGAAAATGGAGATTTTGGTATGACTTTTAACAGAACATTAAATAAAATGCACCTTAATGTAAACATGTGTATTTTCTTAATTACATAGGCAAATACTACTTATTTTAAAATCTAAATTAAATAAGACCAATTGTTCGTTTGTTATGACATAATTATTTGATAAGTTGCACTGTTTGAATTACTTCGTTGAGAAAGAAAAACTAGAGTGCATGTATTTATGTATATGTTTTTATGTTGTAGTAGATGAATGGAATTTTCGAAATGCGATACAGATATCGTATCATATACATGTATGTACCAGTATCAATTGTCGAAGGATAATTTCTATCATAAAAATATAATATATATAAATATATAACAGGAATGGAAGACAGGCGTTCGGCAATGTTGTATTGAGAAAAAAGATTAAAGATTATATATTGATTTCTATATTTTACATATACATAACACATTTCTGTATTGCAGTTTAGGACTATGTTCATAAAAGAAAAATATTACATAGCATGCTTTCTGGCGAATTTTATCACATGAAATATACAAAACGTATCCCAAAGCTACCTTTGTTGTAGGTCCTCATTGCATGGTATCTAATTGGTTTGTGTATAATACGCATGGTTCTTGCTTAATCATATGTTTATATATAAGTACTTGAATATTTTTAGAATTATATTATGCATATTTATGTTAAATGTTTTTTAGATAATAGTATTGTAGCATATGAGAAACAGACACGCTATAAGAACTGTCGGTCAATGATTTTTTTTTTCAAAATCTGAAATGGTCTTTCATTTTTCATATTTGTTAAAACCTTTCATTAATCACAACAGTGCTGGCTTTGAATGACTCAGGAAAATTGCACTGTTGCTTTAATAACGTATACAATAATATTTCATAACAATGGCATCTCAATAATGTTAATTAAAAATTTCTGAAATAGCATTTGTACAAATATTCTACAAAGAAATTTGAAATATTTCTTAATCTGGAAATGCACTGCCCACATTTCGCTGATACAATTATAAACTTACAGAATATGAATTTTCATATTGATAGTAAACTACAAAAGTCACTGAAGCTATATCACTGTGATGTACCATGGTGGACTTTTAAGATGAGGCTTAATGCCCGTAAAGGGTGAACATCTCCTGTTTGGCTATCAGCATCTGCCATGACATTTTTTTTGACAATCTTTAGACAATTCAATTAACATGTGAAATAAATGTGGACTACCGCTTTATTAGAGTGTGACTAACACAAAGGATTATAAAAATAGTCGAGAAAAGGGTGTTAAGATTGATATTTTCATCCTTTCACGTATGTCATTGGGATCCATAATCCTGCATAATACCACGTATGATTTATCACAAAGTTACATTTGTACATACAATTGTTGTTTGTTAATATCAGCTTCAGTGTTCATCTATTCAATCAAGGAATTTCTCAACTCAAGAACAAATGACAACATTTGTAATTTAGAAAATTCATCATATAATACCAAAAGTCAATAGTTTTATAGGGTTTATATGTGTTTTTGGTCAGTTTACTCGAAGGGGCATTGCATACATCGCTTTAAAGACTTAACGAGGAAACATAAAAAATAATAATTAAAGTCTTCCGTTTGTGTTATTTGCTTTTTCAGAATGTTATGGCCTGTGGTACAGGGGAGCAGAACGACAATTCTTTGCCTGCAACGTACTGTTTACGAAGGAAAAATATCCTTCTTGAACATTGTTTACTACAAATCATAAAATATTCCTATAAGGTTAAATATTCATGGTAGCAAATTATATTCGTTTTAATTAAATTCTGCTATATATTCTATATGTGGATATTGATATGATTTCAAATTAGAGGCTTACGATAGCTTACAATTCAAACAATGAAATAATACCCATTCATACGGATTTCCGCCAACACTTTTAACATAGTTTGTGTCCACAGTAAGTTTGGTATGATTGTATTACCATACATTAGAAATCGTTATGGAGGTGTGAAAACATTTCACATCGAGGTCACATGGGGACACAAATCATACCGAGTTAAAAGGTAAAGAGCAGAAATAGGCATACCTAGCCCAAACAGCAGGTAGGGTGGGGGGGGGGGGAGAGTGGCAAAACTTTACTTCTTTATAGCTGTTCAGAACTGGTAATGACATATTTACGTGTATTTATTTCTTCTTTAAAATCACGTCGGATTTATTCGCATTTTTGTGAGAGGCAATATGCAATTTACATTTTATATTTTCATAGCGAAGTCAAATGCGACTTATTATAGGCGGAAATTAGCTTGGAGGCAATATTCGGGAATTACAGATCTCACAAAGATAATATGAATTACGGTAAATGCATCGGTAATGAAATAAATGTTAATATTCGACTTTAGTTGCAATTAAAAACCATAATTGTAAGGTTATTTTAAAAACCGCATGTTCTAATGTCGCCAATATTTTTTAGCAAGGTAGAAAACAGTTTTTAGCAAATAGATACATGCGTATTGTTTGTTTTACATATACGTAGTTTGGTCAGTTTCGTTTTACATATCAAGGCATACATTTGTCATATGATTTGATATTTAAAGTCCATAGTGCAGTTCTTTTCAGCGTTTGTGCAATGTAACATCGACACCGAAGATTAATTAGAATGACGTGTGTCAAAGACGCACCCGTCAAAATCGAGATCTGCAAATTTCGATAAAGGGTTGCAGACTTAATTCTAAAGTTGCAAAATTTGTGTCATTTTGCTACGAAGTCAAGGCTAAATCTCATACCCATCTTTTTATTTCTTTTGTTTTTCGACGCAATCCGTTGTACTGATGAATAAATTCTGGAAACATTTCCTTTCCGCAAACCTTCTGAGTATAGCGTAATTATTTATGAATGAATTTGACTCTTTTCGACATGAGATCTATGCCGCAAAGGATAAAGACTATCTTTTCTCCTTTTTTTCAAAATTATTAAATTGCCTTTACAAATGTGCATATGATGATACATACGACCCTTAAACCCAATCTACAGACAATGTCTTATTTGCCAATGTTACCCAAAGCAGACATTTTATGTCTTATTTGCCAATGTTACCCAAAGCAGACATTTTATGTCTTATTTGCCAATGTTTCTCAAAGCAGCCGTGATATTTCTTATTTGCCAATGTTACCCATAGCAGACATATTATTTCTTATTTGTCCATGTTACCTAAAGCAGACATGTTATGTCGAATTTGCCAATGTTTCCCAAAGCAGACATGTATTATTGCCAATGTTACCCAAAGCATACACGTTCTGTCTTATTTGCCAATATTTCCCAAAGCAGCCATGTTATTTCTTATTTGCCAATGTTACCCAAAGCAGACATGTTATTTCTTATTTGCCAATGTTACCCATAGCAGACATGTGATTTCTTATTTGCCAATGTTACCCAAAGCAGACATGTTATGTCCTATTTGCCAATGTTACCCAAAGCAGACATGTCATGTTTAAGCTATACGAGATTTGATGTGGTTTAAGTAAAGGTTTCAGAACATTGTCGCGTACCTCAATGGAGGCCCAGGATCATTACATAATTTTGAAAGATTTAAAGTCTTGCGCTAAGGAAGTCTTTGTACTAGTCAGCTAAAATTTCTCACAAAACCATACAATACGAAAAGATTTATAGAATTGATAGAAAAATTTACATATCATTTCCATAAAGCATTGATCAATAAAATTTCTTGGCTACAGTCGGATCGGGTTATCCAAAGTAGAGGTATATATAACGTCTCCTGAGGGGCAATGTTATTCATTTTTGTTTTTAAAGTTTTTCACCCACACCAATTTTGGTGTATACATATATACAATCATGTTAAACAATAATATTTATGTTAACATATCTTGGTTCCGCTCTTGGAATCCACGGCTGCTAAGGAGAAGCGCTATATATAGATCCTTCTTTAATTGCGTTCTATTTATTCATGTCTGTTTGTCGCGTCGTATCAAACGATTTACTAGAGGTATTAATCCTCCAAGATCATCCCTTAAGTCCTATATTAAGAGGGAGAGCTCATTGTTTTATAGAGATAAAATCTCCTTGTTGACAAACTCACTTGCTTTTAACTTTTTTGTGTTGCATTTCCATTATCTTGGTGTATCTTTCAAGTTAAATCTATGTTGTGGTAGATTGTATGAAATGAGTACATCACTCAGTTAACTGTCCGTTTACTAGAGCGTCATCATGATTACGGTTTTAAAACTGTCTTTCCAAAAACAAAAAATAATAATAATAATAAAAGTAAACCCAAACAAACTAGGCAGTCGATAATCCACGGTCTATCTGCTCACGCTGTCTGTATCGCAGTCCTTCTATCCGTACATTAGTTATATAATTTATAAACTATTTAACGACCATTAGTTTGCTGACGCCATTAAATGCATCCTTACGTATATTTGTTGAGGTTATAATATACACTTGTCTCTCTTTCTATTTTTACGTATATTTGTTGAGGTTATAATATACACTTGTCTCTCTTTCTATTTTTACGTATATTTGTTGAGGTTATAATATACACTTGTCTCTCTTTCTATTTTTACTTATAATTGTCTCTACTTCACATTGCAATAAAATGAATGCAGCCATTTATTTTAAATGTTGACAACTGTCATCGGGTTATCAAATTTTAAATATTTAATAGTCCATGTTTGATGCATCGAGTCTTAAAATAATACATACCATTAACCATTACATAACAGTAGGAACGGAGTGGGTTTAGTTTAGGGGACTGTTCTTATTTTATCGGTCATCTTTTTCTCTCTTTCTGTCTATCTCTCATTTTTCAAAATTCTTTCATTATTTATCTCTCCATTTTATGCCTTTAATCGGCCACAACGCCTCTTTGTCCTTCGTTGTACACTTCTTGCGGCCGTGCATATAATTTGTCGTGTTTTTTTTTTCAGGTTGGAAGAGAACTACTGTATATGTGAAGGCGTGTGTCTTCCAAGATGTATCCTGTATGCTCATTATCTTGACTTTTGTCGGAGAGAGACTTTAGAACCTGCATGCGCAGCCACGTTTGGAAAGGTACGTTGATCTTTCTTACTAGGTAGTGAGGTTATAAAATTTAACTGAAATTACGTGATTTGCCTCACCGGATCAACAGTTTCGGTCTAATAGCCTCTTAATGTCACCCGATTAATATTCGAACATTTTTGCAAAGGAGTAGATTAAGGCACATTTACATATATATAGCAAAGGTTATGCAAATTATGTCACGTTCTGTGATTCTTTCACTTACCATAGTATCAAAAATATGATATGCAGGACTCGCATTAACATTTTGTTGTGTACGTGCTTGATAGATTTAAATTTTTATTCATTGATGTCGTCATTTCTTTTCTAATATTGTTCTGTTTCAGACTATACGACAAAAGTTTCCCCATCTGACCACACGGAGACTGGGCACTCGTGGACATTCAAAGTAAGATTCATTCTGAAAGTTCACTACTGCTATTCTATTTTCTCTCAATACAGTGACATAGGAAATTTTTGTCGATATTTCTTGGCATGGCCTACTGGTTCGACCCTTCTGCTCTGTTTGGTGTCTACATTCTAGTTACTTCGCTGTATGAATCCATGTACAAATTTGGACCTAGAATACGTGTGTACAAAACTGTGACCTCTTACTAGAACTGAAGTTTATGGCATTCTGACTCGTACGGTTTTGATACGCTGTTTTACAGTGTTTCATTTTCTACGTACTGTATATTGACTGAGCATTAACTCAAGTTTTGAAATGGCTTAACCGATTGTAAGATTTACTTCCCTTGTAAATAAATCAACCATAGTTCTTTTCATAGGATTGCATCAGGCAGATATAGGTGAAATAAGCTCGAAGTTGCCTTAAGATGACAAAGAAGCAAGCGAGAAAGTCGCCGATTAAATAAATGACACATTTGATCCCAAAATATTAATTGATAATAAATTTATAAATAAATCAGTTTCAAATTAAGATATACAAACAAAATGACAATAGTCTGTGTTACAGTGACCTTCACCATATACAAGCCGCGATATTGATATTTTACTCTCTCTCCCTACAGGTACCATTACTACGGGATTGGTATCCGGGAGACCAGCCAGTACTACCATTCTGTCTATACCGGCAAGGGCCTCACGAGGTAATACGCACGTTGCTAGTACAACTAGCTATGTCTTTCATGTCCCATATTATATTGTCATTCATTCAATAAAATCCCTATATTACCTTTCTCGATCCTGTTGCAAGTTGTGTATGTGTGCGAATGTTTTATTGTGCAGTGTGAAAGTTTTCAGGATAAACTTGAGAGGTGAGTACTGTTCCGATTTGATAATGGACCACACTGTCTATTTTAATTTCTAAGTAAAACTCATCACTTGATGAATCAGTATATATATATATATCTATATATAAGTTTCATATTCCGACATATCCTAAGATTGAGCACATGTTTTCCGTTTGAAGATTTCATTCATAAAAATTTTATACATATGTAAATTATTTTGCTCTATTAAAATACTTTTGAAATACTTATTTCATTGAATGCTTAAATATTTTGATTTTCATATTCCGCCTATAACAAAAAATATAGTAAAAGTTACTTGAAGAATAATTTTAAGTTATCGGTTTTATTGAGTTTAAGTGGGTGGGTGTGTGTGTGCATGCGTGTGTTTTTTTTAACATTACAGTCCATAAAAGGCAGTGAATGTCACAATAAAACAAAAAAGAGCAGCTACCAACGTGATGATTGCGATAAAATCGACAAAAACACACAAAGAAAAAATAAATAAAATAAAACCTGAATATTTTTATGACGTTGGAATCTTTATGCGGTTAGAAGTATTTAAATTAATGAGCGGGAATGGTAATGCGTATGCTTTCTTTCTTTTCAAAATGAATTAATTTTTTTCTGAAAAAATATAAATACATTCTATTAACCTTCTTAACGTCCCGCGTTCTCTGCGGTCTACCTGTATAATTCTACTTCATTTTCGTTTGAGAGTGCATCAAGATTTGTGTTTAAAGGCTCATCAAACCATGACCTTTCACCTTAGTGAGTCCTATATCATCACGTGAGCGTTTGACGTCAATATAAAGGGCGAGAAAAAGTGTGAAAGTGACATTTTTACGACGAGTGCATGTGGATTTCTTTTCTGAAGGGTGTTTATTTCTTCATGATCACACTGAAAGTCACTCGGAAAAGTTATTCCAACACTTACAGAAATTCTTTGGTTCTGGTTATAAATTCTCATCCCTAGAGTTTATATTGCCACCAAAATACACATTACGGTGTTAAATGTATTTATCTTACACCCCTTCACAAAGAAATGTGTTGTTTATTACCAAGTCTATATTTGCAATTAAACATGGCTGCAGTATTCTGAACTTTTCAAGCCTTTAGAGCTTCTTACATAATTCAATATTATACGACCTCTCTGAACTTGAAATGAATTATTTATGTCGCATAGGGTATCGGAATTATGTTTTTATGTTGAATGACGCGTTGTGAAGCCTCCTTCAAGAATGCATATTTCATAAGTGGACCCAACGAGAGCATGTGAAGAGAGCGAAATGCATATTAATATTGTTCGTGAAAAATGCAAACAAATTTTGAAGGAAGCAAATGGGCTATATACAAAATATTACGTCATTTGTGGGATTGAGAACAATGTATACATGTAATTGTGCAATGATTTAGATAAATCTATCTAAAGAAAAAATTAAGAAAAAGCGAACTTGGGTTCAAGAAGTGTATTTTGTATAATTTTATAAATTAACTCAGATATTAGCTCGAATTAACTCCACAATTTTAAATAAAAAATGAAATTGTATTTCTAACCACACCAAAAAAAGGAGTAATATTTGCCAGCACACTGCCACCTACATCACCCTTCGGAATGTTAAAAATATCACGTAAAGATGTATACATCCTAGCACTAGGAAATACAATATCTGCGATAAATAACGAAAAAAGGGTAAATCTGAAAACTGACCCAATTCAAAATCGAGTCGCAAACGAAAATTACATGAATACGGATCAAACGATTTCCTCTGTGCCGTCGCACGAAATAGTCTGTATCAACACATGGTTTCGATAACAAGTCTTAAATACACGCACACATTGGTTTAGATTGATCCGAGAATTAGGCGAAATCAAGAAGATCAACCGAAAACAAATAAAGTTTCCATTCTAAATCAGTTGTAAATCTAGATATCATATCGCACCATATGATATTGGATTCGTTAATGTTGACAAAAGATAACTTGTCAATTATGAATTATCGCCTTCAGCTTATGAAATTGCACTTATGTTGCCTGCCAAACTTTGATGCATTTTATTCAAGCAACTTTACCATTGCATGCTATGATGAGCATGGAATATTATGTAATAACATTTATGCTATGCGCCTTATATTTTGAAGTGAGAACACATAAGGAATGATATCTTAGTTCAGAACTTTTATAAATGTTTTGAAACTCACATGAGCTGATGATCAGCTATGGGAATCACATTCATCGTTGACTTTCTTAAACGAGTAACAATATTTCCAGTGTTCTTTTAATCCCATTAGGTCACGGAAACAAAATATATATTATGAATCTTTGCCCAGAGCTTGTCCTTCTGGAATGAGGGCTCCATGGAACACTTGCTTTGTCTTGATTTACGTTTTGTTACTTTTTGTTTTGGAGCTGTGTGTCTTGTCTGTTGAATGCCGTCCATGAATATAATTATGTTTCTTTTCCGAGATATAATAAACCTTCAAATTTTGTTTTATCAACATGATACAGTTGGTTATTTTGTGGACCATTTTCAATAGTCCATTATTAATGTATATTTGTTATTCCAACGTATCAAGAACTTGATTCAGTTTAAATTGATGCGAAGTTCTTCATGATTTCAATGTTATACTTTCAGATTTTCTGGATGCAAACTAAAAAATGAAGTAAGTATGAACTTTCATTACAAAACTATATTGGATTTTCTAATAGCTATATACTTAAATTAACTTAAATTAACAGACATGTTTCAGTACCAATACTTTGTGCTAATTTGAGGATCGCTCAATTCAAATTATTCTTTACTATTTACACTATATTTTGGGATAAATATAAGTCTTTCGATCTTTTGACAACGCCTGATCATCATCATTATGGTTCTGGTATTGTTATATGTTTGTTATGCTATTGTCTAACATATAGAAAAGCATATACCGCTCATAATATAATCACCTGTATTAAATGATGGCCAATACTCGGTGAAAAAAAAGATCTCCAGGAAGATTGCTGCACCTGTTTACGTGGGCAAGACGATGCTTTGCATTGCATGTTGCATTGTTCTGTTTCATAATAATAATAATATAAATAATAAAAATAACAAACGTTATTTGTCAAGACCTGGGGTCACTTGTTCAAATCTTTAACCACTGTTGAAGCCAACCAAGGGCAAATGTTTGATTAGCAATAATTTGTATTGCTAACTTGTAAATTATTAAATTTATTGATTCACTTATTGTATCTGCTGCAAAACAGTATGAAGAAAATAACTCAAACAATTTCATTTCAATGAGACAGTAACATGTATTTTTACCACTCTAAGTCTGAAATTCGCCCAAGTAACTATGACCTTTGAAGGCTTTTTTCTTTCTACAGAAATAGATGTAAAACCCGGTCCTACATGTTATTTTCTGATTTATATTTCTATACGAGTTTTATGAAGTACATATTTAATGCGGTGGTCGGAAACCTACGACCTATCTCTTGCTGCTTACTGACTTAAGATAAGAGGAGCCAGAATCAAACATGAATTCACAAGGTGACTCTACTACCTCTATTTATTGCAGACATAGCGGACATGTCGTTAAGCCATCTGGATAAGAAATCATACATATAAATAACAAATTTAATATTAAGTTTAGTCTACTGAAAAAGCATCATACCAATATATCAAGTTTGTTTTAAATGGGATTTCCATATCGGTTTGAAGGAACCTTTTAACCTCAAAATATTTTCTGAACTGTGTGTGATGATATCACACATGACAAATGTGTTTCTTAATTATATGACTGAAATGAATAAGTAGTAATTAATAAGTAGATCAGTATGTCATAGTAGTGTCCATGGTTCAATTCATTATACTGGCAATGTCGGAAGATCGGTGACTACCGAGGTGATCTCCAACAACAACAACAACAACAACAACAACAACAACAACAACAACAACAACTACTACTACTACTAGATAAACACCATCAAAGCACCATCAATTCGTTTAATTTTATGGTTATATACTAGATCAATAAATGTAAAATTGTAGGTCCTATTTTAAGTCATGAGGTTTTCACAACGAGAAATATTTTACGTGTATTTATAAACCCATCACTGTTTACTTGTTGAGCGAGTTCTGTTTCTTATAGCAAAGCAGTGTGTTCGACTGTCCACGGGTATGCCTCTAATAGCACGGAGGCAATGATGCAATAAAGATATACTAGGTACTTAAAAGGTGCCCAGCTACCCATGCAGAGGGTGTCAGGCAGCAGGGCATCGTTTGAAGCATTACTTTAAAGCGTCAAAGTTAATTGTCCTGCCCAGATACTGTGTGTCTGGAACACGTTCTATACAAAACATTCAGTATATACTGATTTGTTGTGGTTTTGCATATAATATGGGCATTTACGGTAAATATAGCCAAACAGAAGACGCTCACTCCTTCCTGACACATGGTTTCACCTATGGTTTCCAGAGTTCATAGCGTCTAGCATGGTACACTTTATAAACTTGCATACGTGACTTTTTACTATACTATTTTACATTACAAACTGTCAACCATCAGACAACCATACTGACAATACGCAAACCAAACATACTCAATTATCAACATCATATTGTATGTAAGTAAGTGACAGTGAGAAGTATTGCGTTTCATGATATATTCCAAAACGGTACTACTCCCTTATAAACACAATATTAGCAGCACACAATAGTGAGCTTGATCTAGCTTTAGTGCATCACCTCTGTGTTATCTCCCAGGAATTCGTATGGGATTAGATTTCAAACCATCGGCTCCAGTAATGTCCCGCAGACAAACTTATCAGGTTAGTGTCTCCACGGTTGGATTACAAGGCTTTATCTAAATCTTATCTGTGGCTGACCACTTGAAAGTGACCACAAGAATGGCAAAAGTATTCAAAAGTATGCCGTCATCATGATATTGTGTAGCATGATAAAGGGTAAATCATAAGGTATATCATCGATAAGAGACCGTCCTTGTAAATTTGTAATTGCTCTCGAAAATAACAATAATAAAAATAGTTTTCATTAACTTATTATATTTATGATAATGTATCTCATCACCTTTCCATTTATATATGTATTTTGATATCTATGTTTGTTAGGGTCTAGAATTCCAAAATGAATTCATCTAACCACATGCATTTGCATATGTAAAAAATAAAAAATAAAACCTCTCTGGATGTGTGTAAACACATATTTGTTCACTGGTCTAAGTATTGTTTTCGCTGTGTATGGATCTATGTATAGTAATGTGAATAAGTAATTCACTAATCATATGAAAATAAATCTTGGAATATATTTGTAAATAAGTGTAGTTGACCTTTTTAAATGCTTTTTATGACATATTAAAAATAGACATAGAGACACTATATACTCATAATTCGGTCTCTAATTTATAGTGACAGGGACTGGGTACTGTAAACGTTACCTATCGATCTGTTGATTACATATATCATTACGCTGCATATGAATGTAGCCATGGTTTTGTGAATGGGATGTACCATTTGTATTTGTTTTAGATCAAAGTTTACAATTTAGTATTCAAACCTATATTTAGGATCATTTATTTTACGGATAAAATAATTATAGATCATACATACCTTTTAATTTTGTGCACCATATGCACATTTCGACAAGTTATGTCTCTTCAGTTATGCTCGTAGCCGAATGATTGGAATTCACAAAATATATAAAATTATGAAATCATTTTCCTTTAATACTTATTGTAGGGTCTAAAAAAGAAAGGAATCTTTATCAAAATATAGACCTGTGTATCTCAGTGCTGCTTGGTTTTAGTGATAATGCATATTTTATGTTGTTTAAAAGTAAAAAATTGTTCTTAATTCTATCTCTTAGATTTAAAAAGGGAAAATTTTACTTTAAAAATTTGCTGACCTGTACTCATCACTATCTATCATTTATTATATAAATACTGGAGCGGCATCTGTTTGAAGTCATCTCTACAAGTTTGGTGTCCCTTACCTGTACCTCACATGATTGTACAACTTGTATAAATGTATCCATCCGATTATGTTTGATCTCATATGATGGTATTTACTTTGTTGTTAAAAGATTAATTGTCTTATCTCTTAACATTAAATACACACCCTTTCCTTCATCATCTTTCTACATCCAAACAGCAAAGAGCAAAGATAAAAGTGACTTAAAGAGTATTAAGTAAAATGCATGGTGGCAAAATGTGCGAAGTCTAAAATTAATAGGACGTTGTTGATTTTCTTTTTTACGTCACACCGCGATTCATTCACTGACATGGTAAGGGTATCTGCATGGACATTTTGACCTTTGCAGTTATACCCACCAGAAGCAACGAAGAATCATTTTCATGAAAAATATCTATCATGGCACACGCAAAAGATATTTACTGTCCCCTCCGAAAGACAGGATACCGCTACTGCAGCCGGTGTGACTTGTTCCCGGGACATCTAGGTCGGAACCAAGCACGATCGTTATAGAACGTCGTAGGCTCAAGTTATAATCAAACCTAAATAAAATGATAAGATACAAAGCGATAAAGAAAATATATGCAAAAGAATAATAATTTCATTATAATATTAGGTTTCATTCGATTATTAAAATCTGTGCACGTGTTTAGGTATTGATTCCTGATCAGTCATGACGATAAATTGATATCTGAAATTCCTTTTGGTATATGCTTTTTATTCGTAAAACAATCGTAGGATACGTGCTAGTGCTCAATAAATGAGACTTTCCCTAACATTATGATGATCAAAAATCTTTTGTCTAGAATGTTAAAACATGGTAGCTCGTAAATATTCACAATATGAGTTTATTTTACAGGGTGGATTTACGAGAAAGTACTCTCTGAGTTCTAAGACTGGAACGCTACTCCCGGAATTTCCGAACGCTCAGTACCTTATACTCCCACTTTCTATACCCAGGGAAAAGGTAGGTTCAGATGTACTACGATTAATTTAATGCTATTGAAGAAATTAAAACTACTGCATGATTACTTCTTGATCATTTATTTTCACATAAAACTTTATTTCATTATTCTATAAATCAACAGAAACTTCTGATGAGTAACAGTACTTAAGAGATTTGTGGCATTGTATTGTAGAAGTTCTGTACCGTTTGTATTACTTGGTTGGTGTGACTGATAGACCAAGTTTCCCAAAAGACGTAAAATCTAGTATCACTCTCAGATTCCGTATATGGCTCGATTGCAAGAGTATTCGAAACTTACAGATGATGAAATTGCTAAGTCCTGCACTATTCTACCTATTTTCTTTTACTGACTTATTTATTTAATTATATGCCTAAAGATTTAGCCATTTAATTTATGGTTGTCCATAGAATCACTGATAAGGATTTATGTGTGGTCCGTAATGTGAACTTCTAAATATTTTTTTAACGTTTCCTACATCAACATGTGTAAGTGAGTGGTGACTTTAAATGAAACATAAGATATTACACATCCATAAACAAAGGAAATATCTAAAACTTACATGGATTTTCTCCTACAATGGTACATATGCTGTAATAGAAAACTTCCAATCCCAAAGACGGGGAGATTTTGAGCTCTGCACATCGAGCAACCTTTTAAAATTCTACTTATTGTCCCTGATTAATGTATTGTAGTATAATATGTTTATCGCATTGCTGGAAATTGTTGTGAAATATCCTTGCCAAAAGTGAGGTAAAATCACATAAGATATGTATTCCCATTTCCCATTTACTCAAATAAAACGTGTCTAAATAGAGATCTGAAGACTGCATATTTAAAGCTAGAATTTTGGTTAAGGTAGAAGTATTCAGCTATTAAATCTGTATAATTGGTATGATACAGAAACGTAGCGAAAGACATAAAGTGCATACAATTTTCCCCGATCTGTGTTATGTTCATTTCAATAACTTCAGGTTGGTCTGGCTGAAAAAAAAACTTTTGATGAAAAAAGGATGATATTTTGTTTAAAATGTAATAATAAGTTTGTTCATAATAACATATGCAAAATCATTTGGATGCTCACAAATTACTAAAATCATTTTTATAAAGAATTACACTGGTCATGCTAAACGTCTAGGATATGAAATTACACACAATTTTGGGATTCGATTTACACCGAAAAATTATTACATGGTTTGTTTTAAATATGTGTGAAATACGATGAAATGATTAATACATATGATATATTCGTAGCAGTACTATTCTTTATCAGTTATAAAGAAATAATAGTTGTAGTAAATCGACATAAAGGCATACAGTATAAAACGTGAGATTTGGAAAATAAACATTTTAACATGTCTAGAGGGATTGTTTGTTGTGAAGCTTAATATATTTCAAACAGTACAAAACAAACGTAGAAACATAAAACGGGATTTTAAACTTTTTCCATGTGTTGCAAACTTGCATGAACTAATATGATATCAACAATATAAATCCCGTCACACAACATCACATTAAATTTGTCATTTTCATTCAGAACAGGGGAACCTATGAAAAAAATATATTTCTGAAGATCAAAATTAATTATGAAGCAATCAAGGTGGATATGAAATGAGATGTCGATTTCATAGAGAAATGAGATTTATGTTAAGTTCACTGTTTGGTGAGCCCTTCACATTGAAATGTTTTATTGCGTTTCCGTCGGTGTTTATTGAAACTCTGATAAACTAAGGCCCGAGGTCTGTGTTATTAATTGATACCAAATCCACTCTCTTTATGTTCCCTTATTGTAACGAATAAAGCCCGGTTCTGTGTAAACAAAAACCATGTTTGCACGGGTTTTCGGCCTTTGAAATAACAAAAAGAGAGACTATGATATCGGCATTTGTCATTGCGGTGGTTTTATCAGAAGTTCAGCTTGTCAGCAGCAAGGTGGTTCCTGAGCACGTATAGAATATCTACGGGATACTAAATTAGCATTTCCTTAAGATAAAAAAGATAGAATTAACATTGTAACATTTTGATTGTCCTTTGGATTTCGATAGACAACGTGGTGGTCAAACCGTTATTTGTTTTACACATATAAATAAAGAATAACATATCTTAATTAAATAAATCTATAGTAAGCAGGAAAAAGGATAAAAAATTTAACGAGGGTTACATATTTATATTGATATAATTTCTTATATATCCATAATTATATTTATAAGATAGTACTGTGTTTTATGGGTTTCTAGTCTCTGGTGTCTATGATTGTCACCAGAGTTACATTGCGACAGTTGCTTGATTGTTTTTCATTTAAGTTCCATTGATACGTACATAGTCGTCTTATTCAATACCTTATCAATTATCTTCTACTTTCACTTTCATCTTAGTTAAACTGTTTTTTACAATTAGCGTCTATGATTTTCAGTTAATTTTCTAAATTTCTCTCTCTCTCTCTCTCTCTCTCTCTCTCTCTCTCTCTCTCTCTCTCTTAATTCTTCTACACATTGTATTTACCACTAGGAGTTGTCCTTTTTAAAACTTTTTCTGAATATTTTAAACAACGAAGACAAATACAGTCGTAAGGACGGCAGTTTTGCATAACTGATATTTTGGGAGACCCCAGCGTTGATACTGTAAATCAAGTGTATGTTGTATGACATAATATAAAGACCAAAACACTTTTACCTTCCTTACATGTACCAGATATGTTGGAAGACCTTTTTCATTAAGTATTATGAGAATCTAAAGATTGACAGTTGATGTTTATAAAAAGGTTGTTTTCTGAGAACAGGTTGTAAAGGTGGCTTGAAGTCGGTAATCTGATGATGTCTTGTCCTGTATAGCTTTGTGAACCAGTATCCTACCTATATATCCTCTTTGCTCCTTGTGGAGAATAAGGCAAGGCACAGACCACTTCACAGCCATCTCATCTCAATTCACTTTTTTCAGTGGTTCTTCATCACATCGCCCTTTGTCCACCTCTCTTCCATTTACCTTCTTGGGCCCAGATTTACGCTATTTTTCATTTGCTGTTTTGTCTTTTTTATTTAAATATGTGTCCTATATAATTCCATCGTTTTCTTTTCATTACATTTTCTATATTTCTATACAGTCAACTATAGTTCTTTGTCTCAGCTCCCCGTTTGACACTTTGTTCGGCCAAAAGATCTTCATTAGCCGCCTGATACATCTGTTGGAATTTTTCTACCTTTTTTTATATCCGCTTTTGTTTGAACCAGTATAGTTTAGTCAATAGTGTGCTTGTGATTGTTTCATGGTTCTTGTCTCACAGACGTCTCGTAATCCTGTCATGGTTCGTGTGTCACCAACATCTCGTGATCGTGTCATGGTTCGTGACTCACCGACGTCTCGTTGCTTTTGTATGAGACGACAGTACCATCCGAGTTAGTAATTACGGTAAACGGTGGCACGTAATACATCCTCTCTGCATCATGTAGGTCCGTTACATTAGCTGAAATTTCTGGGTAATGTCAGGCAGATGCCCTCAGCAAATTAGTGTAATAATCTTTATTCACTGTTAGACAACAAATAAAATTATTCCTAATATAAACTTGGTTTCCTTACATTTAAATCAGAGTTTCCCGGTGTGCTTATTGCAAAATATTGAATCTGGACTGCTTGCTCTGCCACTTTTTATTTGATAATCATGTATTCAATTTGTATTTTACATCAAGAAAACATACGTGATATCTGCATGACAATGTAATGCAGCTGGGACTGTCCTCACCTAATAATCCTATACCAGTAGATATTACGTTAATTACAATATGATTAAGGACTTCTTTACATATCATATCGGCTGATGACAATTATTACTGGTCATCTTGGGAAGCTATGTCTTCGTACTACCTCACCACCCACTATTCTGAATAATCTAAATTTATTTTGAAGCTATTTACATTGCAAAACTTTGTGGGAATGTAATGATGGAGTTTGCATGTTTATCTTTTAGATGAAGTCTCCTTGTTGATTTTACACTGTAAAGAATTCTTGTCAAAAACGGCATTGCGATATTCTCTGTCTGACTCAGTGTTTATATTGATTATTATGTTGTTCTATGTTGTATTAAATTTCGTCGTATCAACGTTGTAAATTTCATTTTTATTTATTGTTTCAATTACTGAATGAAATGAAATGGTATATCAATTCAGATGACTTGATACGTATCGTAATACGAATGTGCAGTCCTAATAAACTCTAGTTGGTAAAATTCAGGTTCTAAGTATGCTTCAATGTACTTGCTTTTTGTGATGGTCATTGTTCAAAATGTTGTTACTCCATACTTATCTAGAATTTGGTGATATTCATGTTTTTTCCGTTTGATTAGAACAGATTTCATACATTTAACGTACCCCAAGCGCTAAGAGTGGATATGTTGAAAGACGTACGCCTTGAAAAGTGCTATAGCGTTTCAACAATTTTCATTACATTTCTTAAACACAAACGACTATTTTGTAATGCATATATGGCAATATATGTTTCAATATTATACAACTCGTAATTGCTGTTTCATTTATTCTTTTCATATCAATATTTTTGTAGGTGGAAACTTTTGTCATGATGTACAAGACGCACTGCCAGTGTATCCTAGATACTGCCATCAATGCCAACTTCGAAGAGGTATGTGAGTTATAACACCTAGCTGGAAGTCCCTATTAGTATTATTTAGGTTCGATGCCATTAAGTGCATTCGTTTGTACATTATACATGCACATACGTGTTCGATGATTCTTGGTTTTTAGCCAACATTATGTATTCATTGCAACATAAAGATAAAAGTATGACACTTGAAAAATGAAAATATTAGTAAGGAATTAAGCAATAAAGATATCAAGTGCCAACAGCAGCAATTGATGTAGTTTCCCTGATTTAGTCAGTTTTAAAAGTACAGGATATACATAATGAATGCATGTTTCAGGTAGCAAATACTCATTTGTGAACATACTCCCAAAACAAAAATACTGCATTTTATTCCTAAAATTGTGAGTAAATATAACTCAGTATCGGTTCAGAGGAGATCGCTTCTTGTTAATGTCCATAAAAGGGTTAACTTTACATTGGTACTATACTATTTAATCAACATTCCACAATGGAATTAGCATGGTCATTGGTCAGAGTAATAATGTTGTCCTAGACACAAAACAAACTCTTATTTATACATGTTTTTGGTATATTTAGTTTGGATCGGCACTGATGCATGAAATAAATCGAAATAAAATTAAATCAGTTATGTTTATCATCTGTTATTAACTTAACAGTCATTTAAAATTTCATACTTCATTCATTTAAATTTTATTAGTGTATACTTGACACCTCTCACAATAGATTTAATTGGTCTCCAATTCCCGTGGTGCCACGCCTCGCCTGACTTGATTTCAGCAAAGACAATCACCATATAATTTGATAAGCGAATGACACAATGTACACTTGTTTCACTGTGGCTTCTGTCTCTGCAAGAATAACTTGCCAAAACTGTTTCGTCTCAGAAAATAAAAAGGTACTCATAAAGAAAAATTGTTTTATTTTTAATTTCTTATTAACACTTTTAAATACTGACTTTTACTTCCCTTTTCACCACTTTGAATAATTACACTTTTGATGTTAGGTGGCGAAACAATCCTTAATGTATTTTCATTGTCTAAGCTATTTATTTATTATATTTATCGCAGATATATCTCATACATTTTCTACATATATTTATCTTATATATAATTATATGTATGTAACTTGCATTCCATTTTTAAATTTCGTCGTCCTCCGTTATCTCCCCACGTTGCACCGCAACTCTCTTTCCTTCGGAACTTATTTCATTTTCCCATCCAGAAATAAATGATGGCTTTTCTTTGAGATGTATTTTCAAAAACGTTATTGCTGAGTTGATTTATTGTTCAAGATAATTATTCGAGGTGTCAGGTATATATCAAGAAGGTCAGGGTATAGTTCTCTCGTTCCGCGTGATTTGGTATTCACTTGGTAACTCGAAACCATTCTCTAACCTTAACTTGGCAAATGTGGACCTAATTCTCTTATATAACAATTCGACTAAGAGTGCTCTAAAGTTACTGGATTTATGTTTCCTGAGATAAAACAATGGGAAAATGTACGATCAGAAGACACACGTTTAATGAGTGTATTCAGTCTATGATACATATATATATATATATATATATATATATATATATATATATATATATATATATATATATATATATATATATATATATATATATATATATATATATATATATATATATATATATATATATATATATATATATATATATATATATATATATATATATATATATATATATATATATATATATATATATATATATATATATATAATTGCTGATATCAACTAACATGCTTCAGACAAAAATAACTAAATTCATTTAAGGGTACCAATAGATTTCTGGTCTTATCACTAATCTTATCTTATCATAGCATTGTTAACTCTGTAACGAGAGATAAATGGCTATTGTATTTATCTTTCTGTAATTTAAGTAGCGTTATCATGATTCAGATGGTGTCAGTATCAGAATATTACAAGAGGATAATCGTAGTTAATCTTTACAAAAAGATTATATTATAATAAGTTATTTTTCGAGATAGCACTATAATGATCCATGCAAATATATGTAGACTGTACGACAGTGTTTGTAAGAGGTTCTTTTTTTCGTGGTAGCAGAGCAAAACAATGTCAAATATATCATTGCTGCGTTTGTATAATGATATCGTATTCCGCCACTTTATAGGGATTTTGCTAGAGGTGGAGCTTTCAGCACAAAGTAGAAAAGGAAATTAAAGTTTACTAAATAATATTAAGATCAAAATCTACAAATTGTTTTCGTTTTTGTGAAAATGGCGCTTGTTTTAACCCCGTGTTTCTGCAGTTCTTTCAGATTTATTGATACCCATTATGAAATCGTGATTGTTTTGCAGGGTGTATTATTTTTCCTGGCATAAATAGTGTTCAATATTCGTTTTCAGTTTGACAAAAGTTATGAAATATTGCCAAACTAAGAAAACTTTCCCACAGATGTAAAAAGAAAGGGTGTGCACTATTTGGAAGACCTGTTACTCTTTAACTTTAACTCAAACCCCTAGAACGGGGTGATTATGGGTGAACTAATTTACTTTCTTTGAAAAAGAAATGTGGTTTGCTAACGGATAACTATATTTAATATTCGTTTTAAATTTCAAGACATCGTTTTTAATTCATAAAAATGTCGTATCGGTATCATTACATATTTAGTTTTCAAAATTTATTGATGATTGATCGAAAGTTTTATTGTTATTACTCATGAAGTTAACAAAGACGCGTTACGTTTGTTACAACATATTACGAGAAAAGGAATTATACGAAGGGGAAATCAATATATATTTGTAATGTGATTCTGCTTTTAAGTCCTTTTATAAACTATCAGACCACGTGCCAAATCTCTTTTGTTCATCTGATGATTCATTCCACCAGCTACACCTGAGTATGTCCCTCTTCTGTCACTGACCCCACGCTGTGACTTACAGTTATCCCCCTTTATGAGAGTGGGATTATCGGCTTGTCAGGGGCTCTATTCCAACGACAAAGCTGTCATCTTTGATGCTTGCTTCTAGCAAGCAACTCTATGTAAACCCTCACGTCAGAAGACATTCGGTCGAAGTATGTAATTTATGTACGATAGAAATGTTGTTCTGATCCATAAAAAGGATTAGTCTTTGAATACACAGCTATGTGTTATCTTGAACAAGTGTTGAAGCAGTCAGTGAAAATAAAAAAACGTAGTAAATCAGTGCCCCTACAACCCCCATCCAAACTTGCACGTTGTGTATAAAGATAGGCTTTCTTTCTTTTTACCCGTACCCGTAGGATATCAATAAACAAATTGCTGAATTGTTGGAATTTCATTCTTTTATTATATTACATTGTTATTACAAATCGTGACTATTTATTTAATGTGACTGATCATGACTACTAGTTGATTAGCTATATAAGACTTCCCAGTTGATATCACCGGAGGTCAGGAGGCATTTATTTGTCCATAGCATCTACTGTGAATGCCCTCAACCAAACCCCCTTCCCCACCAGGTTGTCCAATCCGGTTTCTTTTTGCCATCAGTAATTACATAATGACGAATATTCGATATTAATTGAGTATGATCTGCCGACAGAGGATCCTTACTCATGCATAACTCCTGATCAACATTTCACTCTTCAAGGGGGTCTGTAATTGTTTTTACTGACATGTGTTTTTACTGAACATGTGAGCCACTCGACATTGAATTGTTCTGCTGTTTTGTAACCTAGCATTTTAATAACAGTATATTAGCAGCAACAGTATATACCTGTACAATATCCCTCACTGTATAGAGCTAGTTGATACTTGTAAGTGCTCATGTTGTGGTGCTTTAAATGGGCAGTTTCCTTCTCGACCATAATGAGAGTACTGTATCAGTGTTCATTTATGATTTCAGAAGTAGTGACGGAATATGTGCCATATTCCCTACAAAGTGAGGGACCCTAGCCCTAACACAAGTGTATTCAGTATATGTAATAAGGTTTTGCAATAAAAGCAAATATACTTCCCAACCTTAAAGGCGTATGCAATTCTTATATCACTGAATCGATATTACTACATACTTTTCTTTGATATCTATTTTTTATTAAATTCGCGAAACAAAAACATTTGGATCATAGTGAGATTTACTGGTTTTAGATTCTCTCGCATCAAGTATAAGATATTGGCAGATTATTGCAGTTGATTGTTGTAGATCGGCTACAACTTGTAATCAAAGGGTCTGTGGGATTAAATATCTTGGCCGTTGAATTTTTAGATTCATATTCGTGTTCAGCTTCGGGAGTAAAACGCTTACAAAGGTGTTACTGTTCAATTTTTGACATTGCTCACTGGTTATAAATGTTCGCAATAGGTTCCCTTTGCTGTCTATATTCCTAGTTTTTTTTTTTTATTTTGGTCGAACAATAATTTCTCTAATTTTACTCTCAATAATTAGCATAAAACGACAGGCATTTTTGACTAAATAGATCTTTTTAGACCTATTGTACAACTTTTGGTATTCTCCATTATAACTTTACTTTGCTGATGAAGATTTCGTACCAAAACCCAAGAATTAGGTACAGTGCGATGTATTGGTTTTTCCCCGCTTCATATGGATGTTATACTATAATATATATAACATGATAAAATGTCATTCTTCTCTACCTGTCCTATATTGAATATTTAATCCGGATTTTAATTATATAATTACTATAGTTAACTATAAATATTTCAGAAATATGTTTGAAGATAGAAATTCTTAATTTCGCTTATTGTGTTTGATATGTTGACTCAAATTACTTCGTTAAGAGGATATTTTGATTTCTTTAAGGTCCAAAACTTCCTGTTGCACTTTTGGCAAGGTTTACCAGAACATCTGCTTCCTTTAGTTGAGAATGACGTCATTATTGATGTCATTTGTGTATGTGATAGCATATTATATAAGGTAAGAACGAATTATATTGTGAAAACGACGTTACTTGAGAAAATTAATTTTGTGAAATTGCGGCAAAATCGTTTATCACTTGATAAACATTTCTTTAATCGTTTTCCATGATAAACGTTTCTTTGTAAATTTCAATATGAATTATACTATTTATCATTTCAAATGATTTGATTTTTATTTTAGGTGTTAACGGAGGTTTTGATACCGTCTACAATGCAGGAGATGCCTGAAACGTAAGCTAAATTTAATCTATCATAATTTCTACATGCTACACTGGTTTACATGTACTTATGGCGTGTGTGTTAGGTCAGAAAGGGATATATACTCCTCTGATTCACCAAGGAATGATATGGGATCTGTTATTGTCATATTCTTGTGATATTGCTCAATTTGACTTGACATTGTAACCACTTCTTACCTTTTCCACTTACCATGTTTTTCTACTCCAACAAAATGCCACCATACCTTCCGTCGTTCAATATTTTTATATGCAGTCAAAGTTGTTATTTCAACCTCTTGAGTTAAGTAATCATCCGTTGTCTTTGATAAAACGTGTGATATTCTCCGCTATTGTTCATTTCATTTACAAAATCAATTTCTGGTCACTTGTTTTATGTCACAAAATTCAGACATTTTAAATAAAATGCAGTATGCACATTATTTACATTATCACTCTAATATGATTTCATTCCAGTCTTCTCTGTGATATACGCAATTTTTCTAAGCACTGGGAGAATTGGGTGGCTACGTCATTAGAAAATTTACCGGATGTACTTTCTCAAAGTAAACTTCCGGTGGCCAGACGGTTTGCGCAGTCGATGAAGCGACAAACTTCCTTCCTCCATCTTGCCCAGGTATAGAAAGATTCATTATACAAAAGATGCTGATTATTAAGATTGTATTTATCGGTTAAGTTAGATAAGTATTACATAATCGTTTAATAAAATGATAGAAAAATAGATAAAAATATGATTTACGTCAAATTAGTAATTCATTAAGAAATATTAGTATCAAAACAAATGTCACTCTAGTAAACATTAGGTTTACATTAGGATTTTCCATGTCATGTCATATATTACAGTACACATTAATTTCATTCAATGCTTACACAATGAATTTTATAAATTGTATTACTGGTTATCCCATATCAGATCAAATAAAGGTCACTAAAATAGGATTTTATTTCTACCAGACTGCACGCCCGGTCCTGTATGATGCCGCTATGGTCAATCAGATGATTGCAGATGTAGATAGCATAGATTTGAACAGCATAGGATCTCATGCATTACATAGTCAGACAGAAGGTGGCGATTCCGATCTGGAATCTAACGCTGAATGTAAGTTCAAAAGAAACAAGTTACTTCATCTAGGATCTATTGCTGAATGTAACTGTAATAAAGAATCCAATATACATCAAAATAAACCTGTCATTCCGTCTAAAAAGTAGATAAATTAATAGGATTTTTATTATGCTGACGTCAGAATGATTCAACCTAATAAACTTTGGTACATCCGTCTGTCCGTCCGTATGTTTATCTTATTTGATCTAAGGAAGGCATGTTTTACATTATCATATTGAATTATTGGCGTTGGGGCTAATAGTTTTTCACAAACATATCTAGTGTTTGGTGTATTGTTTGGGTTCTTTCAATGTGGTCAACGGCGTCAGCTGTGGCTGTGGTATTATACCCTGCTTAAATGCGTAGTCACAGAATGTTTGATTTTTATTTGATGCTAACTGGGTGTATCAATCATCCTTACCGTGTATTCTTTTTGTTTTAGTTTTAAGAGAATTTAAAGAAATTTTACGGAAACAAGCCACGGTAGAAGCTTTTACGGAATGGTTAGACGGCGTGGTGGAACAAAAAGTTGTCAAGGTAAGTAACTTGTGTGTATTTCATATCGTCGTTACAGCCATCCACATATTCATATATCATGTATGTTCATCAGTTGATGTGTTTCCGTAGCACATCGTTTCGGGTATGAGTCGCTGTTACACAACATACGATAATTTTGTAGCTTACAATGCAATTTAGCGAATGTTAATATAGTTTTAATCGTATGCATCTGGTAAAAGTGGAAATAAAATTGACAGTTTTTTTCATTTCTTTTTCAGCCAAGTAAACAAAATGGACGATCATTCAAGAAAAGAGCATCAGCCTTCTTATTAAACTGGTCATTCTTTGGTGCTCGAGTAATGCATAACTTAACACTCAACAATGCAACTGCATTTGGTAAGGACCATAAAAAATGTATATGGAGAGTACAAGCTATAACCGAATAGTTTTCGGTTCCATATATTTAGGAATAACCAAGACACTGAAAGAATTGTCATCATTTTTCAATATAATATCCATTAATCAGCCCCATATCTTATGCCAACTCCTCTGGCTATATCTCGGAGGTTTCGTCTTTGACACATAACAAGAGTGTGCACAATGTGAACGTTTACGTCTGTGGTAGTCTCCTTTGGACGTCCAGACTGTTTATTATATTCAATGCTTTCCCTTCCACCCCCTCTTCTAAATTGAGTAGCCCTTTAATAAACAGCACTGTGAAGTGAGTCTTTCTTAACTGTTTTTATGATGTCCTCATGTCCTCATAAATTTTCTTGACAGTCATCCCTTTCTTCCATAGATATTTAATCTCTCCTCTAATTTCAGTTTTCTCCATTTTTGCGGTTTCATTAACTTTGAACAATGGATTCTATGTATAATCAAAAGCTTTAAAACACTAGTCTTTCTATCCAAAATGTTCAGTATGATTGATTAATGGTTTAATTGGGCCTTTATACTAGCATATTGTATCAAAGTATATCGGGCCGAGAATTTCGTGATCATACCTTGTACATGTACCACATTTCTGTACTTCTATACTCCTCCCGGGCACCTGGTCTCACCTCAAAATTTCAGGGGTCCGTGAATGTCCAATGTGGTGCATTGTTGTTAGTACCATAGTCATGTGACACCAGTTATTATTTTACCTGAACGTCACACTTATTCCCTTTGTAGTGTGGAGCTCGAAAAAAGTTTTCCGCGGAGGGTTTGACTTAAGTATTATTATACCCTTTTTCCTGATGTTATGTGGCTGTTACACTTTCTACACAGTGTTTGTTCACATTCATGTATATATACAGTGCAGAATTATATTGTTTCGTCTATATGTCAGGGCATTCACAGCGGGTGTGGCTAGCCAAACAGGAGACGCTTACTCCTCCCAGGCACCTGGTCTCACCTCTGAATAACAGGGGTCCGTGAATGTCCACTGTGGTACATCGTTGTTTTTGCCATAGTCATGTGACACCAGTTATTTTCGTATTTTACCAAGATTCATCAACATCATATTATTCTTATGGCGACAGCGAATGATTAGCTGTGTGGAAAAAAACTGGATACTCGGAGGTAGCAATCCAACTTATCAGGACCTTTGACAGATCTTCCTGTTTTGCCTTATTGTAATTCTAATCTCGAAGGTTCTCGTAGAGACTTAATCTGAGTCAGTGGATTCCAGTGTAACGATTTCAAATAGCTCGTTTGGCCAAATGACGTCCGCTGACATAGGCATTATACATTTGTAGAATTTAGTATTCAGATTCGAATTCCGCGCTACTGTAAATGGTTTCATGGAATTGCTGATGAGGTTTTCACACATGAAGCTAGCGTTCATTGCTCTTCATTCTATGAAACGTAAGGGTTATCGATACTTAGGAGACGTTATAGATATTCCGTCAAAAGGATGGTGGGGGAGGTAAAGCTTTGTTGATTTGTCTTCGTAAAAAGTAGCATGTATATCATAGTAGTAACAAAAGAACGTAAAACTATAGGTCTTAAACATATTTCTGACTTATTACAACTTACCAAATCATCTCGTAGGGTATATGCCTTAATTTTTTGTAAAAATAAGAGGGCGCTCTTTTATATGAAAAAAAGATTTTCACATAAATATTTGATATTGAAGAAAGAGTGCACTGTAAAATTATGACTCACACATATAATTAGTCTCTATGAGAGCTACCCTTTCTTTGTTTTACAATGAATTGGGGGACAAAAAAATAGGGTTAGGGTAATAAAATCTCACCTTGCGCGAAATCTAACCTGGATACATACATATACATACGTACATACATACATATTTCTTTTGTTTATTAAGTACAAATGGTATTGTAGAAAGAAAATAAATCAAGAAAATGAGATTTTGCCAATATTTTACTGGCATTATCAGCACACAAAAGATAACAATTTGATGCATATGTACGAGGTATAACTTTAGCAACCAGTCATGCAAGAGTCTTTTGTCTGAATACGCATATAAGGGATTATAAAATTGATACTGAAACGCAAAGGACAGATATTTTACTACAAATCAGTAGTATTTATAATCTGCTGATTTACATAAAATTACCCATGCACTGCAGTCTAGTAGATGATATATGACTCAAGAATTACCAAAATATGGGTGAAATATGTTAAAACTCCATAATTTTAACTTCTCTTCTGCTGAAACGAAAATAAATACGGCTAGGTAGTGTTTTAACGCCACCAATTTATTTGTGTCTTTATGCTCCTCAAATACAAAAAAAAATCTAAAAAGCACATATTTTTCACTGGAATTCTTTAGGGGATGGATAACCATTAATTTCTTTCAATGTCATTGTTAAGTGCAATAGTAATTCATAATATGACCAATATCTTTACACTTATATTGTCATGAATATACTATAGGTAAGGTATCATAGCCCTGCTTTCTTACATTGGTTCTATTCTAGTATACAAAATAGCTTTAAACGTTCACTTATGACGTGTTCTAATTACTGTTAATCATTGTTTATTTTTCAGGGTCCTTTCATCTGATAAGGATGTTACTTGATGAATACGTTTTGTTAGCTGTAGAGACACAACTCCATGTGGAGAAGGAAACAGAGATTCAATCATTGCTTGATAAACACATGAAAACAGGTAGGATACCCCCTACAAGGACCGACATTTTATCATGATAACATGGTCTTTTTTACAAATTTACATGTCATCGTTGTTAGAAGTAAACTTATGTAATCTAATTTAGATGTCTTAATTGCAAAATCTAATGCAATATAGATTTATCATTATACCTATTGTGTTTATTTCTGTATCACATACAGGGGTTAATATAATAAAGTTTGTTAAATCATGAATATTCTTATACTATACATGCATCGAACACTTACTCATCGCTTATTCATATTAGTATATTGAACTGTTTGCTTGTATTGCTGTGAAATACTTAACCCATTATACTTGGCAAAATGTTTCACATATAACTCAAAATATTTCATTCTTTTAAAAATGCATTTTATGTCTATGTATTGACACAGACGACAGTGGATCACGACCAAATCTAAATTCTCAGCCAGGCACGTGCTTTGTTGCCAACCGTAGAGACTTCTGTCCGAAATCAGTTAACCCCAGCCTTGTTAAGCGAGAGCAGCCGTACCTAGATCCCCATGGTTACAACCTTCCCATGATGCCGAATGATAAGGATTCCCGCCAATTTGAAATGCAAAATCATCTAGCAAATATAAGAAATATGACGGATGTATGTATAATGAAAGTTGACCAAACAGTTTCTTAAACAAATCTATTAACACTGTAATGTTTTCAAAACGGTTCTGATGTTTAAAACTTCTCCAGCTTTTGCAAATATAAAAGTTTGATTTTGAGGTTCAGTAAGCTTATGATTATCTGTCTGAATTTAGAACCATTCTTATCAACTGCTCGGGTGGCTATACACTGCTTGAATTATTTGCAACATGAGTAGATGTCACTTTTAGATTGACATTTTAGAACTATATGTGCATTAATTCCATAATTGTCAATCATTATCGTGATGTGTAGGTTTATATCTCCGTTTTCGATATTTTCTAGGCGGTTCCAATGAGTAACCAGGGCAGTCAGATTCTTACACCACCTATATCACCCCGTGTGATGAGGCCCAGTGTCATCAATCAGCCTTTCCCTTGCCCAGGCTCAACCAATTCTTCAATAGTAGCTTCGTCTTATAACATGTTCGGTGAGTACATATATCCTGAGAATACAAAGAGCACTGTATCATGTAGTATGCACGAAGACATTCAGTTTTGTTTCTTATTCCCATTGTGGATGATATATCACTTCTAACTCGAGATTGTTTGAACAGTTTTTAGGACATCAACAACATTTGTATCAGAGTATATCCTTAACACCATTTTGACGAAACAAACTACTACCTAACTGATTTTACCAGTCCAGTGAACTCTATGCGTAACAAGCCAGTAGGGGATACTTACTCTTTCATAACACCTTAGACTACCTCCAGTTCTTCCAGGTTCATGATTGTTCTTTTACACAAATCAGCAATTACACTTCATAATGTTATCAGTTTTTTCTTCGTTTTCTATTTCAGGTCAGAGTAATTTCGCGCCATCCTCCTACACATCGCTTGATAACTACACATCCCCGTACCCTAGTGCTTTCAAGTCACATATCAACTCCTATAGCAAAGACACAGATCTGGGTTATCCCCTCTTGGACCCTCAGTTCGGAAGTTCGGACTTTTACAATCCCCAATACACTAGTTTGTCGCAGCCTACCTTCATGAATCACACAGTGCCGAGTCAAGGAGGAAGTGCCTTCAACATCGTACCTAGTAATACGGCCTTCAACTCAACGGGTCCTTTCACCAATGGTGAGTATTATAATGGGATCTTCTCTTGTGTTTATGAAGGGTATTGTGCTCAATAGACTGTGTCGTCTATAACTATTTAGGGTTTAGGAGAGTAGGCGGGCAATGCTAGCTGACTAGAAGATACTTACATTCACCGTGGTGTAGGAAGCAAGACAAAAGTTTGGGGAAAACAAATTCTCATATTTAATAGATAATTCGACGAGCGAAAAAAAAACCACACACACACACACACACACACACACACACACACAAACAATAAGTATAGGTATATATTACCTAAACAATTGTAATACTGTTGAAATATACTCTGTCATGTTAAAATAGCACTTTACAGATAACTTTTTATTATAATTTACTCTCATTTGAATGTTATTATCCAATACAGGGGAAGGTTTTTCAAACTGCCTAGTAAGAAATGTGCTCACAAAATACCACTTTAAGATAAACTTTATTATAATTTACTCTCATTTGTATATTATTTTCAAATACGGGGAAAGGTTTTTTCGGTCGAACTGCCTTGTAAGAAGGGTCACCCCCTCTCTTTCTTCCGTTCCTACAGCTATGACTCCCGTCTCCCGCTTTAAACACTTAATTTCAGAGGTTCATGAATCTGAACATTGAGTTTTATTTTGAAAGAAAAAAATGAAATCAAAACTTACACGGTACCGGTTACTGTAGTGATTAAAGGGCAGTCTTGTCCTGTGCCAACACACTGGATATGAGGTTTGACGTCCTAGGTTCGATCCTGGCAAATATCTTAGTGTAATTACCAACTCATATACAATACCCATGTATGCCACTCTTTTAATGGCACTGTTGGCTGGATATCTTCAATGAATTATCTCGATGTTCCAGAATTCTTCTCCGGACCGTACACCCCGCAATCCAAACCACTCGTAGAACATGTGTCCGTAATACAGTCACGCTTCAATTCACAAGATATCCCGGACGAGCTCAATCTTCTGGACAGACCACATCGCAAAGGGATGTACAGCAATGGTAGTCCTGCTAGCTGTCACAGTCCACGTCATGGAGGTATGCCTTCCAAATACAATGTCATTTCGTAAATCAAACCGATGTGGCTCATTGGAGTGCTCGGCTCGTGAGCGAGATATGCTCGTGTCTCGATACATTATCGTCAAAAAGTGACACTTCAGAGGTTGTTTGGTTTTCTTGATGGGATTTTACCTCATTTTCTACACTTTTAGACAACATAGAAACGGAAGGATTAATTATCAACGTCAGAAACATAAGTTGCGCAACTCCAGAATCGAACCTTAAGTTGATTGTCAAAACCACAAATCAAGCACGTAATCATTATGGAAAATCTTCTCCTAAACCTAGTTAAATTATCATTTTAAATCTGATATTAAAACTTGTATCAAAGAAAGTTAAAATTCTAGGAAACATTATCAATTAAGTCCCATTTCTTATGCCTCTGCATCGATAGATCGGGGGAAAATTGTTTTGTCCTGTCTGTCTGTTTGTCTGTCTAATGTCAACTTTAACCTTGGCTATAACTTTTGTACCGTGAGGATAGAGACTCCATATTTGACATGCGTTCTCAACTAATAAAGCCCTTTTAAATGACACTAAGGTCGAAGACCTTTTGACCTTAACGCTTAGTAACTTTTTTGACTTTGGTGCCGCCGGAGGCATCAGTGTTTCACAAACAGCTTGTTTCGTATACATTCTATGAGCACTATTTATGTTTCGTCTGTTTGACATAATAACATATAGTTACCATGGCAATCACGAGAAACAAGAGGACATGTTTTATGACTGCGCAATAAATCTATTAATTTGTTTTGATAACAGAAATAAATTTAAATTCATTTAATTATTTCTTTTCCTATGTTTTTCTAAAATGTGTAAACATAACTAAGTTCTGTAATTTTAACTTCATTCTGTTTTCAGTGCACCACGACGGACTCGGTGACGACATCATTAGTACAGCATTCACAGGGGTGTTCACTGGTGAACACGAACTCTCTCCTTATTACGGTGATCCTCTCCCAGGAACCCTACCATCTATAAATGTTTTTAAAACATGATACACCAATTCTCTTTTAAAATCTCGTCGCGACGAGAGTGAGATTTAGTGTTTTGGTTTATTCCTTTTCAAAATACGAATAATTGTTCTGATTGCACGTTTAAGAAGACTATAAGCGGTTCCCGATGTAAACTTTTCTTATCTCTATGCAAATCAAGCAGTGAGCGGGAGATAACCTCTATTTCTGTGACTTCTGTAAGAAAATCGGAAAAGGTGCTAACGTGTAATTAGAAACAATGACAGAATCAATTATTGGATTTCACCTAGTAGTTCTTATGCAATATTAGATTTCAAAAGTGAGCTTGGAACTCTATGATCTGAATAACACGATGGATGATAATATTCCCTTTTGACATGGGGAATAATCCTGTGCTGGAAATGATCTGATTTGTACATACAACATTCTTATAAATTGCAATAGAGCTGTTTAAACTCTTCAATATAGTGTATACATTTTCGTCAACATTAATTTGACAATTTCAGTCAATCAAATTCGTGTGTAACTGTTCCCGTGTATAAACCACGTGGTTAACATTCGAGTGCATGACCTCTTATTGGTATATATGTTTTATGTCTATATTTGGGAAGAGTTGTGATTATTTCATCGTTGCGTTTGCATACTTTGTGAACTGTATGTGTGTATCCATATTCAATATCTCTATATTCGCCATTATAAAATGTGGCAGTCGTTACTTCACGTATGACACACCCAAATTAGAAAATATTTGTCTAAGGGTTATATTATAAAATAGGTCGGTCTGAAAGTTTGGGACCACTCTAAACAAGATGAATATGTTTTGAAGTAATTGAATATGACCTTCACATTGTATCATTAGGAGAGCGTGGACATTTTTAATACTGACTTCATCATCATACATGATGCTGATGAGTGTACCATACCTTTCACGTTTTCAATTATTATAACATGAAAATGGCCACCATTACGATACAGACAGTAAAATAGGAAACAAATAGTGCTGTAATATTGTCCCACTGTTTAATGTTTTAATTAGTGCTATTTTCAAATACATCAATGAACGTCTCCTTGCTGCAGTCGGTGTTTGGAGTGGGCTACAGCTACACACTGGAGTTTGCAAGACTGGTAAGCCAGGGTTTGCATCTTTAATGTACAGGTCGGAAAAGTTCTGCGCTGTAATTATCGAAAGTCAGCGATTTTATTCTAGTACATGTATTACGGTTTCCCCTGACAATAAATACCGGCCATCGCCATAAATAAAAATCTATCCTGGAGTGGTGTCAAACAGTATACAAATAGTCGACATTTAGCACCAGTTTCAATTTCATTCGCGAATTCAGAGGATTGTGTCTGTAGATAGAAATTTACCTTTTTGACATCAAATATTAAAGAATAGGTCATTTACGATTTTATTCCTAGTAAACTTTTGAACGATTCCTGAATGTATCAGTAGATTTTGTATGAATATCCGGTGTCCAAAAACTGAAATAAAATTTGTATACAATGTTGTGTTAGAATCTAAATAAAGGTTCAACAGTAAAAGCCGTGATCTTAGTAGTAAACTTGTGCCTAATTATTTGGAATATCGAAATCAATGTTTTAAGAATTGTGCTTTCTTGCATATTTCATTTTTATCAATACCACACATTATCAAGATGTTATCATTGTATCATTATATTTAGTCAGAATTGTTACCAGAGTAACATAATGTCATGGCAACTTTTATGTATTACCGCTGCAGGAACAAATTTCGTGTCTCTTGATGATTGAGGTGCAGTGAATAAATATTTTCTAAGACACTTTTGTTGTTCACTTCATTTATGTCGACAGTTCATTGTAAGGACTTTAAAGGTTCAAATGAAATAGGGAACCTACCAATGATGTACATATATATCAAATACTATAAAGCAAAGTCGGTGTGCATACGCAAATCTCGAGTGCAATTATTTCATGATATTCAGTCGGCTATAACTTTGGTTTTCTTTATTCTTACCATGACGGCAGAGGAACGTATTAAGTAACAGATGTTGTATTCCTCTAATGAAGAATATACCAGAATGTATGTCACCAAAATCCCTAAATGTTTCATTGTCTTTGATCAGTCCTTTCAGATTTGGAATTGACCTATTAATGTCACTGAAATGCAACAGATACATGTATGTTTCTGTCACCGATATCCAGGAAAATTTGTATTACATGGCCGTTTTGCTCTCAATACTGGTTATATTTATATTTCATATAATAAGAAAAAAGACGACATCTGACCAGGTTGTATGACACAAATCATCAGGGGTATGCACATAAACATGATGATAGTAAAACACAGAGAATACAACAATACAAAAATATTCGATAGTCCTGCAGTTACGATTTAGGACGGTCATTCAAGCAACAAACGTTACTCAATTGGTGTGGTTGACCGGCTTACGGGCGTCCACCTTCCCACTCACCATACAAGCAGCACAATCAAAGCAAATAAAATTAAAAATTTATAAATAATACTCCAAATAAAGAAATAAAAAGAAATAAACAGGTTTCCAAAAGACGAGGGGTCATAAAAATTTTGACACACGAAAAGTACAATGGAAGTATAAGCTAGTATCAAAAACAGGTTAGGCGACATCAACACAAGTAAACATGGCTCATCTTGTCTGTCAGCGAGCTCAGATCCTTGAACTGTAGGAGTCCCAACCAACAGTCAGTGGGGACGAGATTCGGAACCGTTTCTCCTCTGAAAGGTTTCGACAAGGCCCGTCATAAAGTCCCCAGCACCCTGTTAGTCAGCGTGCAACGCTCAAGTAAATGTCTGTATAAGATTGTAAAGGGACCCAATACAAAACGTATGTTCTTTGCAATGATCTTGGAGTCATACTGTCGATGTCAAAGGCGGTTTTTTTTTATTTTAGAACCCCTAATTATGAAATTATCGGAATTTTGAACCCTCCTTAGTTTGTACACTAGGTCACCGTAGAAATTGGGATGAGAAATTCCGCTGGATACGTATTGTTGAAAAAATCACATTTCAGAATTTAGATAATATTTATGAATAAGATCTGTAACATTTACCATAAGTGTTTATGATATCTTTAAACCTGAGTTAAAAGTTTGAAAGTGATTTGAACATTTTATCCGAGAAACGTCAGTGCATGCTGTGGCAAAACCGAGGTATCGTTGAACTTATCAATAGGGTCGAAACGACGTTTGAAGCAATTGCAAAAAAAAAAAAAAAATCAGCATATGAACGACCACAACTTGGATTTGATTAAAACCTGAGGTAGAGAGGTATATAGCGTCAAAATTAGAAAAATGATTAGATTCAAAATTTCTCAAACGGAATTCATCAATGACTTCTCTAGAATTTTTTGAATGACCAAAATTAATTGACATTACTTTTGTTGAAAACAGTATTACAGTATTTGATAACATGTTCTTTTACTGCAGTTAGAGCGGATGTAATATATTTAGAAGACAGAGTTATAGAGCAGTGACGGGAATTTAATATGAAACGAAATTTATATGGACTGATGTGTAATTTGGGAATTACTCTCATTGTAATTTGGGGAACCCCATGATGAGTGGTAGGTCATGCTTACACTGAAACGTACAATGTTAATTTATTATTTATTTATTGTATATATATATATATATATATATATATATATATATATATATATATATATATATATATATATATATATATATATATATTGGCTGCATTGGAGGATTCCTTAATAAAAAACATTTAAGACAAATCTTCCACATTTCCAATATTTATTACTTAATAAAATGTTTATAACAAATGTACCTTTATTTGTAAAGTGACAACGTAAGAAGTAGGTAGAGTATATCTGATATGTATACAGTTGCTTGAAATAAGCATTAGTAATTTCATATTTGTGTCTGTCTCCCATTGGCCAGTTCAATATACATTTTTATTTTTATTTCTAATCTTAACTTGAAGATAATTCTATCCAGGAAAATGCTTTTCCTTGTTTGTTTACAGATTTTTGCCCTGGATACATTTGAGCAACACAAGCTACTTTCTTGTACAACAATTACATAAATCAGTAAAAATAAGTTCAAATCCTATAAAAGTAGCATACCGACGTGTAGATGGACGTTTGAACAAAACACTGAATGTGCTGTCAAGTGCTTCTTGACAAAAAATAAATTTTTATCTTGTATGTTTGATAAAATTTGTAATACTTTTATAAACTTTTGAAGGAAATTAAGGAGCAGAACTTTATATAGACGAGATGACAAAGGATTGTCATTGAATTTTAAATTTGGACAGACGGACACAAATATGAAAATTTTATCATAAAAATAATCCTTTCACCGAGACACATTAAAAGAGACAGAGGTCCCTGATTTAATAAATATTGTTCAATTATATTGTACATTGTCACTTTGGTTTAATATTTCCCTGTGTAAAGGAAGTATGTATTATCTTATATTAATGTGAGAATGAATAAGTAAATGACATAATAGGATACATTTCTTCAACTGATCAATTATCACACACAATCTAATGTCACATACGATAAATATTTACCATACTGAAAAAATCCCGTTTCAACGTGTATAATAAAATATGGAAAACTTAACAAATAACACAGACGATATTTCCAAACTCCAATATTTAAAACAGAAGTGAGGATGTTTTTGTACATAACAGATTAAAATTTCTAAACAGATGATTTAATATTCTTCTGTTTACCAAAGGGTTGGCTACCTTTGTTACAGTTTCAAACCATATGAAATAAAGATGGTCGCATTATTTCAGACTCTAAACAATGATCCAAACAACAGACTGCATGTTATGTATAAGTATGTACACTCAATTACAATCCTGTTATCCTCTCGAACTAAAAATAATTAATCATTAATATGGTAACAATTTTTTTCTGTAACTCTAGTGTTTTACTTGTCGTTTAAATAGTCTTACACTTGCAAGAGCAAGCATAAATTAATGTTACAAATCAAAATATACCACGAAATAAAATTGATTTAACGTTTGTAAGGCAACATTTGAATAAAAATTGAAATGGTTTCTGACAAATTGTAAACATTGAAGTATGTTTACAACAAAAATGTTACCGTTTCAAGATATTTATATAGAAAAATTAAAATATCAAAATATAAAATTACCATAACTCTACTAAGTGAATGATAAAAGTTAAAACGTAACCGATATAGTTTTACACAGAATCACAGAATTTCCATTAGAAAATAAGATCAGTAAAACAATATTACCAATTATATTCAGAGAACAGTATGTTTTAAAGACTTATTCCAATCAAATAATTATTGAAGAGATATTACATGAGATTTAAAAGAAACTAATGATATAATGATTATGACCTGAAGTAAAATGAGGATATATTGAACTGTCAAATACAAATTAAAGACTGAAGTGACTAGCATGAGAATCACGTGACTCATGTTGACACTATGCTTCGAGTCTCGGGGCCGAAAACCGAAACAGCGAGATATGACTCATAGTTGTCAACATCCTCGATAAGTCAAGACGATCAATCCATAGTATTACTAAAGAAATTTCACAAAAACTAAACAAACGAAATTTATTTGTCGGGTTCAGCAGCATGTTTGGGCACCGCAATTAGGTTTAAGGTACCTCACTGGAAATTAAAAGGAATTCTTCTCTCGTTTCACTGAGAATAATATAAATCTTGTCATCGTATTTCCTATCTACAACCACAGAAACGAACGAAGTATTTCAGTATTAACGAGAGGCTTTTAATATTTGTTGAAATATAGTTGAAAGGTATTTTGAAATATTCAATCGAAAATGTACCTTAACGGAAGAGGATCTGAATAATACTACATGAAGGATAATGAGAGATCTGGTATTTCTGACAAATAAAGTTATGAGTCCGCTCTTTGCACACATCCCTCGATAATTTTACACATCCGCCATGAATGCCAAGTCCAGAAATACAGTGAGCACGTCTTAATTTGTATATGCTGTTTTAGAAATAACTATAAAAAAGTACGTAAAATTCTCTTACAATGGAATTTATATTTGCAAATAAATATCCTAAAATTTCGTCATACAACGGAAATGAGTTTATATTTATCAAATATAGCATCTGTTGCAGTAAAGTCACGTGGTTTCGTTGAATAGTTTTGAATGTGTATTTACTTTTGTAGTAATACCTTGGATTAATGTGTCTTTGCTAGCGAAGATTATAGCAGTCACTATGTTGTGCAATCTACAACTAAAATAATTTGTGTTTCTAGATGTAATTCAACATCAAATGATATGTACAACGAACACTATATAAGTAAAAACTATTGCACATTACGTTTAATTTACATCACTTATTGGTCAGTCGTGATCACGTCCTTTAAGACGTGCTGTTCCACATCTTATTATTGTCCGGTCCTACATATCAACATTCATATATCTACAAATAAGGAAAACATACAATTTAAGATGAAATCTAATTGACTAGAGAACTACTCGTATCAGACAAAATCCTATATTATTCTTTTAGGAGGAAACACCCCTGGCATAATTAAATATACAACACATTGACTCGCTTAACAACAAGCCGACATGAGTTAAGGCATGATGTAAAATATCGATTATGTTACGTGTGTTTGTCCATATGCCATGAATACTAAACATTCATATGTGAATTGTTCACTCCGGTATTATATCACCCATGCATTGATTACATGTGATAATAATCCGCTAATTATAATACATATGAGTATATGGGAAGTAGTACCAGCACATGACAAGTTAGCACAAGTATTTTAAAAATTAAATTAAGCCAGTTACCATCTCTGTAACAGTATAAGCGTTCATATGATTCGTTAGTAGTTGATATACCACTTGATATTGACTGTACCTGCCATATGCGTAATCAGCAGTGCGTTTTACTAACAGTACACATAACCAACTATAATCACTGGTAGAGACATTACACGTACTAAAAATAGTGCAAATTTGACATGAAAAATACACTATAACAGTAGAGTTTAATCCAAACATATGACAATCTTAACATCAAACTGTTCGATCACTGATGTTGATAATAGTAGATCTTTTACAGCAAGTATGTGGAAAGTGTATATCGAAGAAAACGTGAATATGACTGTTACAAACAATTCATGTTTATGGCATCATCCTATCACAACTGATAATTATGAAAGCATCGTACATTATGCGACCACGGCAGTTCTGAGAGGATCTACTATTGATATGATAATAATGTTATGATCATCATAAAAGCAGCAAAACGGTATGAATTGCGTCTCTGATTTTCAGCTGCCACAACATTGCAAGGATTTTTTCCTGGAACTATCATGAAGTTGAAGGCCGGAGGCTTTTACCTCAAGATCCTCATTTGCCGCGAGTAGTCTACAAAATCAAATACCTGGAGGTCACTTTTGTAAACTGACCATAGAAACAATACCTTACGAAAGATGTCTATAAATACCCAAACACCATTAGCAAACAAAAGCGAGAAGCACGGATCCAGAAAGCGTTGGTCAAGCTCTGAATTAGCAATTGAAGATACGCTTAAATCTTCAAAATATTTACCCAACTGGACGTAATCACGCCCTTGTACCCTAATTCATGTCTTTTCTAAGGGTTTCAAAATGTCGCAATGCAATACATATAGACAAAAATGTCTATAAATTATTTTCAACAAATATATTATTGTCAACTTAGTAGCATATGTCTCATGCCATATAAAAACCTCTTATTTGGCAAGAAAACGTGGAGCGTTGTATCTACACTTTTCTGGATCTGTGCAGGGAAGGATTAATTAAAAGGAGTCAACTACAAAGGTAACTATGCTGTAGACAGTGATGTCGCGTGGTGATGGCTCTATCGTCCACAACAACTGCCAGATTTAGGATCATACGTGGTGTCATGAAGTTGCAGACCAGAAGCTTTCACCTCCATGTCTTCATTTGTAGCCAGAGTTCTGAAATTGCAAATGAAGATGTCTTGTATTTAGTTATAGAGTTGAAAACAGGAGGGTTATCAAGATCCACAGCATCGAGTTTGGGAATTGGACTCAGATATGGATAGCTGCAGTCCTGATTGACGGACCTCAATGTCTTCATGCACTGCTAGTAGTCTGAAAGGCAAGTAAAATAAAAAGGTGAGAACAGATGAACTAAATAGGCAGCATCATGCATTGCAGGGTTAGGTAAGGGAAAATTACATAATTATATAGAACAGATTTTATCCGTGGATAATATAATATAAAAAAGAATGTTCCTCGTCGCCAGACATACACCTAAGTGCCAAACTTGGTGTGAGAAATATCTAGTACATCTTTTTAAAATTTTATTTTAAAATATATTCTCACTTTCAGTAGCTATCAAACGTCGATATGGGATCTTACCATATTTGCATTGAGTGCAATGCGTGTAGATGATAATTTAAGAAACAAGGAGGGATAGAATACTAGAACAAAATACATTTAAGGTAAAAAGCTTTGCATAAGAAACACTAAATTCGAAAAACAAAAAGACAAGCAAACAAATGCACCACTAAAAGTAGACAAAAGTATCCTAGAAAGAAAAGCAGAATTGTTTAAGGTTGTGCATTCTGAGGATTAGGAATTGTAGCTCTACAGCCATACATCATAACTGCTTTTGAAATTTATTGTATTCAATGGTGATTCCATCTACAATTTCACTGGAAAACAATGTTGGAAATGTACATTTTGAAAGCTGTTTATTCACGTTTTTGGAAATGAAAATTCACTGCAAGAATATAATGTTTTCAGATAAGGTACAGAATATAAACTGAAACTAACACGCCAATCTACGATTTATATACGACTTTGTATCACTTTTCCGTAAGTTTGATTTCAACACTACTCTTTAAACATTTATGTATTTTGAGAATTCCAATCATTTGGCCACCAGCATCACTGAAGAGACATACGTTGTCGAAATGCGCATATGGTGCACTAAATTAAAAGGTATATATGTTAAATATTTATTATACGACTGTAATTCTTTATAAACACAAGAGGAAATTTTGAAACAATTGAAATATTCACCTGGAGAGCTCTGTGACGGCTTCTGTTATATTATTGCCTTCCTTAGCACTAGTCTCTATGAACAATCCATCAAATTCCTATAACAAAAGATATGTTTTTATCATATACATATTTGATATTTATGTGTATAAATACACCTAAAGAAAAGATTTCACTCGATTATGTCGTTTATCATCAATTACACAAGTAGGAAATAAAAAAAATCAAATCTATTATAGCACAATTATTCTACAAAAGGTAATAAATGATGATAAATCTATCAAATACACTTCTAAAATGTTTATTTAAAATTGAAAATGTAATGATTTTACTTACTCTGGCCAGTCGTTGACCATCGTCCTGTCGAACGACTTTCTTTCCAATCCTTTCAGCTTCTTCTCGTAAATCGGATTTGTTTCCACAAAGCATAATTGGAATCTTTTTCTGTGAACTTTCCTGAAAATGCAGAAAAGAGCTATTTCATATTTGTGCAATGCATTATTCAATCGAACCATAACAATTAAGTTATTATTGATTCCGTTTTGTAGTCTTAATCAACAACTTTCAACATCATCAATTAAGAAATTACAATCAGTATCTGCAAACGATATACTTTCTTCATCTGCGGTTCCGGTTTTTTTCTATACAGTATGCGTTGAACACTTATACAATATGTCTTGTATGATTATATTTGGAAAGCAGAATTTTCAACGATAATTGAAACTATCATTACAATATTTTGTTTTGTACTACCAGTCCTAAAATTTTCTAAGAATGAATACATTGCTGGGAAATATAAAAACATAAACTTCTACCAGAAACACACCAGATATTAAAAAAGTGGGAATATAAACATAGGTCATTATGACTGAAAAGTTTACCTCAATGGATTCCACCCAGTCGCGAACGCTCAGGAATGAACGTTCATATGAACAGTCGTAAAGCAACAGTACACCATCGGCTCTTCGGAAGTAAGATTTGGCTATGCTACGGAATCTATCGATAAATAACAATCCAGTAATAACACACTGCATAATGACTTTAAGCCCTACATACCTATGTATTCTAGAGAAATCATCATTATGATTGCTGTTGAATCAATACACCTTTTTCTTATCAATTTCTTCTAGCATTAAATGCCCGACATGTAATATTTTGCCCCTCAGATTTTCGTCATTTTATTGTGACGTACCAATTCAAGCATTAACGTCATAATGAAATCTCTGGTAAAACATAGTCTGTCGGGAATGAGGCCCCATATAACATCTATTGTACTTAATACTAGAGTATAACGTAGTTGGAATATCCTCGGGAAAATAAGGTCAATCGGCAGAGGCAAGGACATCGAGTCTGTGGTCACAAGTGAATCATAATAAATTTCTAAATGCATGGTTGCAATAAATAAGACAGATGATACAACAATGAAAATAAAAATGTACATGTACCTTTCCTGTCCAGCAGTGTCCCACAACTGTAAAGCTATTGTCCTTCCATCTACGTCTAGCACTTTGGTTTGGAAATCAACACCTATACAAAACAACAATGTTTGTAAAACACAAATCTCCTCTTTCTGGTACTATACTGTACAACTGTATAAAGTACTACATGCACTCGGTGACCTTTGAACTTTTGACCTGAGAATCAATAGGGGTTATATTCTACTCAAAACCAACCCAATTATGAAAAAATTCATTTCAATGTATGCACCCACTGCAGGGATAACGAAAAGAAAATGTGAATTAATGGAAAAGTTAAAGGGGTGTAACTCTGTCAAAATGCTCAATGGTAACCAAATCAAATTTTGACCAAGATATTCTCATGATGTATCTTTATGCCAAATTTCATTTAAAATATGCACCCAATGCAGAGATATTGAACGGAAACTGTGAATTATTGGACATTTTCTAAATCAAAGGAGTGTAACTCTATCACATATTGCTCGATGGTAAGTCATTCAAAACTAAGCCTTTTATAGGATATTTTCGTGATGTATCTGTATGCCACATTTCATTACAATATGTGTAACCAATGCGTAGACAATGAGTAGGAACTGTTCAGATTACGGACCTACCGATCTACCTACCACCCAACAGCATCAAAGTAATATGCCCCCCCCCCCTCTTTAAACAAAAATGGGGGAGCTTAATGAATATAGATACCTCCCATTCAATGTAAAGTAAGATACTGGAATCGTGAGTATAACAAATTCGTCACTTTCCATTGCTTGTCAGATATAAATTTACATTCGTAGATGATTGGAAATTTGTACTTTAAATCAGTTTTGAAGCTGCAATTCACACAAGATAATTTAACACTACTTACACAAGAAATATATTTCGTTTTATCTTACATCAAACATAAAAATTTCCATAGCAATTACTTAACAAAATATGAGAAAAGTCACAAAATACCCTACCGAGTGTTGAGCTTAGATTCTGAACGAATTTCCCTTTACATAATCGCATGATGAAGCTTGATTTGCCTACAGCAGCATCTCCGGCTAGCACTACTTTATACATTCTCTCAGGGTCACGTGATGGTTTGGAATTCAAAGACTGAAAGTTTCAAACCGAATAAAACACGATTACTTTACAATATAAACACATCTCTTTTTCACATACAGTGTCTCATCTGTATAAATTGTGTAACATTGAATATGAGGATCATCTTTGCATGTAATATTTCTACATTTACATAATTGAAGAAAGTTATGATCCAAACAAAATTATTTGATCACAAAATATACCATTCTGAAAGTATTGCCCTGATAAATTTAGCTACCATTTAAATAGATATAACTCTCAATTCTAAATTACAGTTTCTTCATACTTCTTGACTTGTATTCATGCGTTTGAGTCTGGAGCGTGGCGAGTCACGTGATCTCAAACTGTTCCTAGAGGCCCGCAAGTTAGCAGAACCTAAACGACTCTGTTCTAACATTTTGTACATTTTAGCATCTGTTGGTGCAAAAGTAGATTCTGTCTCTGTTTCGAATTCATCGTGAGAGTCTGGTTCCTAAAACACAGTATATTCATAATTACTGCGGTAGAAATAAACTGACATTGAATTATTTTCATATATTTACTAAATTTACAAGAAATAATAACATCAACATAATGAGAAATACATACTATTATAGGGTACTGTGAAAAACTTACATCTGTTTCTGGTATATGTTGTCCCGCTCTTAATTTTCCTCGTCTTCTGCGACGTAAAGACTCATCATCAATATTCGCCATTTCTGACTCTGTGTCAAAGTCATTGAGTTCTCTTAAAGTTGAATGACCGCTGTCTACAAAACAAACGAATCTCGCCTGATTTATTGAAGTGTATTGATATCCAATGATATGACATAAAAACCAAGTATAATTGCATATAATTATATTTTTCAGTATCTACCATCCTTTGCCATTTAACACCTACCCGTCGTCTTACCAATGTCATCCATAGCATTGTCCTCTTCACAAGTCTCGTCTCGCGGGAGTCTCGTTCGTATGACACGAGGTGAGTTGTAACTGGATACTGACACATGATTAATCCCTCCCTCATCGGCCAGCGAGTTAGTTGGGCTCAATGTGTATGACTTCACGCTACAAAAAGTACAACATCTGATTGGCTGCTTCATTTCAACACAGCAACATACGCACATGTATTGCAATATTATACAGAATCACGATTTTTGAACTAGAATAACCTGAATACAAATCAATGTACACAGTTAAAACTACAACACCCCTCTCTTGCCCGCTTACATAATGATAGTTTTCCATTTCTGTACTTTCTTTTTCACAATTATAATCATATTACTTACGATGGTGCTCCGGAGTGTTGTGAAACATAGTCACTCATCACAGACCCGCGCCTGTCTGGTTCTCGTGCATCCAGTAGATCTCGCGAGAGATTACCATGCGCAGTGCCAACTGACGACTACAAATATTAAAATACAATTTGAATATATAAGGTGTTTGATGGATATAAAAACTTTGAAAACTGTGCATAATAAGATTTAAATTTAGATTACTAGCAACGACAAAGACAGGATTTGAGAGACATTTGAGAGCTCTTCAACGAAAGACAGAAAGAAATCACGAAAGTGCACTCTGATATTGTTAATGAAGGTTGATATTCCATTCAGCTATTAAATGTGATAGTAAATAATTCAAGGAGAGACTGAACTTATGGAAGATAATGCAAATGTATTCCAAATGGACAAAATGTACAACAGAAGTTCAGTTCCTGTAGTTTTATATACTCACCGTGTTTGATATACTGCGATTTAATTGTTTAGTTTCTATTGCCTGTCGAAGATCATCGTTGGTATCATGAAGTTTCTTGTTGGCATCACTGTATAAATATTTATATTAAATCGCCATAAGTAAATGTTCTTCTAGTATCTTTCTTTTTCACTCTTAGAATAATACCATGCACAAATTATGATATTGCAGACATTTGATAATATTTCTTCACACCATGTACCAATATTTTACGCGGTCACCATGCTTTGCTTATCGTTTGTTAAAAATAAACATGATTCGGTATTCGTGTGTATAGAAATTAGTATGAAAAGAACGAGTAGAAGAATAGAAAAATAAAAAAAATCAGAGTTATCTTTCTTGATCTAGCGTATTATCTACGTACTGAAGAAGATGAAGTTGACGAGTTAAGTTGTCCTGTTCCTTGATATAATCCATCACTGTATTCTTCTCTCTAAACCAACATAATAAGATAAAATACATGCTAATGACGGGAACTTAAATGGGAAGTTTCATTTTGTTTAAAATTTAAGATTCATGTTATTTGCAATCGACAACTGCTATAGAAAATACCATCAACATTATATTGTCCCCTTTGTGCTATATCGATTCTAAGTTTGTTTTGCCATTATTATGCCTATGCAAACTAAGTGGTACTTACACATGTAACTCGTGAGACTTCTCTTTTAATTGTTGTCGTACTGATGCGAGCTCACTTCGTACAAGGGCGAGGTTGGTTTGTGCGTCAGTTAATTCGCTCCGTAGCTGACGATTATCACAAGTTGATTCGTCTAACTTTGATTTCAACTCTTTCATCTGTTCTTCTATTTCTGTCCATTTAGGACCAAGTTGTCCCTATATTATAGTATTATTTAAATTGAAAGGTATGCGACGTGGTTAATCGATTGATTATTGTTTTACGTCCAAGTTAGTGTTCCACGATTATTTCACGTTTATGGTAGTGGCATCTGCCCGATGCATAGCGTAGATTTCTACCGAAGCAATGAGAGATCTTTTACGTGTCACGCCTACCGTGACACAGAACCTCGGTTTTAACTATCCCATCTGAAATATATGACTCTGGTGCGTCCAAGGCGAAAGTCGAACCCGGGACCTCTCTATCACCCGTCGAGCTCCTCATCCACCGAGCTACACGGGTTCTATGTGACATGGACTTTTATGTAAATATTAATGTATGTTTTATGTACACTACCTCGAAAACTAAATAACAAAAGATTTATTCTAATGCAGTATAGAATCATTCAAACTTTGAAGTTGTCTTATCAATCTGTATTTCTCTAAAATACTCTGCTTACTGATGCAATACAGATATACAAAACCACCATATTAAAGATTGTATTGTATGGCAAAGTTATTAAATCACCCGACTTTTCAACTTTTTATTGGAAAATACATTTTTATGTCGCTGACAAAGCTATCGTTAGTCAGACGCTTGGATTTGTGAAAGAATCGACTTAATTCAGCAAAGGATTCCTATTTCAATACTAAAAGATGTTGTAACTAGCTTTCAAAATTGTGCAATGGTCTTTGCCTCTCTCGATACAAAATAGCAAACCCTGAGAACAAAATTCCTACATCCAACCTAACAACGCTGATGGTAATCATACAAACACATAATTTTTTATCTTTTTAGTTATTTACATCTATTTGTTATATAGGTCAATATGTGTTCTATAAATAGTCATCTACACATTGATCACTCATCTATATTGGTTACAACATATAAGCAAACCATCATATCAACAATCCTGGTTTTATCTAATTAAGCGTTCAGTAAATCGGATTTCAGATCAGATTTAACGGCTGATCACGATGTTTCCGTCCATGACAGGGAATTAAAATGTAAAGCTACATAACATAGTAAATGAAGTCATAAAACCACATTTAAGTAAAAACGTGTTGCCTTCTAACACCCACTTATCAGGGTCAGGGATATTAAAAAATACTTAATTTAGGTTCGTTACACTGGTTCAATGTGTCTATCACGAGAGAGATATAGCGTAAAAGTTCCTCGACCTTTGATTCATGTTTGAATTATTTGTCTTAGCTGTAAAACTTCAGAGTCTACATAAATCTGATTTCATCATAAACTATCATTACTTTTATTTATGTTAATTGAATTCATGCTGATGCTATAAAATGGATATACACGTCTATGCTATATAGAAGTTTAACTCGGTTAATAGATTTACATTAAATGCACGTCATAAAGTGGAATACGAGAGTATCTACATGGCACTCCATACAAAGTACAAATGTGAATATTCCTGGAACCTTGGAAACTAGAAGTGAATGCATGCGCTAGAGAGAAGTAAACATATCCTGTTTGTCTAACAACACCCGACACAGCACAGTAACGTACCCGCATTATTCACTATATCTCGTTAGTGTTATGGGATGTTCTCTGCTATTTTTATTTGCATAACTATTGTCACGAGGACAGAATCTTTCTTGTAACATTGAATTCTTTCGTTAATATTTTGTTATGGTTCCTGATATATAATCGAAGGCACAGTACCTGCTGTAATTTGTTCAGGTTCTGCTGAAGACCTTGAATTTCTTTCTCCACCTCATTTCGAATTTCTATTCGTTCTACATTAATTCTTTCTTGTTCCTGAAAATAAAAAAACCACTGATTACAAATAGAAGTCTGAAAAAAAAATATTTCCGATGATTTCAAATTTCAGTCAACTGAATTAAATGTGTGTTGTTGGGAACGCTCACCTTCATTAATCTGAAGATACTTTTGTACTACCTTGAAAGAAAGACACAAACAAAAATTCTAAATATAGCCTCAAAATTTCATCTTGTTTCCAGCCCTAATTGCCTAATCCCTAACCTTACTTTACGATACAATTATCCGATCCTTGACCCATGAAGATGACCTCGAGAAAAATACATGTATGTTTCAAGTATATATACTCTCATAATATATATATACGTATCATTTTAGATATAATTCATGTACTGTCTTTGATCTGTGTAGTGCGCCTCAAACACATGTCTAACTTTCTAGTGTTATATCGTGAGTAACTGCAAATCAACAAACGAAAAGTCATTGAAAGTACAAACAAAATCATTGTAATCCAAAAATCACAGGAAATTTCCTGTGTTTCGTAAAAAAATACATAAACATTCTTATAAGAAACTAATTACGCCTTTATTGCACCGATAGACAATAAATCCACAATTCATTATTTGATGAAGCTAAGTCACAAAAAAGTAAAACCATAAAATGCTAAATTTCGTTCGAAGGAAAAATAAAATACTACAATGCAAATTTTAAAAAAAATGTACTCCATCTCCAGCACATGGGAGAGGTGGGATATCTCCCTATGGTCAGTCAAACCTGCCGTGCTGCGATTGGGTGAAATGCTAGACAAAACATGTTTTGTCATTATGAGCAATAACAATGTAACCGCGGTTATACTCAGTAAAATATACACAAATGTAAGTTATCGGGATAAAGTCGAAAGCTATCAGATTAAAGCATTTACTCAATAAAGCTGTCAAATTGAACTCAGAGCAATTTATCATAATGTCACTTTGGTATTTCCTGCTTTTCCAAGTTCCTATTTCAAGACACAATTCACATTTCCATATTTATTTATAGCTGTAGTTCTTGTTTCATATCTGTTTATTAATGATTTTTTAAAGATTTGTGAAATCATACGTGGTGATTTGTAACATTTAACTTTCTAAGCTCGGTGCGAATGCATTGGGTAATGAGGGATTTCTTAGACTGTCGTCTACGCGTTTTACGCATGAGTCACTGGCGACATCTGGCGGTCATCGATTGTTGTATGATAGGCTGAACGACACAGACCGCGCGTGGGACAGCGCACAAACGTAACAATGCGGCATTTACTGAAGCAAAAAGAAAGTTAATGCGTATAAAGTTAACCTTGATGGTTCCACTGGAGTATGTGGACGAAGTAGTTCGTCAATATTTGTTATTGTACATCCCGGAAAACATTTATGTTATCCCTGAATTATTCTCCATATCTAACAATATTCAATCGATTGACCTATAGCTCAATGTTATCTGAACACATTTCCTTTAAGAATATCCACATTTAAGGAAAACAAATGAAATACAGTTATATTGTAACAGATTATGCAAATATTAGATAATGAGTCTCAATTCTATGTTATGGATTTTGTGTCCATTGCAGTGACAGAACCAGAAATAAGGGAAACGAGAGTCCTATTATCAAAGAATCTTATAAAAATTTGGGTGAAAAAAGGAGGGTCTAGAGGGTTTCTGTCCTTAAAAGTTGGCATTTGCATTATACATAATACATAGGCCTGGTCCCCTACATCCTTCAGTCCGCTTTTGCATCTTGCATGTAACACAATAATAAGACCATATGACCTGTTTTCGTCATGAGAGTTCTTAAATTTAATACACCTGCAAAATAAAAGTTTTTAAGTAAAATTTTAAAATAATTGCGGTTTAGAGAAAAGCTAGCAAATACATTTATAAACCAATTTAAGCAGAAAGTCATTCCTGCAAATGAATATCTATGTTTCATGTGCCGTCAGATATTTCCGATTTGTCAGAAGTTCTTGAATATAACAAACTGCTTGCCACTACATCCTCAAGTCTGCTTCTGCATCTTGCATAATAGATATTGATACAATTGTAATAACATACTGTTATTGTCGAGGACAACAGCCAATCACAATGTACTAAGTACACATCGTACCAAAACCTGTATAAACGTAGGTGTATTAAATACAATGCTGCTTTGACTGACTCATTGTTATATTCAAGACGGTTTAGTACAGTTTGCGAGTTAATCTTTGTATGCATACGTGCTCCGGAGACTGTCAGTGTAAACGTAACATAGAAATAGTGGTAATGCATAATGTTGATAGATAAAACGAAAATAAGAGGAGAAAGAGATTATTTGTTTGTTTATTTGTTTGTTTGTTTGTTTGTTTATTTGTCTCTTTTCTTGATTGTTTGGAGTTTACGTGACACCTAAATTATTGCACTTGTATGGTGATGACATCTTCCTGATGCATTGCGCAGATATTTAGACCAGTATGATTACGGCGTCTGTCTTATTTAAATGTACGAAATTTCAGACCTGTGCAACAGACCCATCCGAAGCAGTGAGGGATATTGTGGCAAAGGACCTTGGTTTCTACTGTCTCATCCGAAACAATGAGGTGAAACAGGAGGAGCAGGAAACAAAACTTGAATACAAAATAGAAAAAGAATCACCCTAGAACTACTGAAAACCAAAACAAACAAAAAGCAAAAAAGGCATATCTTATGAAGTATGGTTGTTATAATTTTGTAAAATTAGTATTATCATGATATTATGTCATGAAGAATGTGTCACGGTTTTATGCACTTAATTAATTCTGAAAATATTTCAGTTTCTGAGATTTTGATAACAAAATTCATTTTCTAAATGGTGCTTTCAATCGAAATGAAAATGCATGTATTGAGCGTAGTTCCTTATTCAAGAGACGAATTAGATAAATTTGGGTCAATGTCGTGTCCAATGACAATGTATATTATGAAATAGACTAGTTTCATATACCTGTATATCAATAACACATGGTGTTCTGTAAATTGAAATATCTGATTTTTCAGTATACATTTGCATAATTTGTATATTGCAATTGTTTGTTTCGCGGCTGTTATCTCGAAATGATACAGTTACATGTACTGATCATTTCTCTGTACGATGGGGCTTTTTATAAAGCAAGGCGTCGTGTATGCGCTTCAGGTCCATTCGGTCCACAAACAAGAGGCCCAAATGGGCCTATATCGCTCGCCTGAACAGCTAGATGAAACGAAGGGCAAAATTTGTATGCATGTTGAGGAACAAGCATGTAAATTTTCAATGAATTCTGCCCAGTAGTTTCAGAGGAGTTGAATATGTCAAAACGTTAATGAACAAACGACGGGCAATCTAGTATGACAATAGGTCACTTGAGCTAAAAATCAAAGTCCCATAACTCTGTAACGACAAAACGGATAAATCTGAAAAGCGAAAAGCAGCTTCCTCTCCATAATTTTATTATGATGTTTAAATATGGTAGAAATCTTTAGACGCCAAGTAAAGCTATTGGGTTCCATAGCATTACACATTTAAAGGAAATTTAAGACCCACAACTCTGAAACAATAAATCGGATGAACCGAAAAGTGAAAATTCTCACCATGATGTAAAAATATGATGAAATTTCTTAAGATCTTTGATGCAATTTCAAGTTATTGCTTTCCAAATTGGACAGACAGATGGACAGACAGACAGACTTGGCCATACAATACTCTGTCCTGTCAAGTGACCGCTGTATAATAAAAATAAGGGAACACTTTCATGACAAACTTTTGTGACCTACTTTTGCCTGTAGTGGCGCCATCTGCTGACTGATCCGCACAAAAAACAAAACCTTTGAAAAGGACTATGAGTACTTGCATCCTACCCAGTTTTATCACAATCCTTTAAGTTGTTCTGTAGATCAAGTTGAAGATATGAAAAATTGTCCCCCCCCTTTTCTTGGAAGTCTTAAAAAATTCATAAAAAATTCAAAAATCGAGATATTGAAAAAATTCCTTCGCACCAGCATTCCTTACCATAGAAATGATTAAATGAAACCAAATGAATACATCAATGTTTACTAAAAGAAAATAATAACTCTTTAATGCATTAAAATAACAAAGTCCAAAATAAAAATGAAAAAACGTCAAAAATTTGATTTCGGAATGGAACCAAAAATATCAACACTTCTTCCCATATGCCTCTAAATCATTCCTATGCAGTCGGTTTGCCGCTGTATGCACCCGATCTGAATAAGAAGTTTGTCAAAGGAGGGTACCCTCTGTGACCTACTTTTGTCTGTGGTGGTGCCACCTGTACATGGATCCTGACAAAGATGACCACATTTGTCAGGGACCTTGAGTATTTGATGCATGCCAAGTTTCATTGAATTCCAGCACGTGGTTCCGAAGAAAAAGTTCAAACTGTGAAATGTTTACACCAATTATCCCACCCCCCTTTTTCTTGAAAGTCTTTAAAAATTCATAAAAAAATCCAAAACATAAAATATTGAAAAATTTTCTTCGCAGTAGTATTTCTTACCATCAAAATGATCAAATTAAACCAAATTAATGCATCAATGTTTACTAAAAGAAAAAAATACCTCTTTTCTGCATTAAAACTACCAAGTACAAAAAAACGTCTAAAAACGTCAAAAACTTGATTTCGGAACGGGGCCAAAAATAACAACACTTCTTCACACATCCCTCTAGATCATTCCTATGCATTCGGTTTGTCTCTGTATGCCCCCGGTCTGAAGAAGAAGTTTGTCAAAGGAGGGTACCCTCTTTGACCTACTTTTGCCTGTGGTGGCGCCACCTGTTGATGAATCCGGACGAAAAACAACAACACTTGTAGGGGACCATGAGTACTACATGCTTATCAAGTTTCATCAAATTCTGTTCAGTGGTTCTGGAGAAGAAGTCGAAAATGTGAAAAGTTAACGACGGACGACGGACGGTGATTGATCACAATAGCTCACTTGAGCCTTCGGCTCAGGTGAGCTAAAAAAGGAGAGGGGGCTAAGGGACCCACGAAATTTACCAAATGTATCAGCAATATGTTTTTTGTTTGCGTTGGGGGGGGGGGGGGGTTATACATATATGTTGAATATAGGATGAAAATTGTGCGAAAACGATGTAAGATACATTGGCATGACGTTACATGGTAATGTCAAAAATAACATTATACCTGAAGTTTGAATGTTTCCTCCGCTCTCTGGATTTCTTTGTCCATTTCCTCTTCAAGTTCTCGCAGATGCATATCATGTTGTTCTTTCTCCCTGAAAATACAAGGTCACTATTACTTTAAATCATGTTTAATCTCTCTCTCTCTCTCTCTCTCTCTCTCTCTCTCTCTCTCTCTCTCTAACACTAAATATATAAATGTCAGAAAACTCTTGAGCTGTATCGCTTATTCCCAATCCTTATACCATATTTTTGCCTTTTTGACAATGAAGCTGTGTCACCACATTTACCTTTACATTTTACCTAACTGTTTATACTATTACCTTTTAAATGATTTTTCGAGTCGTTCATTTTCCACTTGATAATATCGAACATCTTTGAGAACGCCCAGGATGATGGACTCAAAGCTCTGTAGAAGCTCTGGATAGTCTGATGAATGAAGCTGCTGATATAACTCTATCACCTGTTCTTGGCTGTAATACAATTCAAATTATGTCAATTATTACAAGCGAAAAAACCGAAAACTTTAGTGCTCAAAAACTGTAGAAAATATTGCATTTCCACAGTTTGTCTTTGTCCCTATGAAATGTACATTTATATCTACACTTCCTTGAGAATGTGCTTCTAGGTCAGTCGTTGCTCTGCTACAAATATTCGTAAAATATCATTCCGAAATTTTGGCATTTGTTTTCAGGACAAATTCCGATTTTGCACAAGGCATTTCTCTCTCTCTCTCTCTCTCTCTCTCTCTTTTCTTTTTTTTAACCTTTTTTTTAACAATACAAGTAGTATTTAATTTTCAAATCTACGGTTTTGTACAATTTTATTCATAAAAAGAGTCTCTTTCCTCGTAAAAATTTTATGTTTGTGTCTTTGAGTATTTCAGATTAATTTGTACTCAGGAAAATTCATTTATTCAACAAATAAAATTACAAATTTGTAGAGAAACTCATATCTGATATTTAATGTGTCTAATGACAGGCATAACTAACATACGTGAACTTTTAATGACTAATTTGACGTTAGGAAAAGAAGAGTTGTCTTTACCCTTGAAAATCGCGTTCAACTCAGTATGTACATGTGTCTATACAGCACGTGTATTGTGTGAATATTGTCATAACTGACGACGTAGAATTTAATTGTCTATGGAGTCTGTATGAATTTATTTTTTTTATAAATGGTTAAACATCAATAACCAAACAGCTGTGGCCTCAGAAATGAAACACGTTGTTTTAACTATTTTAATGTACAGGATTGACTGATACAACTCCCCCTTCCCCTTTTCTCCTTTTTAATGGAAAATCAGAATTAAACAGAAAAAAAACAACAACAACAACGAACAAACAAACAAACAAACAAAAAAGGTTTAAACTTGAGTACATATATCTGAATATACCTAACTTGTCACGATTTACATTATCAAAAAGTAGGAACAACAGCTCATAATCGTCGTTTAAAAATATATCAAGATAAAGCAGGAATTTGTTATCTATCATATTTTAACTTAATTTTTCATCAAGGAACCGTTACGTGACATTTCCATATCGTTCCTTTTTTGTGAAGATGACCCAGTTTCTCTTCCTATCGTACATATCACTAAGATGTTATCGTCTACATTCCAGCGAGATAAGACGTGAGGACAATGCAGTGAACTGTTTAGTGTTGTCATGCCAAGATGTGATATACAGAGATGGACGTCAATATGGATCTCTACGCAATACAGATCACAGTCTGTTAAAATTCATTCATTAGTCATTTTTAATCATTTATTTGTTATTTAACAAACATATAATTCAGCATGCCTTACAAGACAAGTTCTGGGTAGAGGAATACAGGACACAAACATCACGACCATCTCTTTATTCGGACCTTTCCTTTTTATATGGTTTTATTATTGTTGTATGGTTTCTTTATTTTGTAACATTGGACACTTTATTATAATGATTTGTCTGCCCTTGCTAAGAACTCTCCGACTTTCTGTATCTAATTGACCATACAAATATAAAAAGTCAAGTGAATTAACTATCATTGCATAACTTTTATTCCAGTCCTTTTCCACTTCCGCAGACTACCTTAACAAGCATGGGCAGATTACTCGCCGTACTGAAAGGCCTATAACGAAAATCAGATAACTCGCCATACTGAAAGGCCTATAACGAAAATCAGATAACTCGCCATACTGAAAGGCATAACGAAAATCAGATAACTCGCCATACTGAAAGGCATAACGAAAATCAGATAACTCGTCATACTGAATGCCTATAACGAAAATCAGATAACTCGTCATACTGAATCCCTATAACGAAAATCAGATAACTCGCCATACTGAATGCCTATAACGAAAATAAGATAATTCTCCATACTGAATACCTATAACGAAAATCAGATAACTCGCTATACTGAAAGCCTATAACGAAAATCAGATAACTCGCCATACTGAATGCCTGTAACGAAAATCAGAAAATTGGAGTTAGTATTAGCGTGGGGCATTTGTGTTCTACTAACTCCAATCTCTGATTTTCGTTATAGCCCTTCAATATGGCGAGTTATAAGGTTACAATATTCATTCTGCCTACATTAGGTATGCGTATGCCTATAAAGTACGAGTACAATATTCATCCTACCTACATTAGGTATGCGTATGCCTATAAAGTACGAGTCACAATATTCATTCTGCCTACATTAGGTATGCGTATGCCTATACGGTGAAAGTTACAATATTCATTCTGCCTACATTAAGTATGCGTATGCCTATAAGGTATGAGTTACAATATTCATTCTGCCTACATTAAGTATGCGTATGCCTATAAAGTACGAGTCACAATATTCATTCTGCCTACATTAGGAATGCTTTTGTATATAAAATACGAGTTACAATATTCATTCTGCCTACATTAGGTATGCGTATGCCTATAAGGTACGAGTTACAATATTCATTCTGCCTACATTAGGAATGCTTATGTATATAAAATAGGAGTTACAATATTCATTCTGCCTAAATTAGGTATGCGTATGCCTATAAGGTATGAGTTACAATATTCATTCTGCCTACATTAGGAATGCTTATGTATATAAAATAGGAGTTACAATATTCATTCTGCCTACATTAGGTATGCGTATGCCTATAAGGTTAGTCTGCCTACATTAGGAATGCTTATGTATATAAAATACGAGTTACAATATTCATTCTGCCTACATTAGGTATGCGTATGTGTATATATGTATTTATAATATACAGGAAACTTTTCTGTGGTATAGTGATTTCATGTCTGTCAAACGTGTGGCTTTATTTTCTTTGTATTTCACAGGTTCGTTTGATGTTATTCAAGCAATAGATAAAGGAAAGAAACAGATGAATAATTTGACAACTGTTTCATATATCCAATTGTATATATGGATTTATTAAACTGTCGAACTACTTGTATAAGGATGGGGAAAATAATGAACGTTGTGAAGAGCATAAAGTGAAAATCACACAACGTAATTAGTGTACTGTTTTACATGAAGGTACTGTCTTAGGAAACTTTAATGTAAATAATTGTTTGCTAACGACCATCTCAGTGTTGTAGTGTGGTAAGTTAGATATAAACAATTGATCGACAAAGTTAAATGTGAAGAAATAAATACAATGTACCGCATGGTAGGGGGGGGGGGGTAATAATCTGATTTGTAAGGGAGAAGGGACAGGGAGATACTACAAAAATAAATCCGGCTTGCAATGTAGAAAAAAATAAATTTTCGATTCAAAGGACCGGCGAAAAAACAATCCGGACAGGATGTTAGTGAAAAATGGAGGTAAAGTATATATGATAGCGGTCCTAATGGAGACCGATGGTAAGTCTGAATGCGGCTCGAGGGCCGATGAAATTTTTCGTACTAACATCCCCCCCTCCACACACACACACACACACAAACACAAGTACGCTTTTCATGGATAAGTGGCAAAATTAATAATCCGGCTCTCAATATTGAGCCAAACAAAATCCGGCTCTAAAAATAGGCCCCAAAAAATCCGGCTCACAAAAGCCTTTCGGCCCCTCCCCTAAAAATCAAATGGTTTCTCCCGAAGAATTCAGACCCAAGTCATTTGTCCAAAATTCCACAAGAAAGCGAAGAGACAGATACGGTTTTGTTGTTTATTGTTTCTTGACCATTCTATTCAATTGTAATCTAAGCACTGTTTATGTAACCTTACGAATAGTGTTTCTACTTTAACTTAGTGCGAGATTTAATCTCATAATGTTAAATCAATACATGTACACAACGATAATGAATATCTCCAATAAAGTTAAAACATCTGTAATGTTTGTTTAAGCATGAAAGTAAATGCTACTTGTCAGCTGGGTGGTGAATTAAGATTATGATCACAATTTAACACATGACTGAAAAAGAGGCCCTAACGGACTCAGATCGCTCACTAGCACAGAAAGCTCACTAGACGTACCCCTGCCAAATAAAACGTCAACGATCTGCTCGGCATGTCGTACTCCTGTTCTATCGATTACTCTTTATAACCACAAATTACTGCGTTTACATGGGACACCTACTCCGAAAACATTCGAATATAGATTCATACTGCATACGCTGCGCATGCTCAGCAATGTGTTAATAGTGTCATTGTAATGGAATACATTCTGGATAAGCGAGATAAGCCATCGATGTGATGGGGTTATGTTCGTGCGGCTTGCCCTCTTTTCGGAGTAAGTTTCCCGATCAAGTACATAATACACAGACAAGACCACTTCACTTACAAAACGGCATCCTGAGATTTGATATACATGTAGAAAACCAATGAAGCTTGACTCATACCCTGAAAGGGGTTCTCTCCAACCGAGGACCGATCGTAAATGAGAGAGAAATGGGGGAGAGAGAGAAGAGAGGTCTTAAAAATGTACATGAATTTTGTACCTAATAAATTGATAATACATTTAGTTCCGCCTTCGTGAATTTGAAAAATGACAAATATATGCAGTTGAACTAGCATTCAGTCGAGATACATAGATCCGTTTGGACCTCTTGTTATCAATGCCGATAAATTTCATATTTCGTTGTTATTTTGAGATTTACATGCACCAGTACTACCTCAGATCCTCACCATTTTAACAAAAATGATTAATGAACTTAAAAAAAAAAAACAAAAAACAAAAAGCCGAAAAAAAAAAAACAAAAAAACAAAAAAACAAATTAATGTTAACTAAAATGTACCAACCAATCCGGTGATAAGATCCGGAAATCACTGTGAAGCGATGGTCTTGTATCTTGCTGGATTTCTACACTACAGCGAGGCGTACTGAAATGTCGGGGCGATTCGTACAAAAGATCAGTCGCTCTTATGACACCATCATCATCGCTGTCAATGGCGGTGAATGCAATGTCCAGTTCTTCACTAGACAGATTTACATTAGCAGTTGCGGCTGCGAGTGATTCTCTTGTATATACATATTCCTGTGGGGGTAAGTTTAGCCCAGGAACTGTGATCCGCCCATTACTGAGATCACATCCGTCCATACGTGTGTCATACTCCATCACTCTAGGTCCATATACACAAATCGTAATATGGTGCAAAGTATTTCATTCAGATTTGTTATCTTTAACAGAACTCGTAAAAACAGGAGTAAATAATGCAAACTTCGTTCACAAGGTGCAGTTTTCCCAAAAACTGATATTAACGATTTTGAGTTGTCCTGCAAAGCGTCCAAGATTTTTTCCCAGAAATATACGTTTATCAATAGTTCACGGAATATTATGCCTATATGCATTGACTAAGTATACTTTTTATAATTTGGATCAAAAGCATGACTCGTTTATTTTCCTCTTTATATCTTCTCATATAATAAAATTAAAATAACTCCAAGCAGTTGCTATATGTCACAGGTGCGATCTGAGGACAAAGCAGGAGTTATTCTTTAATTTAACCTTCTATCATAAACATTTGATCTATCAAACTCAACTAGCATCCAGTGTTGTCAAATCTTCTGAAAGTCATTGAAAGCCGAGTATTTTTTTAAGTCGTAGCCCCTGCTTGAATCACACTTTATAGACGGACAATACCACATGCACTGAATATCCAAACTTCCACAATCTTTGATATGTACACGTATCGGTGTCCTGTCTTCCTTTTACAATAGGCAAATATCAAAGGAATTTCCTAGGTTTTGCCATGCGAATGCTTAATTCACAATATTGTATTTTACATCAAGTTTCCCACAGTCTTTTCACTACATCTCAAGTTCCGATTTTCAGTTTTGGTTCACAGATACACTGCATAAGAAAGTTATGAGAGTCCGTATTCAAATGTCCTTTTATCTAATATAGAAGAAGAAAAGACAAGACAATTTTCAGTCTTATCGTATCTAGCAACGACAGAGAGTCGAAAGGCTTAACGAATCCGTTTATCTTCGAATACAATGTTCACCTGTCATTTAGTCGAAGTCATATACAAGTTTTCACCGGTAATTGCAACAAACCTGTAGATGTCGAAATAAGTTTAAACTCCTTTTCCTTCTACTTCACCTTTACCTCGCGGGGGTGTTGTTTGCATTGTAGATCACGACTTGCCTTTTAAAAATAATCGGACTTCGAAAATCCTGCTTAAATGCATTTGACGTTTCGCACTCAAATGTAAGAAATACTCTGAAACTGGAGACACGAATCGTAGCCGGGACGAGGTGTGGAGTCATTAAGTAATCAACAGTAATTAATTTTACCCTTCGGCTTTTAAAAAATCTACCCTGCCACCCATGACACCCTTGAGTTATAATTAGTTCAAATTTGCTCTAACAAAGTTTTAATAAAAGGGAAGTGTTATGTTTGTTTAGCCGAAGTCTTAATGGCCTGTTGATTTTCTAACAATAGCTTGGCATACCTTTATACTCATAGATACTGAATGTCCAAAAGCGTTGTTGTCGTAAAATACATATTTACTTACTTTTATTGGGGCTAATTTTGACATTCATTGAAAAATGAAATCTAATAGATTAACTTTTAAAACTGCGTTTTTATGTTCTTTTGTTGGGAAATATCTTTCCCTTAAGAAAACGCCCTATATTCAAAATGAAACTAGAATTTGAATCATCCTTAGGGTCTTCAAGATGTTTGATATATATGCAAATAGAAAGTGGCGTTTTAATCAGATTGGAAGAATAAGTAAAACGTATGTACAAGGAAAATAAAGACATACCAACATATGCTGTGCGTTAGCAATATGTATCTTTTTCTTCGATATTAATTGGCTTCTTTTTTCCTCTGAAGATTTTTGTAATATATGTATAAGTCTCGATTAGTCATTTTACGTTGTCTCGTATACCACAATATACGGGGAAATCATTGCTGATTTAAGCCCCCGCTAGAGATCAATTGTTATACAATGACGGCACCAGCTATATTTCAATCTTCATAAGCGTGGCCTACTATTAGACACCTCGCAATGGGCATCCTGAGCCAGTCATTGGACAGGCGCCGATTCCAACGTATGTACTGGTTTACCGACGGCATAGCCAAGCACATAAGAAGGACTTGCTGTCAACACATTAAACCGAGCTGAGTGCAAAACATAAAAAGTGAATCAAAAATTTAAAATATAAGGTAACAAAATTCCATAAATAAATAATAACTTTGATAAAGAATACACCTTACTTTGGTCAAAATTGCACTAACTCAGTGATCAGCAAAATTAGCTTACAGAAGATTAGCACATTTCTGGATACATGTAGTTAGTTACTTTACTGTACTGTATTACAGGAAAAGAGGTAACTAACAGCGACACGCTTCGTGCTTTTATCGTTTTTCCTCTGGCTTATAAAATAGAATGAGAACATATTCTGCAAACCATGTTCAATACATTTTCAGAAGAAGGATGGTGAAATTATACAAATTGTGATGATTCAAAGTGTTACTTTGGAACTTTAATTTGAAATTTGTAAAATATTCACTATACATGTATGGTAGACGATACAACGTTAAAGTCCAGTTTCACCAAGCTATAATCTTGAATGCCTTTAGGAATAAGATTATCATAATACATGTGGACTGGACAGATCAAGATTATATGTCCTAATTGACCGCCTCAAGATAAAATAATCGGGATCGATATGATACATATCATTTTATCGGGTTCGAACATGATTAGTACCGGCGATTAATGATGTGTTTATCTTGCTAATTATTTTGATCCTCTCAAAAGAAAATAATCTTCATCACAATTAACTCTGAACTTGATCTATAGACCATATATACTAATACCCTGTATTCATATCATTGCATATAAATACACATAGTGTGGCTTACTCAGGCCACTGAAAATGAAAAGAATCTGGGCATTTAAAAACGTTTTAAGTTCGAATAAACACATATAAATCTGTGTATATTACAATGAAATGAGCTAAACTGAACTCGCTCCAATATATATATATATATATATATATATATATATATATATATATATATATATATATATATATATATATATATATATATATATATATATATATATATATATATATATATATATATATATATATATATATATATATATTATGAGAGTTGCGAGAATGAACCTGCAGTATTACAGAAATGTAACAAATTTACAATTGAGATCTTACATATATGTCGAGGTATACAATAAATGAATGTGCATTACAAACACTGGACTTACAATATAAGTGCTTGGTGGGCAGTATTTTATTTGTTTCCTGTCGAGGCGACTCTTATCATGCAGCACTCAAACGATTAATACCCAGATACATTACATACTGTTCTAACTATGATGTATGACTATATATCTGACTAAATCTCAGATAAACTCTCGTCTCGGGATAGATTAAGACAACCTCCATTACGAAGTTAGTCCTTCGAATGCATCGGTTCTCACTACAGTAACTGCAATTTTTGGCAAAATACCATTTTCAGTTTCTCACTAATGCATAAATAAAATTTTCAAACCACTGTAGAGTTTAAATGGAGTATTGAATGATTTACATGTATTTCCTTCCCTCAATTTCCCTATCCATTTTGGGGGACACCTTGGTGTGCGTGTTTGTGTCCGATATGACGTAGGTGAATTCTTCTTATTATACATATATATCATATATATATATTGATCGGACCCAAAACAGTATATCCATAAACGTTACTGATAAGTGGTGGATCAAGACTTTCCGAAACGGATGAAAGGTTGCTCCTTCAAAATTTACAGTTTTGTTAAAGTTTTGCCGAAGAGAGACAGAGAGACAGAGACAGAGATGGGAGTTACACCTTTTAACAAACAGTGAAAATAAACCCTGCTTCTGGGTAAATATTTCCATCCAACAAAGGAGTGTAAACGCGATACACCCCCTTTTCCTATCTGAATCCACCATTGCATTAACAGTCAACATCTTAGTCCTACAATACACTTCACCTTCCCCCTCCAATTGGTTTCAGCTTATACCGAATGACAATAAAACCTGTTGCCAGCATAATATATATATATACATGCACACGTCGATTTGCCATCCAGCCCCCGACATTCTATTGCGGTTCATTGCCCATGATGACTCATGCCTATCTGACAAAATTGAGTGTTCTAAGCCTATATAACTATTAATGTTACAGAAAAGCTTACACAAAATTTAATCTTTTATTTGCCTGTCCTTATATATTTAGTTTCGGGAAGTAAATGTAGCAGAACTCTTACATTTAGTCACTCTCATAACCATAAAACGTGTTCAGGAATCTTGCTTGTTTCAAGCATATGAAACTTATTGGCACATTTTCATAGAAATTGCTTTCTTCTGGGTCAAAGTAATTCCCAGTAAATACAGCGACAACCAACGGTCATGTAGTACAAAACTAAAATTAACTTTCTTTCCTTCAACTGCTGAATGTAACCACTCCAAACATCCACATCTGCCTTCGCAAAAATCATGCATTTGTGAGGTTTACTAAGTTTTTGTTTTATCAATACAACAGACCTAACAAAGTACATTAACATCCCAAGGTGTACCATCACACAGAACACTAGAGAGTCACTGCCAACACCCGAACCAAACATGTTCTCTGATAACTGTGCCGGTGTTATATAGTAGTTTTTCCCCCTAGCCATTTTCCCCCCGGAAAAATGGCCATATAGTAGTTTTTTCCCCCGGAAAAATGGCTATATAGTAGTTTTTCCCCCTGGGGAAATTTGGCTATATAGCCATTTTTCCCCCCTCTTATAGCCAATTTTCCCCCGGGGAAAAACTACTATATAGTGGATTTTCCCCCCAATGTGAAATTCCGGATTTTCTTTTCACACATACATGTAAGTAAATCCAGCTTGCTACCTTGTTAAAAATAAATAGATTTCTAATTAAAATAGAGATATCTAAATTTTTTATACGGAGATATATCCAATTAATTTAGAGATATCTCACTTTCTTAATTAGAAATGTCTTCAGTTTTAATCTCTTTTCCAAATACAAATGCATATATTTAGAACAGAGATTCCATTCGAGATATCTTTATTTAATCCGAGAAATCTCTATATATACAAATGGAAAAAAAAGAAAAACAAGTTCGTTTTTATGCCCCCGGAATGAAATTCGGGGGCATCTAGTTTTTGGCCTGTCTGTGACTCTTAGCCTGTGACAAAAACCTTGACTATATCGTTTGTACCAAGAGGTACAAGGCTTTGAAACTCCACATATATTTTTCTTGTGATGACCTTTTATTTGGGACCATGATTTTTTAACTAGTGACTTTGACCTTGGTGCTCTACGTTTTCAAAAACTTAAACTTGGGCTGTATCTTTTGTACCAAAAGGAGAAGGGGCTTTGAACTTCATATATAGATTACTTGTGATAAGATCTTTAATTTGAGACCATGACTTTTGACCTAATGACCTTGACCTTGAAGTGTAACCTACTTTTCAAAAACTTTAACCTTGACTATAGCTTCTACACAAAAGGGTGTAGAGCTTTGAAACTTAGCATATAGATACTTTTAGATGAAACCTTTCATACTTTGCGCAAGGGACAAGGAAATCGCATTCTTGTGATCATGATTTACAACATCTGCGACTAGACAAGCCTTGTCGTAGATTGCAAATTGTGGACACCCGGGTGGAATTCCACTCTGTTATTTTCATGTTCATCATGTACTCTGTACATGATGAGCGATATTGTAATATCTAAATTGCATCAGTCTTAATTTATTTAGGAATTGAATGTTCAAGGAATTATTGCACGTTCAATTCTTATATTTGGCATTGGTACATTTTGATTGATAAATTCATATTTTACTTATGTTGTGTTACGAAAAGTTGCCTGGGTTCGAATCTTGAATCACAGCCTGACGTCATGATTGACATCTATACGTAAGTAAACGACAATTTTTACAATGAAATAATAGAAGAAAATAGCATACTATGGTAAATATATAAAAAGAAAGACTTGTAAATAAATACATAAAACAAAAAATAAATACACACACATATATACACGCACAAACAAAACACTTAACAGTATTTAGAAGCACATTAACCATAACACCATCGGTTTGATCCACAGTCTATTACTATCGTACATTTGTATTTCAAATGTTATCTGACTAATACAGAACGAACGAGTATAATTTCCAAACCGTTACGTAAGGGGAAAAACTACTATGGGGGGAAAGACTACTATATAGTAGTTTTTCCGCCATGGGGAAAAACTACTATATAGCCATTTTTCCGGGGGGAAAACTACTATATAACACCGGCTCTCCGTGAAACGTGTATGTAGTTACAAGGGTCCTAATTCCGTTCTCGAGTCTAAAAACAAAAGTCTTAAATATACAGAAATAATCATTTTTGTTTACTATTTTAAAATATAACAGCGGGATATAGGGCCGGCGCAGTGCAATCGGTCAGGTGCTAAGCTCACAGTAGAAAGGTTCTGGGTCCGAATCCAATCAGCAGTTCGTTGATGTCCTGTATTCCGGACCGCAGACGGGTAGACGTTGACGCCCAAAGGATGCCGGACTGCTCTTAGTTGATCCGTAAAAAATCTGTTCAATGTAGATCTGCTGCATTAATATAAATTTCTGTGCAGTGTATTTGGCAACTACCACTTCCAAATATGTGAAATAATATTGGCGAGATGTAAAAGAAGAGAATAACAGAATTTGTTTCACCTGTATTATATAAATCACGAGAAATTCAAATCAGAAGAAAAATGGTCAAGTGAATTCTAATATAATGCCCACTTGACCCCTTACGAAAGAGATAGACATGTTGAAGAACATAAATGATGAGGTAGGATGGCATACAGTTTAACATCGAGAAACTATTTTAATTAAAGTAAGTAAGTAGGTATTTTAATGATTACGCGCTGATTACACAGATTAAAGCAAGAACTATTGGGTAAAACGTGTCATATCATTTCCAACGAGTACAAATGTATGTATCTAAATGTACCTTCTAACGAGAAGAGAAACATCCGACTTGTATTCCGTTGTTTTGTCGGGTTGCGTGATGTTGTAGGTCTGCGTGAGGATACAGCACACAGAGACGTCATGCGATACCTCAATGACCGGATGGGCAATAGGGTAATGTCATGTGTGGCAGGAGATGATGTAAATAGGTCAGTAACCACGTTTTACACAAGAGGACTTGCATTAAAACTTGTTTCCATAGAAGCACACTTAAGTATTAACTTCTTGTTTTGTTTGTTTGTTTTCTCTTAAAATTCATCAGTGAAGTTATCTTTCAATTGGATTGCTTGTGCAAAATTTAGACTTTGTTGCTTTTTGACAGTTTTTCTTCTATGGAAACCAAAATTCACAGTTTATTAGCATTTATATGCTTAAATTTCTTCTACACGGATTCCAATAAAAGACATCGGACTCAGCTGTGTGACCAGCTTCTCTACGGACATGCAAAGTACACAAAAATATTTGATTTTGGTGCAGTTGCAGTACCGACAACAGAAAATCACACTGATGTGGCAATCGTCAGTCAATTGGTGTGGTTTAATGCTTTACCGGCCAGTTTTTCCATCCTTCTTAACACATTCAGTACACTTAAAGAAAATATGTGTAGATAATCTTTCATGTGGAATTAAGTATCAACCAGTTATTCAAGTTGCGATATCATTAAAATATATACAAGAATATATATACAATGTAGCATTATAGAATGAATTTTAATATAAAAACAGAAAGCGACGTCAACACGAGGCAAATATGCTCTGCCCGTCTGAAATCAAGCTAGTTCCCTAATCTGTAGCAGTCCTGGCAGGCAGAAAAGACGAGGTTAAAGACCTCCTTTCTTCTAAAAGGTTTAGATAATGCCCATCACAGATCTAGAGTCTCCAGCACCCTGGTAGTCAGAGTGCAACGCACAAGGGAAAGTTTGCTGCAGAGGGGCCTATTACAAGAAGTATGGTCTTTGCGATGAGCTCAGAGTAAATCCAATAAATATTAATTTTCTCGACGACATTGAAATAAATTTGGAATACACGCGATTCGATCAAACATTCAAATATTACTAGTACATAGAATAACTACCATGTCTTCTTGTGATCGCTTAAACAACTGTATCTTGATATACATCATTCAGTATCTGACAAATCCGAAAGACGCAAAGGAGAGGCTTGGTATAGTGGTAAAACGTTTGACTTCAATGTTGCGATATAACTGAAAAATTACTGAAAGTGACGTACATTGTGCAAAACACTAATCAACCAACCTGACGCAAAACAGATGTCGTGAGATGACATAAATCCTGAACGATTTTCATTAAAAGAACGAGAAACTATAAACAACAGAATATTACATGAAATCCTATAAATGGAACATAATCGATGTAATAACAACATGTTCCGGGTGTTAATATGTGAATATATAAAGAAAATATTACGGTATTCGATATGTACAGTGTTAATATTGAATTCAGGAAAGATATTAAATCGTCTCTTTCATGTTAATTGCGTCGCTTACTATAAACTTGATACAGGTGTTATAAAATGTTCGTATATTACATTTTTCTTTCATGAATGGCATTTATTCGTTCGCACTGGGTTTAATTCTGGCTATCGACAGGGTTTCCTACCGTGATTAATCATCACCAATCGCCTTAAACATCCTTCGGATGAGACAGAAGAGACGATGGCCTCATGTCACGATATATGTTGATACACACACACACACACACACACACACACACACACACACACACACACACACACACTCGGGATCGGCGTAAATTTAGAGATTTTGTGATTTTTTACTTGGAGACGTACGCATACGTGAAGAGTAAAAATCATTGTGACGTCATCACTTTGTGTTGTCTTTGTTATATTTACTTCAAGGTACACGTCACGAAGAACTTATAAATCCGTAAGTGCACGTATGTAATTACTTCTAAATATACTTTAAACATCAGCATGAGCTGCGAAAGTAAATTATTGCTGTCGTTTTTATCTCTTTTTGTGCCCATACGGGACAGAATTCATTCAATCATTGCTCTCTACAGAAAGAAACAGTCAGCACCTCAGTTCAATTTCACATATAGAGACATTGATGACCATGAATAATCCAAACTTCCAGAATTACCTCTTATGAATGATCAGTTACACACCTTATTTTATGATAAATGTGACAATTTCAATTTCCATATCATTCCCTTCCTGGGAAGCAACATTCCGTCCCTGCCTGCCTTTGGTGTTGTAATTTCACAACCTATACCCTATCTCAGAGTATGTTTCTCATGTAAGTATTTTATTCTGAAGGTCATGTGACTAACAAATAAATTACAGAGGGTTACGACATCGAACGCATGAAATCGTCAGTGAAAAAATTCTATGATACAAGGACATTGTCAGACATTATGGAGTCCCACAATCCAGCATTTTATATATTTTAGAACATGAACATGTACAGTGACGTCCATTTCACTGAACTGACATATTACGTATAAGTCTTAACCATTAAACACGACATTTTCCTCGATGACATTTGAGGAGGCGACGGGTGTAGCATGCAGGCACCAAACGTTTTCAGACACTCAGTCTCACCCCATTTGGGATTCTCATTTGTTCTTGCTGGAACCTGCACTAAATGTACGGTGTTTTACAAGACTTTGAATAGCGGACATACAGTGGTACTTTACGTGATTAGCCGAGAAGGAAAAGATTGTTAAGAGTAAGGAGGTAATATAAACTTCTATCTTATGATTGGCAATATTGATTTAATTTTGTTTCGTTTTGTTCTGTGTGTGGTTATTTTTAATTTTCTTTTTATTTCATTATCATTGTTTGTTTATTAATGTTGTGTGTGTGCTTTTTGGGGGGGGGGTTGTTTTGTTTGGTTTTTCTTTCAATATTCTTTTTTTACTTGGTTTTATGTCTTTGAGGGGGAGGGATGTAATTTGCTTTTTCCCTTGCCTTAATCGCAAGGAATTTTATTTTTATATATGAAATGTAAATGTACTTACCATGTTAGTGCTTTCAGACCCTCATCAAGTGTGCCAATAAAATCATCGTAGACATGCTCTTGCTCTTCGGAATTTTTGCTGGAAAGTCGTCGTTTCTTCACGTTATTGTATATCTCCTTAAACCCCGTTCGGAATTCTTCTACACTGATCTTACCATCTCTGTCTTTATCGAGCTCTAAAAATATCTCATGCAGTTCATCTCTTGGTAAGTCTCGGCAAATTGCGGAAAGTTCGCTCTCGTCGACGAATCCTGAGCCGTCTATATCACAAAGCTGAAACAGTTGATCGGCGTCAATGCCGTCGCCACTCATTCTAATGATGTCCGAAAACTTTGGGTATGTTAGAATAACGTTTAGTTCATATTGACATACCTACAAATAAATGTAAAATAAGCGTAAAAGAAATGAAGAGGAGTCTTACTCAGCTGTGACACTACAATGGACATACATAGCAAACGGAATGGGCAATTAAAGATACATACATGTAATGTATTGGAGTTGCGGTTTCGACTCTGAAAATTACTCTGGATGACAATGGAATGTACTGGTTTTCACCAAATAATATTCTTTTTTTTTTCTTTTGTCTGCATGTGTAAAATTAATAAAATACCATCGCTATACTTGATGCAGATCTCCACAATAATTCAGTCATGTATTGGTTTCCATAGAAAGCTGTGCACCGGCCTAGCGCGAGAAATATTTCTTACAAAATTGATTTACATACAAGAAGTGGCAGTAATACCGGAAATGACATCACATTATACAGTTATCTAAGGATTTTTCCCTTACCATAGAATTTCGTTTTGTCGTATTCATCGATATATGCCCCAATATTAATCTTAATCGGAACTGTAGTACAGATAACAAATCATTGAAAGAAGATCACTCACTAAAACATCAATAAAACAAGCTTTTTAACATCTATTTGTTCATTTTCTTTAGAAATCTAGTACTTAAAATTGCCTTAACAACGTTCGAGACCCAGCCTTAGCATAAATCTTTCGCCTTGCCCATTATAATTGATTTTGAAATAATGATCTGTGACGATGGTCAAATTTACACTGCGCCATTATTTTCTCGAAATGGATAAATCAATCATAACGAATTAACTTAGACAAAATGCATCCAGAAGTCACCACCAAGAAGTTTGCTTAACAATATAGATTCAATTATTACGATGTGTTTTCAAAACTTTCACGTACTTTATTCATTTGTATCTACATGTGTTACTGACATAGTGCTAAATGATAATTTTGTTTGCTGGACTCGTTTTAATCCGCGAAATCTTCTCAGACTTAATAAATTGTGAAATATCTTTAAATAATTCATTTGCAGACTAAGAAGGGAATTACCACATCCTTGCCACATATTAATCACAAGATAACACAATAGATCATATATCGCCTTTTCTTTTTTCTTAATCTTGGGTTCCTGCACCCCATAATTATGAAATCCTGGATCCGCTGCTACCATCAATTCCATCATCCTTCTTTCGTGGATTACTTAATATGGTATGGGCCAGTATATGTATCTTGATTTAGATACAGATACCAAGTCTTTGTTTATGACTGGAGGATTATAAGGTGATCGACACATGTTACATGTTTACATGTTTACATTAAAAAGAAAATATACCCAGATGAGTTTTAACCATGTCACTCTATTGTCTTTGTTTGATACTTATATTTCCAGTATCTCTTTTTACGGTTGTGAAATATGGGGCCTCCATTCTGCTCCCGATTTAGAAAAAGTTCATTTAGACTACTGTAAGAATATTCTAGGCGTAAAGAGATCTACACCAAACTCAATGGTATACTGTGAACTAGGAAGACTTCCTTGGTTGTGTTTTAGAAAATTAAGAATTATAAAATATTGGCTGAAACTTTCAAAATCCAATAACTGTATCTTAAAAGCTTCCATTGATCACTTATATCAAGAATATTATCAAAATCCTAATTGTAAAAACTGGATTGCTAATGTACATAATATTTTATCTGAAATTGGGATGAGTGATATTTTTACATGTTGTAGTGGTGTAGACATACAATATATAATATGCAATGTTAAACAACGGCTCATGGATATGTATAAGCAGTCTGTACTTGGTGATATAAACGATTCTTCTAAATGTTTCTTGTATCGACATATTGTTGACAGCGTAAATTTGCAAAGTTATTTGTCCAAACCTATGTACAATCAATATAAAAAATACATCTGTAAGTTGAGACTTTCTTCTCACTGCTTGGCAATTGAGACTGGTAGATATAAGAATGTTCCTGTGTGTAGAAGACTCTGTCCACTGTGTAAAATTGATGTTGAAGACGAATTTCATTTTATGCTTAAATGTCCCGCATATTCGGCTCTGAGATGTAAATTTTTAAAAAGTTATTATTATAATCGCCCCTCTGTCTTCAAATTAACTCAACTGCTGAGTTCTCAAAATGTTAAAGAACTGAGAAACATTGGTAAATTTATTAAACAAGCCTTTTCAATAAGAAAAAATGTGTGAAATCTTATTTACATTTTTTATTCATCTTTTTTTCAATCTGCACTATCATATCTATTATATTTTTCATAATCATGCTTATGTATGTGTATGTATATGTATATGTATGTATGTATATATATGTATATATATATGTATGTATGTGTGTATATGTGTGTATGTATGTGTATATGCGTGTATGCATATTATATGATCTACTTGTACTTGACCTTGATGTGTATTTGTATATGTAATCACTGTTTTGTATTATATATCTATATGCTGTATGGCATTTGATAAATAAACTATATATATATGCAGATACCAAGTCTTTGTTTATGACTGGAGGATTATAAGGTGATCGACACATAATACCTCTATGTTACATGCAAGTTACATGTAGGTACATGTATTGTGTATTCAAGTGTAAATGACAAATTCGTGTCACCCGATTTCTCTCCCCTTGGATATGTTACTATGCAGCAGCTGTTTAACGACCCACTTTCTGATAAATGTTGAATGTGAGCTAGGCTAATTACAAAATTGATTTTTGTTCAATATGGAGCTCATTCGACGTAATAGGGCTTTGATTTATCAGAGTGATTGACTCTGACCGCCATGCACTAACCGAAGTCAAACTCTGTTTTTACAAGAAAAAAAACCCCAGTTGATACCAATAATTCTGCTTTAGTATGTTCAGCAACCGAAACCCCCTGAAGTCATTTTTGATAAACAACACATTGCATATAAAGATAATATTCAATTATGTAAATATTCAATCATAAAAATAATATTCAATCATGTCCGCCTGTAAATAGAAAAGATGAGTGTGTTCGATTTATTTCAAATTTTTTGTATTGGTTTAACAAAATTCCTAAACTTGCAAGTGCAATAGTTCGCAAGAAAACACCAAGAAGGTGAAGATATTTAATCTATTGAAAAGAACGAACAACTAAAATACTCCTTGCCAGAAAATTGCTCTTAAACCATTGTTTGGTTTGTTTCATAGAGTGGCGAAATTTAAAGTCATAGGAACGCTTTTCCGAACAAAAACTTTTCTTGAAAAATCCCAGAATAATAATAGTTATTATTACTCCCCGCAACATGATAACTTGTAAAAAAAAAATCCGGAAAATAATAAAGATATTTTTTTCCTGTATATATCTGATCTTTCACAGATTGAGTCATGCGATAACCTTCGTAGTTATACATTGTAGTTGTTAAATGTATACTGAATAAAAATACAACACATGTAAGTAAATTATTTATTCAGCTGCCGAACAGAACACGATCAGCAGTACATTTATTGTTAGAATTGTTAGTGTTGTTCGAATAATGTGAAGGACAGTTGACATCAACTGTATTTTTCAAGCAAGCTGTTCTTAATCCCGGTATCTTTTTTTTTGGGGGGGGGGGGGTAGGGAATTTTGAAGGTTTTTTGTTTTGTTTTTTTTTTTTTACAAGGGTACGTATTTTTTCGCGAATCCAAGGAAATCTGTCAAATATTACTATCATTAGTGATAATTAAGAAGAAATCTAGAGGTTCAGAGTCTAAAACAAAGAACGTTTTATTTGTTGTGTCAATTTTCCATATCTGTTACCATCTTGGCAGTTGTCACGTGACCGAATAATGGGTGATCCAAGACACTGATAATGTGGGAAATATTGCTATTGTTAGTCTAGTGGTGTATCACGCCAATATTATTTCACTTATATGATGACGGCTTCTGCCTGATGCATTGCACAGAAATGTCACATTTCAACTAATGAAATGATCTTTTAAGACACAGGATCAGATGCCAGACGGGATAGAGCCCTGTAGCTCGGGCCAAACAGACTACCCGTAAGCTGGACGGTCTCGAACCCGGAACCTCGGGTGGACGTTTTCGTGTCCGGTACTTCGTGCCCAGCAAAGTAACGACTAAGCTGGACGGGCTCAAGCCCAGTACCTCGGGCCAAGCAAACTACTGACTAAACAGTTCAGGTCCGAGCCCGGTACCTCAGGGTAATCAGACTATGTTGAATGTTTTAACCTTATACCTTTTTCTCACCTTTCGTAGACGGTTTGCATATAAATACTTTCATTGCCAGTGCTTGACATTTGATGTGCAGTCATGTGTCTCTGTCAGTATACTTACTTTGTCTTTTACCTTCCCTTTTCTTATCAAGAGTAGGTCTTTGACACGTCATTGTAAAGTAAGCACAAGACACGAATAAATCCATCACAAATGTTACTATACGTCTTGACGTTATAATTATCATAATAATATGTAAGCATTTCGAAATGTTTATTGCCTTATGTTCTACAACATCAAAACTGAATGCCAACATTTAAAGGTCAACATGGAATGTCACATGATGTCATAGTAAAATCGCCATAGATACATGTATGTGCATTTCACATTGGCACATACCGATAGGCCTAGAATGAAAAAGTGAAGGGGAACAAAATATGATCCTCAACAGAAAAGCTATAGAAGTTATGCTTATGTGAAGTAAAATGCCTAGAGTCACAAACTGGTCAGGTTTCTTAAACATTTACATTGTAACTGGAAGCTTGATCCTCAGAATTACCTTTCTCCACTTCAATCGTTAAAAGAGGCTATCCTAATGAAAAATTAACAATGGACTAGTGTCATGTATATTCAAGGCATATTTTTTTTTTATCATTTTAGAATGTTTTAAACAGGTGTAATTTTGTGGTCACACTTTTCTCCTTTACTCTGTTGTGCAACACCTACGTAGAAGAGCTTAATCTTGCGAATTTGGCAACATAAATAAATTGCCATGCAATAAATAATGATGAAAGCTAGCCTATCTGATGACAATGAACAAGATACATTCGGTGTGATACACCCCGATCTTATTACATTCGTCCACACACTCACTCCGGTTTTAGAGAATGCCTCTTTTTTAAACGTATGGAGTCAAAGACTGATTCAGAACCTCGGTTTGGGGTTTTTTAACCACGGACCAATGCCGTCAGCAATACTATTTCCATCACCGTTAATACTTGTTCTAGACAGTCACAAGTATAACAGGTTTGGCCGGTTTATTTCGTTTATTTTTATATTCCACCTCTTTCAGAAGGTCACCAGTAAATTTTATGCAATGTTTGACTTGCTGATGAACATTCTTAATGGTGGCAACTTGTAAACTGTAACTTGTCAAATCTATCCTTGTGTTGTGGTTTTAAATTTTGAATTTACTTGGGGTGATAAATACAAAATTTCTAGTGTTTTAAATTCTGTATTTACCACCCAAAAGTAAAATTCAAAATGTAAAACATAACATTTAACATAAGCTACGATTTACGTTTTCATCCACCAAGTGTATACCTTAAATGGCAAAGGGTCTGTGTAGGTTCGAACCCGCGACCTTCCCATTACTAGCCATTTCTCGCACAGCCTTTCAGGGACGTCAGGTATAATACATTATAACTACTAGCCATTAAATGCCCTCGTTACCATTTACATGCAGTTATCATCAACACGATAAAGATTAAGCGACTACATATACTAGGCCTAATAATTCGCGACTAAAACATTACGCAGAAATCCAATATCCCTATCCTTCCACTTTCCGTCACTACGTTACCACCACCACAGTCTACTACCCCTACTTCCCTCTCTCCAGTACCATTTTACCTTACTAACACCACAATCTGATACTTTACCCTCCCCCTTGCCGTCACCACCTTACCGCCACCACATTAAGGCAATCTATACATATCTACCTTTGAAATCCAGAGACTCAATATAATTTAACTAAATCCTTTATTCGACAATTTTATGCAGTCCTCTATTTAAGATATTTCGTAAAGGTTTATCCAAGTAAACAGTGGAGAAAGTACGGTGACAGATAAACAACCGAGTGCCTCTCTTATCTCGCAATGTCTGATGTCGCAAAACTAAATTCACTTGATACGCAGGTAAAAATCAATACGGAAGATTGTCACGTGATACGTATTTCGTCACGTGCTTTTGTGTACTACCTTAAAGTCAAAGGCAACAGCTTGAGTAAGAAAACTGATATTATCGACTTTGTTATTTGAGATCTTATAGTTAACTCGTAAATGTCACTTTGAATATGTATGATCATTTATAAATGTGTATGTGCATATGAATTTACAAATGTACGTCAGCTGTACTAATATCATTAGGCGAAACTTTATAGTAAACTGGTCACTTTCTGTGGTTTTGAACAGATACAAATACAGATAATTTTCTTTAAACGATAACATGACCATATATATATTGGTTTTGTTTATTTATCTATTTATTTATTTATTTATTCATTGATCGATTGATTGATTGATTGATTGATTTATTATTTTAGGGATGTTCTTTACACTATAATTAATTTGATCGGATTTTTTATGGTTGTTCCTATACTTACATACGTTAAGACGACGATGTGAAACATCAACAATAAGATATTAAAAAGCCATGAAGTAAGGAATAATATAAGGGAAAATAAGGGTTTCCTAATCACCCCTGTTCTTACTCAAAATTTATGTTACACTAATATTTCATACATTAATATGTTTAAACATTACTTTAACAATCTTTGTTATAATAATGTTTAAACATATTTTTTTTAAATGTTTTAGATATTAGTATAACATGTATATATAGTAATTAATCATACTTTTAAAAATGTTAAATTAAGATGTTAAACTGAAAGGAAAGGTGTGAAATTCATCATACTGGAACTCGTGATGGGCTTCTGGCTTTTATTGATGCAAATTAGTTAGTATCCAGTAAACGTCAAAGGCCAAAAACTCCAAAGTAGTTCGCAATTAGGATTGCAATTTCCTTCGATATTGAAGCAGTTTTAAATTAAATTGTATCTATTCAACATTTATTTTCATACCCTCAATCTAAATGTTTGTAATGATACATAAACATACACATATACATGTATTTATGAAACGCCTCGGCTGCCTTTAGGTGGATCTGGCAATACCACTCTGTGTCACAAGACACAACAAATGATGGTTTTGATACAGTATTTGGTCATATCCTTGTAACATTGAGTTGTATTGATATATTATGGAGTTGTATCCATATAAAATTTTGTTGTTTTGATATAACATTAAGTTGTAACATAACATTTGGCTATAAAGATATAACATTGGGTTGTATTGGTATAACATTGGGTTGTATTGGTATAACATTGGTTGTATTGGTATAACATTGGGTTGTATTGGTATAACATTGGGTTGTATTGGTATAACATTGGTTGTATTGGTATAACATTGGGTTGTATTGGTACATCAGAATGTTATACCAATATAACATTTGGTATATATTGTCTATAATTGGGTTGTATTGATATAACAGAGAGTTGCAGTGATATAACATTGGGCTGCATTGGTATAACTTGGGGTTGTATTGGTATAACATGGAGTAAGGCGATATAACATTAATTTTGGTTGCACTGATATAACATAACACCGTTTTGTACTGACATAAAATTTGTTTACATTAGTAAAATATTGAGTTATATTCATAAGGCATGTCAGTTCAACTCATTGTTATTTGTTTGCATTCCTATGTGATATTAATGCAGGAAAACAATATATCGCCTCAGCTCCATGTTATACCAATTCTACCCAATGTTACATCACTGCAACCCCACGTTATAACGAAAAAGTCAAATGTTTTATATGTTATTATACCCTTTTTCCTGATGTTATGTGGCTGTGACACTTTCTACACAGTGTTTGTTCACATTCATGTATATATACAGTGCTGAATTATATATGTTTTGTCTGCATGTTAGGGCATTCACGGCGGGTTTGGCTAGCCAAAAAGAGACGCTCACTCCTCCCGGGCATCTGGTCTCACTTCTGAATTTCAGAGGTCCGTGAATGTCCACTGTGGTACATTGTTGTTAGTGCCATAGTCATGTGACACCAGTTACTTTCGTATTTTACATAAATGTAACCAAATGTGACCAAAAAGGGGGGGGGGGGGCTTCTTAATCCGCCACTGGACACAACCTTATGTAATAAATCTTTAACCCAGTGTTATATCGATACAACTAAATGTTATTCCAATATTAATACAACCCGGTGTTATGTCACTGAATCCTGTGCTATATCGATACAACCCAATGGTACGGCAGTATAATTAAATGTTATATTGGTATAACCTTGTGTTGTAACTTAACAACCCAATGTTATATCAATATAACCAAATATTATATCGATACAACCTAATCTATATAAAAACAGTGTTACATCGATACAACTCCATGTTATACCAATAAAACCCGATGTTACAACATCATCAGCCAATGTTGTATCAAAACCACTATTTGTTGTGTCTTGTTAACAGAGTGGTATTACAATGGTCACCTTAAAGCAGCCGCGGCGTACCATAAATATATATACTGCTGTTTGAATTAAAGCTCATCTAATGTTACCATTGCAATGTATGATAAAGTGTAGTAAATTGAATTTTAAAGCTGTTTAAAAAGAAGGCTATTATAATCCGTCTTCCGTTATAGATGTTTATCATTTGAATACAGAGCATGGGGTATATGGGATTAAACATCGACTTAAGGAAAGAAAAGGTGCACATTTGGTACTCATGTACAAAAGAATTTGTAGGATTAAAATAAAAAAGAAAAAAAAATCTATAACCGCTCAAAACATGGTCCGTTTACATGGTTTCAGGAAACTATACAATATATCCACGTGAATTATTTATCACATCTAAGTGTTACAGAACTGTATAGGCACCTCAGTCTAACAGTTTCTCCACTTGGATGCTCAATTTTACTGCAAGAAACTTAGCAAAATTAAGTACAATTATTTATCTTTTATTCGTCTATTAGTTTATGTATGTATTTATTTATTTATTTATTTATTTATTATTATTCTTTTGTGTGTGAATTTTGTTTACTAATTCATTTATCAAAAGCACACGTTGATGTGTATTTCTCCCTCTATTTGAGCACGTGGTCGGTATATACTAAGTGGCATGAATTGGCTGTAGGTACCAATTACTTTCTTATCAGATTTATATTCAGGTCATTCGGTGAAATCGCGAATATTACCCGACATGCAAGTAAAATTGTTACTTTTATTCAATTTTATAATGATTACATGTATTTTAAAACTTTTATGTAACACCTAGGTCGACTGTAATTGACAACACCTGGCCGAGAATATGATTTAATCAGTATTTCTTCGTTTTGTTTTGTTTTTTCCTCACACTGATAACTTTAAGGTGATCATATTACATGTTGATTGAATATATCAGTTTCATTTACATACCGTTGCAATATAAGAAATGTGTACATCAACAACTATGTATTTAAGTGCTAAATTCCAGGGATTAAGGGCAGATTTATGTAGCCTTTAAACCCTTGCCTTGATTTGCAGGAGATCCGGGTTGCACAACTATACCTAATGCGGTTATCTCTGTATTCAGTGTCTCGTTATGACAGAAAAACAGTCGTCGAAAGCTACGGATTACAGAAAGGTTATAAGATGGACATCCTCTTGACCATCAGAATTTCTCTGTCACATTGTGTGTTTATTACTAGCGCCATTCCAAGGTTACTTCTCTCACAGCGTGGCGGCACCTGCCCGGTGTATAACCTCACTTTTTGGCCTAATGCAACAGAGCCATCTGAAGCAGTGGAGGATCTTTCATGAGCCAGCGTACCGTAACACTCCATCATCACTCAACCTTGATACCCCTTTCCCGGACTGCCTCCAATGTAATCGCTTTCCCTTACATTACTAAGATTTACTGTATCTTACCTGCATGCATATCCATATGGAACATAATACCATATAAGTTCTATATTCCACAAATATTCCATAAATATGTGAAGTATTCAATCTAACCGTATGCACAATGTTGTGATTCTTATAGCATACAGTACACGTGTACAAATTTCGTCATAGGCCAATGGGCTCTCAAATTCGTCAGATGTTTAAAGGTATATATTTGTATATCTATTTTACTGACGTTTAACTTAGTGCTCCGTGTATTATAATAGCCTGAACCTTGAGCATTTAGACCTGCCTTTTCTTTACCTTAAAAGTAAATCTCCTCCTCAAAATCTTAATGACCGAGGTTGAAATATGTACAGATAGACGGCAGACTGATAGCCAGGAGGTTGAAATGATTTTGATGAAAATTTAATGTAAGAAGGTATCTTATTAATAATAGTACATGATTTTGTAAATGCATTATAAGCGATGCTCTCCGTGTCATTCCTTTAATATATTGCTCAGCATACTGATTACATACTGGTTTCTTTTCCATATAAATGATCACAGAAATTCAATATCTGATACTACACCACTTTGAAATATACGGAAACGATCTATCGCTGACCCATCTTCAGTTGGGAAAGTCCCACTCTTTAACTAGTTGTAGAATGAAACTTCCCCCTAAAAAGATGCTGCTTCCTTTAGTACCTTTGTGACGGCTTTCCGAAAGGGTCAACATGTGATCTCTTGTACCTTTCAATGTTTATGATCATTAGATCTCCTTTTTTCAATGCTTTTCTTTGTATCATCGTCTGACATTTAGGAGTGTTGTTACAGACCTCCGAATTCACGGTAAGTAGGAGTTTTCACTGTACTGAAACTGGTCAACAACTAGGATAGGTCTTTCATTTTTCAAATGTATATTCATTATGACTAGACCTCTCCTTTCGTACTTTTGATCTTACCACCTTGCCCTTTACGTTTAACCCACTTTTCAAAAAACTTTAACTTTGGCCATTATTGATGAACTGTTAAAGGCAAGGCTTTGATTTTTCACATGGACATCATCTGATGGTACAATGATTTTCTGCCTTTTTGGCCTTGAGCTTGAACTTCACGTTGGACGAAGAAAACATCTAAAATACATGGTTTCTTTCTGACAACGGCCAGCCGGCGAGCTATGATGTTTTTATGACAACTCTTATTGTTGACAATTTAATTCTATTTTGTGTGTCTTTCTGTCTGATAGATATATCAGATATCTAAATCCGTTTGTCCATCACTGATTTTATTTTTAATGCCAATTTTGTCGAGGTCTTTCTTGCATGTCTATTTGCTAGATAGACAATCACAACATCGACACAAATGATGAAGTGACAAAATATGGAAACAACCACACATTATGAGGTTTAAACCAGAATAGACAGAGAAACAGATATAGTAGTCGAATTACTAGACAGACAAACAATACAGTTGTACAAACTGTACAGAAAGAGAGGAAGGACAAACAGAAATACCAGACAGATAAACCAGACAAAAAGTAAGTAGGTAGGTCGGTCGGTCCACAAACAGAGAGGCAGATAGATGGACAGACAGACACAGACAGATAGACAGACAGACAGATAGATAGGCAGACAGGCAGGCAGACAGAAAGACAGATAGATAGATAGACGGACGAGCAGACCAGACAGGCACACCAAGAAATCAACAGACAGAACAGACAGACAGATGATAAGTGTAATGATTAAACCAAATAGTCCCTCGAACCCAGACGACAGATGCCTGCACTGTATCGGTGAAATTGCCAGTGTCCCCCCCCCCCTTTTTTTTCTAGATGCAGTTGAGATTGAAACACTCATAGTGCACGTGGATACGAACAACCAATTTCCATTAAGTACAAAACAGCCAGAGTACTAAACAAAGGCAAGAAGCAACCATTACCCATGAATAATAGAGTAGATAGGTCTCACGCAAAATCCGTCATTGGTTTGTCATTTAGTTGACAAAATTAACAAATTTGAAATGTTTCCGGGTTACAAAATGTACCATTAATGTATAAAATGCAATGGATCGAGATGAACAACGAAATTTCAAAAATATTAAATGACTTATTGTTAGTGTTTGTCATTCATCATTCCTGAAACACATATACCTCTTAAAATGGCTTAAAATGCCCTGGAATACATATCTGTCTCCCTATAAAGCTATATTTGTATGTCTTTGGGTTCCCCAGACATCGATGTAGGGACTGGTTCGTGTATCTAAGCCATCGTCAGGTGCGCCGAAAAATTAGATTTGAAATCTCGAAAATTCTTGGGGGCACGTGACGAGACTTAACGATCCTATAGATATAAATGATTATTGATTAGGCCGATACACCATCTCAACACCAGAGATTTAAAATACTTAACACCTGTATGCATGATACATAATTATGTAATCCGGATACAAGATGCACATGTTTATAAACACAACGAGTCCCGGTGTGTAGTTTACAGCACAAGAATGGAGAGAATACTAAAACACAACAACACCATGTGAATGCATTATGCTCAACCAACACCGTATAAAATTGCTCAGCTCAACACCTGAATTAGTAAATCAGTGATGGCATTACAACAAAATTAAATGAAGTTCGAAAGAAGAATGCACAAACTGATTCATTTTAGAAACTCAAATATTAGAGAAATGAAAGTCTGTGGATAATAATAATGATAAAATAAAGTATCACAACAATTAAATATTCTGAAATTGAGAATTGCATACATTTATCTCTTAAAAATCAAGAGATAGTATACAATAAAACAGAAGTAAGCCTATATATATATATATATATATATATATATATATATATATATATATATATATATATATATATATATATATATATATATATATATATATATTATATTTATTTTATATATATATATATATATATATATATCATTTCATACCATATGACGTAAATAAATTCAAACTTTTATTATTTCTGTATGTTTTGGAAGTTTATTTCTTTTATGGTACCAGTCACAAACTCTGCTTCTACATGGGAATCTTTGATCATCTTTAATTGCTGATTTTTCTTGAATGTGATATAAATATTCACACTTGACTACTGCTAGGAATCTTGGCGTTTTACTTCAGTGTAATATAATTTTATATAAATGTTGCGACCACTTTGAGTGTACCAGGTGCATACCATTGATCGGTAACCTACTTACTTCAGCAGACGAGTGGCACAGTATTGTTGTCGATTCCAGATCTGACCGAGATAATATAATGTTCGAGAGTCTTCGTTCTACTCCACTTTCATCGCCCTCCCCCAAATTTTAATACAGATTGCAGTGCACAGTGTATTTGCTTTTGTTTGTTTGATTTTTATTTTTTGTTAATTTTTTTTTTGTTTTTATTTTGTTTTTGCCTTTTGAGGGGGGGGGGGTGTTTTGTTTTGGTTTGTTCGTTTTTTATTTATCTATTTATTTATTTGTTGGTAGAGTAGGGTATAAGGATAGGCACATTATACATTTTATTTCTGTTATATCAATAATATTTTTTTGTTTTTACATATTTTGGGTTTTAGAAATAAGCGCATAATACTTGCTTTAAAAAGGTACCAAATCTTGAGTTACCATGGTAATACAGTTAGACATAAGCTGAGGTAAAAGGCAGATTTTTGGAAGTTATCACAAAACTCCACAGAAAACTAGATCAGACCATTTATGAGGGTCCTGACATACATTTTGATACTAATTTTAACTGAAAATAAACTTTGTTAAACTTGAAAGTAATTGTGTATGGCATGCTTATTTTTACTTTTATGATAGAAAACATGAATGAGTATGATACTGAGCCGTTTATAAGCCTTTTGGCTCATCAGCATATAATGAGCCGTCAATAAGCCTTGCGGCTCATCAACATATATTGAGCCGTTTATAAGCCTTGTGGCTCATCAACAGATACTGAGCCATTTATAAGCCTTATGGCTCATCAACATGTATTGAGCCGTCCACAAACCTTGCGGCTCATCAACATATATTGAGCCGTTTATAAGCCTTGCGGCTCATCAACATATATTGAGCCGCTTATAAGCTTTGTAGCTGACCAACATACATATGATACTGAGCCGTTTATAAGCCTTTTGGCTCATCAGCATATAATGAGCCGTCAATAAGCCTTGCGGCTCATCAACATATATTGAGCCGTTTATAAGCCTTGTGGCTCATCAACAGATACTGAGCCATTTATAAGCCTTATGGCTCATCAACATGTATTGAGCCGTCCACAAACCTTGCGGCTCATCAGCATATATTGAGCCATTTATAAGCCTTGTGGCTCATCAGCATATATTCATACTACGCAATAAATGGAGTTAAATGATGTTATAAAGCCACAGCTACGAATACATGAAGGTAAGACGAATGGATTGCAATTTATCAATTTCATAAAATTAATTAAATCTTGAGCCTACATGTATTAATAAGTGATGTTTTGTTTTAACTATCAAAAGTTGAACATTGATGAGTTTTAACGTCAGCTGATCATACACAGTACATATCCATGTAAAGTGGTGTTCATCCTCCATTTCATTACGTGTGCCTTTCAAATCACGTCTTTGTGTTCTATTTACATTGAAGTGATGCCTTTTTCAATAAGTAAATCGTGGCTAGAAAGGGTAGAGTTGAATTAAATTGATTAAATTTGTTTTAGAATGATTTACTAGGACAGTATTGTGATTTATTAGGATAGTGTTGTTACTTTTATAGTTATCCTTATGTACGAAAATTAACATACTACTCTTTTGGAGAGTAATCAGTATAAATCTTATTTCGATTGTTAGATAACTTGATTTCATTGGGCTACATATCACTTTCCGATTACAATAAGTAACGAGTCAATCTACAAGTAATCACATAACCATGGAAATTTGGTAAAAATAAATCTTCAAAATAAATGAAATGTTTTTTAAGTAAGACATCGGAGTTTTTTTTTTTGTTTCGATGTGATCTAAATAACATATGTTTGGAAGTATGCAAAACACCGAGTGTTCTATAACAGATCTATTAGATAGTGACTCAAATAAAATTCTAGGTCCAGAGACATACTAGAATTTTATAAAACCAATCTCTTAAACCCTAAACGTTTAAACTTCAGTATAACAGGTCATTCCATCAGTCAATCTCTCATACAGAGGCCGCTACGCTACTCTCCGCTTTCACCCTCTGTTACCCGCTCGAAGTTGTTTTTACAAGATTCTTGTAAAACTAGGAAAATCTTATTTAATGATAGTCAATAGATTCTAAACATCAATAAACCTTTAGCAGAAAGACTTTTACATTTGGTACACTATGTAAGGCACTTATACCATGAAATGGGATTTTTCAGTTTTACAAATATCTTGTAAAAACAGCTTTGAGCTGATAATAGAGGGGTAAAGCGGAGAGTACCGTAGCGCCCTATGTACGAGAGATCGTCAATCAGTAAGAGTTATCTCTCTTTACGTACTAAACTAACAATGTCCATAATACATCTGCAGGAGCTTACTGCACTCTGTAACATTTCTGTGACTCCAAATCGAATGCAACACATCTTAGAGTTACACTCTTTTCCTTATCACGAGGACAAATTAGATCAATTAACATGATCAAAACAATCTCTAAAACCGTTCAAATTTCTGAAATTCTAGTCTGTTTACATCTTCCTGCCTTATTATTTTCCCTAATTATTGACAAAAATAGGCATTCATATATTGACGATTGTTATCTCCCCCTGGTTATATGAATATATCCATAGACTCCCATCTATGTATGTTGTATGTATATTGTTTGTTGTTCAAACAGCTGGAACCTGTAGCGACGTCCCAGAGTTCCATGCAGATGACATACAAATCACTTCTAAACTTTTGATTATCAGATACCTTAAACGTAAAAAGACTTTCGATAAATTCTACAAAATCATGTCAATTTTTTTTTCTTTTTGTAACTTAGACACCTTTACTTATTACATATCTATGTCCTGTGGAATAGTACATTCCAGCATGATAATTTCGTGTACTGGTGTTTACACTTACAAAAGTCTGTATTTCCAATAGCTTCGTCCTATCTTAACTGCATTTATACGGCTTTTGTGTTTTCAGTATGACCAAAATATCACCTTAAAGAACGAAAGTCGTAAAAGAGGTCTTTCTACAGCCGCTTATAGACTTTTTCTTGAGATTTATATTTCTATCCGTCCTATGTAGTTTTCCGACTTCTCAGCTTAAGTTTTCTGTTGGTCTTTTCTCCTCTCTGTATATAGTTACATACATTTGATTATCCATAGTTTTATCCTTTCGATTTTACTGTTTTACGACAGAATGACAGTTGATTCCGCAAAGCGGTAAAAGACACCAATTAAGTAATTACTGATACTGTAGTTCATTGTCCTTAGAACTGCTTGATAAATGTGACGTCCTTATTGTCATTCTTTTTTTTCTGTTTTCCACATCGTAAAGAATATTGCCATGCAGATCAATTTCCATGTCATCTGCACTTCGTATGTTTTCTGTACTTGTGTATCATTCGTACTTTGTTTAGAACATTAGATAATGTGATAATGTTTTCAGTTTCGTTTTCGACTGTTGATTAACATTGAAACCTTTTTCGTATTTGCATAATTGTACCTCAATAGAGAACGGCTATATCCTGCTTTCGTGTCGTTATATGAAGTGAAGTTTGGTAGAATTTGCATAAAACCTTAGCAAACCGGAGGTACAGTTCACATCATTAATATTAATCCAGACATTTTAACTAAAAATAGAACAAAATAATTACAGAAAATGCACGCACATTTCACCGGGAAATTGTACATTGTACTTAAGTGATCAGGAATGACAAAAACAAAATTCACACAAGTCAATAGATTTTGACTTTTCATTCTTTTTTCTTTTTTCTCCTGGCGCATTTTAGCTTACATGAATCGAAAGCTATTGTCATCGTTCGGTGTCTGTCTCTCGTGCGTCCGTTAACTTTTAATATTTTGGACTTCATCAGAGCCGTCGAAAGTAGTTTGATGAATCTTAGTGAGGATAAATGACTACAAGTATGGTAATGTCCCCTACAACTATTCGGCCAGATCGCTCAAGGAAGGATCCACTGTTGGGCAACATAGGCTGAAGAGAGAACCCTCCTTTGACAAATGTAGGCCAAGGGGGCATTCTCCTTTGACAAATCCTTCTTCAGACTGGCTGCCTAGATCATCAAACCGAATACATGAGATTGATTTAGAAGGATGCCTCAAAGTGTTGTTGGATTCTTCCATTTTAGCACATTTTCAAGTAATTTGTAGATTTTTTCCCTGGGAGGTTATTTAAAATGCATTGATTTTGTGCATTACAACTAATTTTATTGTAATAAACGTAATTTGGAAGAAAATGAGTACAAAATTAGTTGATGGCAAGATTTATCAGCAAATAGTTGGGATTCCTATGGTTACTAACTGCACCCCTCTTATAGCAGATTTATTTCTATATTGTTATGAGAGGGACTATGCACTCTATTCAAAAATGTAAACGTTTTGATCTGATTGATAAATTCAATGATACACCTAAATATCTTGATGACATTTAAGTTTTCAATAACCCTGTGTTTGAAAGATGTATACCTGAAATATACCCGCCTGAACTTCAATTAAAAAAAGCTAATATTTGTGATACAGAAACACCTTTCATAAACGTAAACATTACGATAATAATAATGAAATTCATACTAATATTTACGAAAAACGTGAACAATTTTGGATTTCCTATTCTAAATTTCTCTTATTTGGATTGTGATGTCCCTAGACTTCCATCATATAGCATCTATATATCTCAGTGGGTTCGATTTGCTAGGCGCTGCACTGATGTTTTGGACTTTCAAACCAAAATTTACAAATTACGTTGAAACTTTTAACTCAGGGTTACAGATATCACAAACTTAGGAAAACATTTAGCAATTTCTTTAGATCATATTCAGCACTTTCATCTTAATTCGGAAATATTACTTTTCAACAATATATATCCAATGGGATTTCCCACGCCAATTGCTACGATAATCTTGTATACAAACTTAGGAGGATCAAATATTCCAACAACTTTCTTTGGTCCTTCTGCAAAATAATAAAACGCCCTCGTCATAGACAGTATGAAAAGGAGATCATCAAAAAATCTTATATTGGGACTCTATACACCCTTATACAGATATTTACTTGACCGTTGCACGCAGACTAACAAGGTGTTGAGGATTAAATGACAGACCTTGTTAAAACCTTCTTCAGAGAAGACCTGGTACCGAATCTGTCCCCTCTGACTGTTAGTCGGGACTCCTACAAATCAAGGGTCTGAAATTGAACCGGCAGAGCACCTCATTTTCTCATCCTCATTTTGATGACGCTATATATTTTTTTGTTACCATCATGTTGTTCTGCATTACTATACGTGTTTATATATTATTATGACCTCTAAACTTGAGACTCTTGTTGACACTTGATCTCTTTATGGAGGAATATATATATATATATTTTTAAATGGGTGCCTTTTGATTATACTGCTGTTGCAGCGAGTGGGAAGGTAGACCTGTAAACCGGTTAAGCACACCAATTGATTGACTATTGTCCTAAGTCGGTATCGTAACTGCACTATGTATCCATCTCCGGTATTAACTGTTTAAGTATATATGAGTGGACTGTAATTTCATTTCATATTTTAGGAATTCATGAGGGGTGCGACAAATCGGTTTGATAATCTATGCAGTCATTCTGATCAGAAGCAAACGTATTTCAAATTAGGGTACCCTATCGCCCCTATATTGCCCCACTGGATCCACCTCTCGACGGATATGACCACGAAACCATACCACTTACTGGGAACCTTAATGACTTCATACCCACCAGGTTTCATTAAAATCTTTCATATAGATCTTAAAGAGAACACCACCAAAACTGATCAAAACACACTTATTGTATCAGAAAACTTTTTTGTACAGCATTTCTAATTACACACGAGACGATTTCTGCTTGCGGGCAGTATTAGTGTTAGGGTAATATATACGCATCTCTGGTTTTTAGTCGTGATGGGATGACCACAGTTGCACATTAGCGGAAATACTGAAGTGATATAGCATCTCCATATTTTGCAGTTTAATTGGCCTTGGTTAGTTGGCTCAGTGATTGTTGAGTAATCGAATAAATCGAATGAACTTCCATATGCTTTGTTTTAACACCCCTTACAATGATGTTCTGTCTGAGGTGGATTTACTCATACGATTCAGTTAGACCTTAGGCTCATTTCCTTTATTCTAATATGCGATATTTAAATAATCTATTGATACCGTCTCTCTAAAAATATTTCTAAAACTTTTAAATCACCACGGTATTGCAGTAGTAAGATAAATACTGTAACCAATTATACAGTATAGAGGTTTTCTGTTGTCTTGATCCTTTGCGTTCTGTACGCCACTCTAATAAGTGACAATGATTGATTCTTTTCTTACCAGCAAGACTCGAACCCGGGACCTCTCGGTCATCTAACCGATTCAGCTATGCCAGCTCTCGGTGATAATGATTCAGATAGATATGTGAAAAATAACTTCAGATATAAGACAACAGGTGTTTAAAACATGGGACTAGCTCAGTGTTCAGTGCCTCGGCACTGAACAGAAATGTGAACTTCAATTTTTGAGATAAAATTTTTTAACAGTGTTTAGTTTGCTGTACAGATAGTTAGACTGACAACAGTTTTGTCCTTGTACATCTTAATGAGAAGACGGAGGACATCTAACCAGGCTGCATGACAGAAATCACCAGGGACATGCACATAAAACATGATAATAGTAAAATTAACAAAGAGAACATTATAAAAATATTTGATTGCACTGCAGCGGTCAATTAAAGTAACAAACATCACTCAATTGGTGTAGTTAACAGGTATACCGGAGCCCACCTTCCTGCTCACCGCCAAAACAGCACAATCAAAGGACACAAATTAAAAAAAATTATATCTCCATATAGAGATTAAGTATCAAAAGGTTTCTCAAGACGAAAATTCATAAACATTTTCACACAAAACATTTATAGTATAATATGCTAGTTTCAAAATTATGTAAGGCGACAATGAGAATCAGTTGTCTAAAAGCGGATAAAGGGTTATAAATTAGTACTAGTATATATGTTCTTATTTATATTGACAATTTGCTGTTAATACACTTGGCGTTAACAAGCATGTAGCGTGACATCAAGCAAGATAAAAATTTACTCTGATAGGGTTTTACTTAAAATCTTTTCATTTTGAATGTCATTGCATACATATATCAGACATATTAAATGTGCTTTTTTTTCTTGCAGCCTTTTTACTGTAACAAAAGACATGGAACTTAAGAAATTAAAACGTTCGAATTTCCGTTGTAATGTACAATCTCCTTAATAAACTGTATCCCTTTTTCATTTAACAATCCAAACAATAACGGTTTATCATGTATGACTATAATTGTGGATTATACGAAAAAGATTGCTTGATAAATTATTCCCAAGTATTCATATTTTCCTTTCTTGTACATCAATATCATTATCTTAAGACGTCTTGCCAAATAAACACACGTCTGAAATTTAAAAAATATTTATTGAAAGAATAGAGCTAATCAGTGACACCACAGTTTGAAGTATTCATTATACGTCTTACCCAGGTTGTTTGAAATGCTTTGATGTGACTAGTAAGATCAATTAGTTTTCCTTACCTCCAGATTTATATTCGTTCACAATGACTTTGCGTTTTACTTTGTCCATTTTACTTCTCTAAAAACCTCATATGAGAAAGAATTCACCGTAGTAATAATGAAAAGAGATATAGATAAACGGTTTATCCGAGGAATCAAGAGTGTTTCGTATCAAGGACAATCTTTCCGGAGGAGTAAGCTGTCGTTTAATTAATTTTTTTATATATATAAATGTCTTAATTTGGCAATCTTTTTATAAAAAAATTTAAAAATTTAATCGAAACTGTCGTTTATCCTTTTTGTTTAATCTTATTGCAATTTACAAATATAGTTTTTGCCAAGGTAACGTCAAAGTCATTAATATTGCCAAGAAGTTTAAAATGTATATTCCAGTCAAGTGGTACATCAGGACGTAGTAAATCATTACACAATTTTTTATGGACGATTCAAACAATTTGGGTCTTGGTAAATTTATCGTTACACCAACTGCTCTGTGACATTCTTGTAATATATCAATACCTTTCTTACGAAGGTTTCTGTTCCATCCATAATCAATGTACTATCATCTGCATATAAAGATATTATATGTTCATCATAATTGATAACAATTCCTTTGAGAATATTATTATAAATATAGAACATGTATGCTTTGTCATTAATTTCAACACATAAATGAGATATTTATCTTGATACTGGATCTCTTTGCATACACACCCTTTTTCATGTTTGAAGATTGGTGAGAGAAAAGGCAGATTAGATCACAGCTGATAATAGAATTACATCAGCAGACCCTTATCCTATTAATAATAACAGATCAAAATCATGTAATTCTAAATTTTTTGAATAAACTTCTAAGAAATCGATCATAAGTAAGATTCCAAGCCTGTCGTTTTTCTTTTCAAAAAGCACCAGAAATTAAACTAATATTCTCTATAATATATCTCCCTGGTACAAAACCAGTTTGATTCATACAGAATGAAATAGGGAGTACCTTTTTATTATCTATGTTATTGGGCTAGAGCCAATTTCATTAACCACGTTCAATAACGAATTCTTTATCAGTTGTATATGCAATCGTTCTTGTGAGAAGTAATTATATCTTGATATGGAGGTATAAATCATGGAGCTTATACTATACTGAAGAACTACAGACTGTACGAGGTGTGCCCAGAATACTTTTAAAAACTCGCCAGAAAAGCCATCATTCCCTACGTCCTTGCTATTACTCATGCATTTAAACTCGGTGGCTTCTTTGAATGTCTGTATTCCTTCAAGCGGGTTTCTCTCTGAATCACTTAATGCGTCTACATATATGTCAAGCAAATCGTCTACTAAATCAGTATCATCATAAATACTTTCTGTTTTTCTGGGAACATTTTTGATGAAAATGTCTTATGTCTGGCAGAAATTTCTTTTGATCCGAGATAATTTTCTCTATTTAATAAAATTTTGTAATAGTTTGTAAGAATATTTGAGATTCTAGACTACAAAAATAATAAGTAGGATTCCTAGTTTCTTCCAAATATTCAGTTCTACAGCTTGCTATTTTAACCGTTAACGCCATGTTCCTATAGTCTTATTCTTTATTTTGCTGTCATCTTCATGAATTTCCACAATTTGCTATAAAATTTATGCTTCATTCGTATTATTTTTCTACAAGGTATTTATTTCTCTTTTATAACTTACATATGATATAGCGTAATCTCTGATCTTAATCATATTTCTAGAAATAAATGGTCATGAATAAATTTTATTTCATTATTAGGAATTATATCAGTGTCTTGATGATTATACACAGGCAGTGAATAAAAGTATTTTAAATCTAATACATCGATATACAGTTTCACTACACACGTTGTCATATAAAAGGTTGTTATTTAATTTTTATAACCCTTTATCTCGCTAATTTCAGTGTAAGTATCACTAGAGAGTGATAAAATCTATAACTGGAGATATTTGTTACTCATTATAGTAATGATTCTGTTATCAAGAAAAAAATCTACCCTTGATTGCTTAAGAGGATTGCTTTAATGCTTTTTTGTACTATTTTTTCTCAGGATAATTTTCCCTAAAGATATTTATTAGTATGTATCAATCATTTTGAGTACGGATTCTCTATCTCTAGTATTGTTTACATGAAAAAAGTTATAACAATGTATTGATGGATGCATACAATGTTGAAATCGCAAACTGAAATTGTGTTTTCAATTTCAGAGTAATCAATAAAATAAAAAAGTGCAAGGAAATGACCATTTTGACCACTTGTTTCCTACACTATTTCATGCGCAAAAGAATATTTAAGAGTTAGTAAATCTCCATCATTTGATGCATATGAGCTTAAAAAAAAATACCAACCCAATTGATTTTTATACGCCCGCATTTAAAAATGTGGGCGTATTATGCTATACCGCTGTCGTTTGTTTGTCCGTCTGTCCGTCCATCCATCCTTGTCCGGCTTCTCCTCCTTAACTAAAGGGGGAACAAAACTTTTGATGGTGTCATCTGAAAGGATGTGGCTTGTAGTTGGGCAAGTGGTTTTCAACGTTGGAGTCAGGCTCCTGGGGTGGGGGAAATTGAGTGGGGTCGGAAATGCTTGTCCGGGCGTCTTCTCCTTAACTAAAGGGGAAACAAAAGTTTTAATGGTGTCATATAAAATGATGTGGCTTTTAGTTGTGCATGTGGGTTTCAAAGTTGTGGTCAGGCCCCTGGGGTGGGGGAAAATGGGCGGGGTCGGAAAAGCTTGTCTCGGCTTCTGCTCCTTAACTAAAGGGGGAACAAAAGTTTTCATGGTGTCATATGAAAGGATGAGGCTTGTAGTTGGGCATGTGGGTTTTAAAGTTGGGGCCAGGCCCCTGGGGGGGGGCAGGGTCGGAAAGGTTTTCCGGGCTTCTCCTCCTTAACTGAAAGGGGTGCAAAACTTTTGATGGTGTCATATGAAAGAATGTGGCTTGTATTTGTGCATGCGGATTTCAAAGTTGGAGTCAAGCTCCTGTGGTGGGGGAAAATGGGTGGGGTCGGAAAAGTTTGCCCGAGCTTCTCCTCCTTCACTAAATGGGGAACAAAACTTTTGATGGTGTCATATGAAAGGATGTGGCTTGTAGTTGTGCATGTGGGTTTCAAAAATGGAGTCAGGCTCCTGGGGTGGGGGAAAATGGGTGGGGTCGTAAAAGCTTGTCCAGGCTTCTCCTCCTTAACTAAACGGGAAAGAAAAGTTTTAATGGTGTCATATGAAAGGATGTGGTTTGTAGTTGTGCATGTGGGTTTCAAAGTTGGGGTCAGGCCCCTGGGGTGGTGAAAATGAGTGGGGTCGGCTAGGATGCTCGGGGTTCTCTTCCTTAATCAAAGGGGGAACAAAACTTTTGATGGTGTCATATAAAAGGGTGTGACTTGTAGTTGTGCATGTGGGTTTCAAAGTTGGAGTCAGGCTCCTGGGTTACGGGGAAATGGGTGTGGTCGTAAAAATGTGTCCGGGCTTCTCCTCCTTAACTAAAGGGGAAACAAAAGTTTTAGTGGTGTCATATGAAAGGATGTGGCTTTTAGTTGTGCATGTGGGTTTCAAAGTTGGAGTCAGGCTCCTGGGGTGGGGGAAATTGAGTGGGGTCGGAAATGCTTGTCCGGGCGTCTTCTCCTTAACTAAAGGGGAAACAAAAGTTTTAATGGTGTCATATAAAATGATGTGGCTTTTAGTTGTGCATGTGGGTTTCAAAGTTGTGGTCAGGCCCCTGGGGTGGGGGAAAATGGGCGGGGTCGGAAAAGCTTGTCTCGGCTTCAGCTCCTTAACTAAAGGGGGAACAAAAGTTTTCATGGTGTCATATGAAAGGATGTGGCTTGTAGTTGGGCATGTGGGTTGTAAAGTTGGGGCCAGGCCCCTGGGGTGGGGGGGGGATGGGCAGGGTCGGAAAGGTTTTCTGGGCTTCTCCTCCTTAACTGAAAGGGGAACAAAACTTTTGATGGTGTCATATGAAAGAATGTGGCTTGTAGTTGTGCATGCGGATTTCAAAGTTGGAGTCAAGCTCCTGGGGTGGGGGAAAATGGGTGGGGTCGGAAAAGATTGTCCGAGCCTCTCCTCCTTCACTAAATGGGGAACAAAACTTTTGATGGTGTCATATGAAAGGATGTGGCATGTAGTTGTGCATGTGGGTTTCAAAAATGGAGTCAGGCTCCTGGGGTGGGGGAAAATGGGTGGGGTCGTAAAAGCTTGTCCAGGCTTCTCCTCCTTAACTAAAGGGGAAAGAAAAGTTTTAATGGTGTCATATGAAAGGATGTGGTTTGTAGTTGTGCATGTGGGTTTCAAAGTTGGGGTCAGGCCCCTGGGGTGGTGAAAATGAGTGGGGTCGGCTAGGATGCTCGGGGTTCTCTTCCTTAATCAAAGGGGGAACAAAACTTTTGATGGTGTCATATAAAAGGGTGTGACTTGTAGTTGTGCATGTGGGTTTCAAAGTTGGAGTCAGGCTCCTGGGTTACGGGGAAATGGGTGTGGTCGTAAAAATGTGTCCGGGCTTCTCCTCCTTAACTAAAGGGGAAACAAAAGTTTTAGTGGTGTCATATGAAAGGATGTGGCTTTTAGTTGTGCATGTGGGTTTCAAAGTTGGGGTCAGCCCCTGGGGTGGGGAAAATGAGTGGGGTCGGAAAGGATGCTCGGGCTTCTCTTCCTTAACCAAAGGGGGAACAAAACTTTTGATGGTGTCATATAAAAGGGTGTGACTTGTAGTTGTGCATGTGGGTTTCAAAGTTGGGGTCAGGCCCCTGGGGTGGGGGAAAATGATTTCGGTCGCAGAGGATGCTCGGGCTTTTCCTCCTTAACTAAATGGGGAACAAAACTTTTGATGGTGTCATATAAAAGGGTGTGACTTGTTGTGCATGTGGGCTTCAAAGTGGGAGTCAGGCTTCTGGGGTGGGGGTGGGGGGATGGGTAAGGTCGGAAAAGCTTTTCCGGGCTTCTCTTCCTTAACTAAATGGGGAACAAAACTTTTGATGGTGTCATATGAAAGGATGTGGCTTGTAGTGGGGCATTTGGGTTTCAAAGTTGGGTCAGGCCCCTAGGGTGGGGGGAAATGGGCAGGGTCGGAAAGGTTTTCCGGGCTTCTCCTCCTTAACTGAAGGGGGAACAAAACTTTTGATGGTGTCATATGAAAGGATGTGGCTTGTAGTTGTGCATGTGGGTTTGAAAGTTGGAGTCAGGCTCCTGGGGTGGGGGAAAATGGGTGAGGTCGGAAAAGCTTGTCCGAGCTTCTCCTCCTTCACTAAATGGGGAACAAAACTTTTGATGGTGTCATATGAAAGGATGTGGCTTGTAGTTGTGCATGTGGGTTTCAAAGTTGGAGTCAGGCTCCTGGGGTGGTGGAAAATGGGTGGGGTTTTCAAAGCTTGTCCGGGCTTCTCCTCCTTAACTAAAGGGGAAACAAAAGATTTAGTGGTGTCATAAGAAAGGATGTTGCTTGTAGTTGTGCATGCGGGTTTCAAAGTTGTGGTCACGCACCTGGGGTGCGGAAAATGAGTGGGGTCGGAGAGGATGCTCGGGCTTCTCTTCCTTAACCAAAGGGGGAAGAAAACTTTTGATGGTGTCATATAAAATGGTGTGACTTGTTGTCCATGTGGGTTTCAAAGTTGGAGTCAGGCTCCTGGGGTACGGGAAAATGGGTGGGGTCGGATAAGCTTGTCCGCGCTTCTCCTCCTTAAGTAAAGGGGAAACAAAAGTTTTAATGGTGTCATATGAAAGTATGTGGCTTGTAGTTGTTGAAGTGGGTTTCAAAGTTGGGGTCAGGCCCCTGGGGTGGGGTAAAATTGGCGGGGTTGGAAAGGATGTTCGGGCTTTTCCTCCTTAACTAAAGGGGAAGAAAACTTTTGATGTTGTCATATAAAAGGGTGTGACTTGTAGTTGTGCATGTGGGTTTCAAAGTGGGAGTCAGGCTCCTGGGGTGGGGGTGGGGGGATGGGTGGGGTCGGAAAAGCTTTTCCGGTCTTCTCCTCCTTAACTACAGGGGGAACAAAACTTTTGATGGTATCATATGAAAGGATGTGGCTTGTAGTTGTGCATGTGGGTTTCAAAGTTGGAGTCAGGCTCCTGGGGTGGGGGAAAATGGGTGGGGTCGGAAAAGATTGTCCGAGCTTCTCCTCCTTCACTAAAGGGGGAACAAAACTTTTGATGGTGTCATATGAAAGGATGTGGCTTGTAGTTGTGCATGTGGGTTTGAAAGTTGGAGTCAGGCCCCTGGGGTGGGGAAAATGAGTGGGGTCAGTCAGGATACTCGGGCTTCTCTTCCTTAACCAAATGGGGAACAAAACTTTTGATGGTGTCATATAAAAGGGTGTGACTTGTAGTTGTGCATGTGGGCTTCAAAGTGGGAGTCAGGCTCCTGGGGTACGGGAAATGGGTGGGGTCGGAAAAGCTTGTCCGCGCTTCTCCTCCTCAACTAAAGAGGAAAGAAAAGTTTTAATGGTGTCATATAAAAGGATGTGGCTTGTAGTTGTGCATGTGGGTTTCAAAGTTGGGGTCAGGCCCCTGGGGTGGGGGAAAATGATTTCGGTCGGAGAGGATGCTCGGGCTTTTCCTCCTTAACTAAAGGGGGAACAAAAGTTTTCATGGTGTCATAAGAAAGGATGTGGCTTGTTGTGCATGTGGGCTTCAAAGTGGGAGTTAGGCTTCTGGGGTGGGGGTGGGGGGATGGGTAAGGTCGGAAAAGCTTTTCCGGGCTTCTCTTCCTTAACTAAATGGGGAACAAAACTTTTGATGGTGTCATATGAAAGGATGTGGCTTGTAGTTGGGCATTTGGGTTTCAAAGTTGGGTCAGGCCCCTAGGGTGGGGGGAAATGGGCAGGGTCGGAAAGGTTTTCCGGCTTCTCCTCCTTAACTGAAGGGGAAACAAAACTTGATGGTGTCATATGAAAGGATGTGGCTTGTAGTTGTGCATGTGGTTTCAAAGTTGGAGTCAGGCTCCTGGGGTGGGGGAAAATGGGTGAGGTCGGAAAAGTTTGTCCGAGCTTCTCCTCCTTCACTAAATGGGGAACAAAACTTTTGATGGTGTCATATGAAAGGATGTGGCTTGTAGTTGTGCGTGTGGGTTTCAAAGTTGGAGTCAGGCTCCTGGGGTGGTGGAAAATGGGTGGGGTCGTAAAAGCTTCTCCGGGCTTCTCCTCCTTAACTAAAGGGGAAGGAAAAGATTTAGTGGTGTCATATGAAAGGATGTGGCTTGTAGTTGTGCATGTGGGTTTCAAAGTTGTGGTCACTCCCCTGGGGTGGGGAAAATGAGTGGGATCGGAGAGGATGCTCGGGCTTCTCTTCCTTAACCAAAGGGGGAAGAAAACTTTTGATGGTATCATATAAAGTGGTGTGACTTGTAGTTGTGCATGTGGGTTTCAAAGTTGGAGTCAGGCTCCTGGGGTACGGGAAAATGGGTGGGGTCGGATAAGCTTGTCCGCGCTTCTCCTCCTTAAGTAAAGGGGAAACAAAAGTTTTAATGGTGTCATATGAAAGTATGTGGCTTGTAGTTGTGCATGTGGGTTTCAAAGTTGGGGTTAGGCCCCTGGGGTGGGGTAAAATGGGCGGGGTTGGAAAGGATGTTCTGGCTTTTCCTCCTTAACTAAAGGGGAAGAAAACTTTTGATGGTGTCATATAAAAGGGTGTGACTTGTAGTTGTGCATGTGGGCTTCAAAGTGGGCGTCAGGCTCCTGGGGTGGGGGTGGGGGGATGGGTGGGGTCGGAAAAGCTTTTCCGGTCTTCTCCTCCTTAACTACAGGGGGAACAAAACTTTTGATGGTATCATATGAAAGGATGTGGCTTGTAGTTGTGCATGTGGGTTTCAAAGTTGGAGTCAGGCCCCTGGGGTGGGGAAAATGAGTGGGGTCAGTCAGGATACTCGGGCTTCTCTTCCTTAACCAAAGGGGGAACAAAACTTTTGATGGTGTCATATAAAAGGGTGTGACTTGTAGTTGTGCATGTGGGCTTCAAAGTGGGAGTCAGGCTCCTGGGGTGGGGGAAAATGGGTGGGGTCGGAAAAGATTGTCCGAGCTTCTCCTCCTTCACTAAAGGGGGAACAAAACTTTTGATGGTGTCATATGAAAGGATGTGGCTTGTAGTTGTGCATGTGGGTTTGAAAGTTGGAGTCAGGCCCCTGGGGTGGGGAAAATGAGTGGGGTCAGTCAGGATACTCGGGCTTCTCTTCCTTAACCAAATGGGGAACAAAACTTTTGATGGTGTCATATAAAAGGGTGTGACTTGTAGTTGTGCATGTGGGCTTCAAAGTGGGAGTCAGGCTCCTGGGGTGGGGGTGGGGAAATGGGTGGAGTCGGAAAAGCTTTTCCGCGCTTCTCCTCCTCAACTAAAGGGGAAACAAAAGTTTTAATGGTGTCATATAAAAGGATGTGGCTTGTAGTTGTGCATGTGGGTTTCAAAGTTGGGGTCAGGCCCCTGGGGTGGGGGAAAATGATTTGGGTCGGAGAGGATGCTCGGGCTTTTCCTCCTTAACTAAATGGGGAACAAAACTGTTGATGGTGTCATATAAAAGGGTGTGACTTCTTGTGCATGTGGGCTTCAAAGTGGGAGTTAGGCTTCTGGGGTGGGGGTGGGGGGATGGGTAAGGTCGGAAAAGCTTTTCCGGGCTTCTCTTCCTTAACTAAATGGGGAACAAAACTTTTGATGGTGTCATATGAAAGGATGTGGCTTGTAGTTGGGCATTTGGGTTTCAAAGTTGGGTCAGGCCCCTAGGGTGGGGGGAAATGGGCAGGGTCGGAAAGGTTTTCCGGCTTCTCCTCCTTAACTGAAGGGGAAACAAAACTTGATGGTGTCATATGAAAGGATGTGGCTTGTAGTTGTGCATGTGGTTTCAAAGTTGGAGTCAGGCTCCTGGGGTGGGGGAAAATGGGTGAGGTCGGAAAAGTTTGTCCGAGCTTCTCCTCCTTCACTAAATGGGGAGCAAAACTTTTGATGGTGTCATATGAAAGGATGTGGTTTGTAGTTCTGCATGTCGGTTTCAAAGTTGGAGTCAGGCTCCTGGGTTGGTGGAAAATGGGTGGGGTCGTAAAAGCTTGTCCGGGCTTCTCCTCCTTAACTAAAGGGGAAAGAAAAGATTTAGTGGTGTCATTTGAAAGGATGTTGCTTGTAGTTGTGCATGTGGGTTTCAAAGTTGGGGTCAGGCCCCTGGGGTGGGGTAAAATGGGCGGGGTTGGAAAGGATGTTCGGGCTTTTCCTCCTTAACTAAAGGGGGAAGAAAACATTTGATGGTGTCATATAAAAGGGTGTGACTTGTAGTTGTGCATGTGGGCTTCAAAGTGGGAGTCAGGCTCCTGGGGTGGGGGTGGGGGGATGGGTGGGGTCGGAAAAGCTTTTCCGGGCTTCTCCTCCTTAACTACAGGGGGAACAAAAGTTTTGATGGTATCATATGAAAGGATGTGGCTTGTAATTGTGCATGTGGGTTTCAAAGTTGGAGTCAGGCTCCTGGGGTGGGGGAAAATGGGTGGGGTCGGAAAAGATTGTCCGAGCTTCTCCTCCTTCACTAAAGGGGGAACAAAACTTTTGATGGTGTCATATGAAAGGATGTGGCTTGTAGTTGTGCATGTGGGTTTGAAAGTTGGAGTCAGGCTCCTGGGGTGGGGGAAAATGGGTAGGGTCGTAAAAGCTTGTCCGGGCTTCTCCTCCTTAACTAAAGAGGAAAGAAAAGTTTTAATGGTGTCATATGAAAGGATGTGGCTTGTAGTTGTGCATGTGGGTTTCAAAGTTGGGGTCAGGCCCCTGGGGTGGGGAAAATGAGTGGGGTCGGTCAGGATACTCGGGCTTCTCTTCCTTAACCAAAGGGGGAACAAAACTTTTGATGGTGTCATATAAAAGGGTGTGACTTGTTGTGCATGTGGGCTTCAAAGTGGGAGTCAGACTTCTGGGGTGGGGGTGAGGGGATGGGGATGGTCGGAAAAGCTTTCCCGGGCTTCTCTTCCTTAACTAAATGGGGAACAAAACTTTTGATGGTGTCATATGAAAGGATGTGGCTTGTAGTTGGGCATTTGGGTTTCAAAGTTGGGTCAGGCCCCTAGGGTGGGGGGAAATGGGCAGGGTCGGAAAGGTTTTCCGGGCTTCTCCTCCTTAACTGAAGGGGGAACAAAACTTTTGATGGTGTCATATGAAAGGATGTGGCTTGTAGTTGTGCATGTGGGTTTCAAAGTTGGAGTCAGGCTCCTGGGGTGGGGGAAAATGGGTGGGGTCGGAAAAGCTTGTCCGAGCTTCTCCTCCTTCACTAAATGGGGAACAAAACTTTTGATGGTGTCATATGAAAGGATGTGGCTTGTAGTTGTGCATGTGGGTTTGAAAGTTGGGGTCAGGCCCCTGGGGTGGGGAAAATGAGTGGGGTCGGTCAGGATACTCGGGCTTCTCTTCCTTAACCAAATGGGGAACAAAACTTTTGATTGTGTCATATAAAAGGGTGTGACTTGTAGTTGTGCATGTTGGTTTCAAAGTTGGAGTCAGGCTCCTGGAGTACGGGGAAATGGGTGGAGTCGGAAAAGATTGTCCGCGCTTCTCCTCCTCAACTAAAGGGGAAACAAAAGTTTTAATGGTGTCATATAAAAGGATGTGGCTTGTAGTTGTGCATGTTGGTTTCAAAGTTGGGATCAGGCCCCTGGGGTGGGGGGAAATGGGCAGGGTCGGAAAGGTTTTCCGGGCTTCTCCTCCTTAACTGAAGGGGGAACAAAACTTTTGATGGTGTCATATGAAAGGATGTGGCTTGTAGTTGTGCATGTGGGTTTGAAAGTTGGGGTCAGGCCCCTGGGGTGGGGAAAATGAGTGGGGTCGGTCAGGATACTCGGGCTTCTCTTCCTTAACCAAATGGGGAACAAAACTTTTGATTGTGTCATATAAAAGGGTGTGACTTGTAGTTGTGCATGTTGGTTTCAAAGTTGGAGTCAGGCTCCTGGAGTACGGGGAAATGGGTGGAGTCGGAAAAGATTGTCCGCGCTTCTCCTCCTCAACTAAAGGGGAAACAAAAGTTTTAATGGTGTCATATAAAAGGGTGTGACTTGCAGTTGTGCATGTTGGTTTAAAAGTTGGGGTCAGGCCCCTGGGGTGGGGGAAAATGATTTGAGTCGGAAAGGATGCTCGGGCTTTTCCTCATTAACGAAAGGGGGAACAAAACTTTTGATGGTATCGTATGAAAGGATGTGGTTTGTAGTTGTGCATGTGGGTTTCAAAGTTGGAGTCAGGCTCCTGGGGTGGGGGAAAATGGGTGGGGTCGGAAAAGATTGTCCGAGCTTCTCCTCCTTCACTAAAGGGGGAACAAAACTTTTGATGGTGTCATATGAAAGGATGTGGCTTGTAGTTGTGCATGTGGGTTTCAAAGTTGGGGTCATGCCCCTGGGGTGGGGAAAATGAGTGGGGTCAGTCAGGATACTCGGGCTTTTCTTCCTTAACCAAAGGGGGAACAAAACTTTTGATGGTGTCATATAAAAGGGTGTGACTTGTAGTTGTGCATGTGGGTTTCAAAGTTGGAGTCAGGCTCCTGGGGTACGGGGAAATGGGTGGGGTCGGAAAAGCTTGTCCGCGCTTCTCCTCCTCAACTAAAGGGGAAACAAAAGTTTTAATGGTGTCATATAAAAGGATGTGGCTTGTAGTTGTGCATGTTGGTTTCAAAGTTGGGGTCAGGCCCCTGGGGTGGGGGAAAATGATTTGAGTCGGAGAGGATGCTCGGGCTTTTCCTCCTTAACTAAAGGGGGAACAAAAGTTTTCATGGTGTCATAAGAAAGGATGTGGCTTGTAGTTGTGCATGTGGGTTTCAAAGTTGGAGTCAGGCTCCTGGGGTGGGGGAAAATGGGTGGGTTCGGAAAAGTTTGTCCGAGCTTCTCCTCCTTCACTGAAGGGGAACAAAACTTTTGATGGTGTGATATGAAAGGATGTGGCTTGTAGTTGTGGATGTGGGTTTCAAAGTTGGGGTCATGCCCCTGGGGTGGGGAAAATGAGTGGGGTCAGTCAGGATACTCGGGCTTTTCTTCCTTAACCAAAGGGGGAACAAAACTTTTGATGGTGTCATATAAAAGGGTGTGACTTGTAGTTGTGCATGTGGGTTTCAAAGTTGGAGTCAGGCTCCTGGGGTGGGGGGAAATAGGTGGGGTCGGAAAAGCTTGTTCGGGCTTCTCCTCCTTAACTAAATGGGGAACAAAACTTTTGATGGTGTCATATTCTTTCACATATCCATTACTACCACATTAAATCATGATGCGGGCGTATCTTGCACCCGTTAGCGGTGCCCTATTTTTAATATAATCCTTTTTCTTTTATAAATCATAGTAAGCCAGTGTTGTTCAGTGGATGAGATACACAGCTTCTGACCGAGAGGTCCCGTGTTCAATTTTCGCTGTAGGCACAGCAATATCCTATCTTCTGCATGGTGTAGTAAAACTGGAGGTCCCGTGTAAAGGTAGGCCAAACATGGACAATGTACCTCACTGCTTTCGATGGGTCCGTTTCGAAATTATAAATCTCTGTACATTGCAAGGGGCAATACCTAAACAATTGTGAAGTGGCGTAAATTAATATTCGATCGATCGATTCGATCAATCATTAAATACATGTCATCTAATACATCATCTTTTGACTTCCATATGAAAAACAAATTTCCCTTTCTGGGGGACAACATTCTGTTCACCCTTGACTATGGCTTTTTAATTTCACAATTTTATGCCAGGCGACTTGCAAAAAGAAAAAAAAAACCAAACAAAGAAGATGTGTTCTGTTTTCTCTTCTATTACTTATGTATCATCCAACTTGATATATGGTATAGAGTGTTTCTTATGCGGCATGATTTATGTCGGAGAGACGAAGGGTCAATTACGTACCAGGATGTCAGGGCACTGTTTTCAAATAAACAACAGTGGTAACCAAATACTTATAGACATTTTAATTCGCCCGACCATTCTATTTTGTCCTTGAAAGTCCGCATTTTGGAAAAATTATACCATCCTTCCAATAATCCTAACCTTAGTACCCCCTTTCGCCAAAAAAAAAAGGAAGATTAGAGAATTAGGTACCGCGGCATCTTATGGTTGCAATGACCACATTGATACTGTAGGAAACTTAACAAGCCCTGGGAACCAGTCGGTGAATGTTCTTCAATTGTTTGGCCATACATCAAGAAGGCGTAGAAGTCATGGAAAACGTAGGTATAATAAGCCCAATATCCATGATATATCCTTTGACGCTCTTTTACCATTTGTCAATCTACCATTAGGATTTCATCATATTCGTACCAAGTTATATTCTCTTCCTTTGAAACGGTTATATGAATTGTACGAATCATCAATATCCTTACATTTTACCGACTCTAGTTCCCCACAATATCGACTGCAGGGCATCATTGTGGACATATCGTCTAGCAGACCTTTCAAGGCAGTTAAAACTTATATACCTATTGGTGATAACATTCGCCCCTTCCTTAAAATGAAATTTGCAAATAAGGGGATTGATGCTCTTAATTTCAGTAACATTTTGAACAATCGGTTAATCAAGGATAAAATCCCTCCATATCTCAAACATCAGGAGTCGCCTTCTATTTCCTACAGCTATACATCTTCTGTGTCCTCTTAAATATCTAATTATAAAAGTGTTTTACAGTGTCTTGATTCACGTAACATTACAAAAGACCTTCCACCCTGTACATGCTCCACATCAAAGTATCTTTACCCTCCATGCGGCTATGTTGTAACTGGTGACCTCAATATAGTCCATAACAGGAAATTACGAGACCTCCTGGAGAAAGGTCCTAAATATAACGTCCCGTTCGTTCACATGGCGTGAAAATTTCAAAATTATTATGGATGCATGCGAGGAATATGCCAGGAGATGGTCAAAAAGGGAAGAAGTGGAGCCTGACACTCTCTCCGAGTGGATGAAATCCATCGGAAAACTACTCGAAAGAAGAATAGGGCGTCTCAGGCATTCGGTAAGAACCAGACATGAGTCTATATTTAATTACCCTGATGTAGCCAGAGAACCCTCTGAACTCCACGAACAATTTATTATTGTCCCAACTGACAAAGCAGCAAACAATTATACCTTCGTTTTCAAAAGATTTTACATTAATTGTCTGTTAGAGGAACTTGAATTACACTCTGCACCTGGAAATCCAACATACACACAAACAAATTTATCTATTTCTGAAATACTTCAAAACCACAAATCTGTTCTCGGGTCTTTTGGAATTACCACGACAAACTCTGACATTGAATTACCTTATATTTATTGGATTCCAAAAATGCACAAACCCCTTGCAAACATCGTTTCATTGCTGGTTCTTCCAAGTGTACCACCAAATCTCTATCCATATTGCTAACGAAGATATTGACACACATCAAGCATGGTCTTCAAATTTACTGTGATACCGCATACTCCAGAAGCGGAATAAATCAGATGTGGATCCTTAAGAATTCTAAAGAACTTTTACAGAATCAAAAATCTCCGAAATTTAATAATATTTGCTAAGTTGCTCATGCAGGTATATGTTAAAGAACGTCTGAAATCGTCATTGAGGAAGTTCTACGGTGACTATGAGGATCTTGTACGAAAATATGATGTGCCTCCCTCTAGAATGATTGATAATATTCTGGAATGCGACTAAATGACCTGTTCAGTGAACACCAAATATGACTTTGTATACCAGTTTGTACTTTCGTATGTACAATTCGGAAACCATAACTCTTGATTTTGACATGTTTCTTAAGAACTGCTGTGACGGGTGATGCATACAAACAGGAGACGCTTACTCTCCCCGGGCACCTGGCCTCACCTCGGAATTTTTCAGTATTTCGGGGTTCACAACAGTTCCTTTTTGAAACTTACACGAGAATACTGTATATTAAAATTATTATAGTAATTTTTGAAGGAGATATGATTGTATAGCTTGAGTATTTTATATATGTTTTAACCTGGCAATTTTATAAAAACTAAATTTACATCCTAAACAGAAGTAATTTGAAATACATGATGTTGAGAATTATGTTTATTATTGTTATTTAATTATTATTTTTTAATAAGAAGATTTAAAACTCATCGAATCTTACACTCATTAAGGCAGTCCGACAAATATTATAGAAATGCTTTTATCATACTGACTTTTTAAAGATATGAGTAGTAACCTATGCACTGATATTTTATAAGTCAACGACCGATCACTACATCAATTTTGTGATACAGAATGAGGGAATTGGGGAATTTCAGGTCGAAGACTCCACTTCAAATTACTTTTCATGAGAAATCTAATACAACGAAAGTGTCAAAACATCACATAACATCTGTTTTAAGTGATCTATAAAGTAGTAGTTAGGAAATTAGAGATATTGGTCATATATAAAACTCCTCTTAAGCGATCAAGTCGATAGGTCTGATTTTGATGCTTTAGAATAGAGTACTGAATTGATTGTACGGCAGTGTAGAATAGTACTCAGAATAAACGAGATGTGTGTATTAGATCAGTCATCGGTGTTTTCAATGAAGACCTGTTTTCAATGACATTCTTTTATTGAAGATTCGAATCATTTCGGAGAAATATGCCCATACGAGTCAAAAATATATTCTGGATTAATTTTAAATTCTTTCAGTCAGTAATGCTTACATGAGTAAACAGTATTGTTGCAATTGAAGCTTTTATCGTTTTGCTTTGAGGACATAACAGAGATTCCATTTATTCTGTTTGAAATGTCTTAGACCTCAGTGTGAGGGTTTTTTTTCATAAATCTGTTTGTCCATGAAGTCTAAGTTAAAATTTTAGATTCTTCGCTATAACAATTTAAATCAGATTAATCAAGAGAATGCCCTTGATTTGATTTATTTCAATAGAATGATCACGAATGCCCAACGTATGGCATGTGATTTTAAAATATCTCTTTTGAACATAATTTTCCGAAGAAGTTTTAATCTATAATGCCAACAACAGAATGTAAAAGTAAGCAAATCACCCCCAAACTAAAAAAAAAAAACCAAAAAATAAAAAAAAACAAAACAAAACAAAAAAAAAAAAAAACAAAAAAAAAAAACCAAAAAAAAAAAAAAACAAAAAAACCAACCCAATCTCTACATTGCTACGGACATCTATCGGGATATTTGACCCAGATACCATACATTTCTTGAAAAGATTTGTCTTATGTAAAAGTTTATTGGAGAAGAAGCAAACGCTTTCAGAATCTGGCATTAAGCATGCATATATGATACCCTGCAGACTGATCAAGCCCACTGTGGTGTCTTTAATAAAGGGTTCTTCTTTTCCGTGACATCTTGAAATTAGACAGATAGCATAATCATTGCTAGAATGCAAAAAAGAAAAAAATAATGTAGAGTTTAAGACAAAAATAAATTGGGAATGTTGAATTACTCAATCAAATGTATGCTGGAAACAAATAGGCCTTACCGGAAAGTATCTTCTCCTTAATGTCCACATATTTATGTTACAACTAATCAAGATAGACGAATGGATGTTTGCAATAAATGAGAAATGTGATATTGATGTTATGTAACATGATGAAATGCTGTTCCATTGACGAGAGATTGCATAGTCTTTGGTAGGGTGCAATGTACTGTTACGTGTATTGTATTGAAACTGATAACGACTGTACACTTGTATAGATTGTCAAGCATGTTGCTATTGTATGACCAGTTTGAATGTTTTAATTTTCTTTATAACTTTAAATACTAAAACTTATTGACATGTCTCATGACTCCATGTTTGCAATTTTCTCGGTCTGGAACATTCTCGACACATAATTTTCCCAAGAAACAATATGAATGGTATGTATTAATTCAAATCACGGGGAGATGGAAGAAAACCTAGTTGGTTGAAGAACCAAACGACTTTTGTTAAGAAACACGAGAAAATGTTCCAACATGCTAGGCAATACATTTCCTAATCTACTTCCAAAAACGTCAAGTCGATTTCATGGAATTTCATAGATAAGAACTTGCATTTCATTACAAGTGGACCTAAAAGAATTGTTTAAAATTGATACAATGAAAAAGTTGGGAAGACTCCTGCGATAATTTCCCCAAATTTCGTCATATGTGTCTCTGTTTTATTCAGTGATATACTGTACCGTCGCTTTTCTTTAATATATTGGCAGGAAGCACGAGCCTTTTGATAAGGTATTATAAAAATAATTGGAACTATATCTTTGGTTAGAGGAGTACATGTCAAAAAATTGAAATTAACTCTGTCACACGGACCTTCCTATGGCCCACTATCACCGGAGCTACTTTTGTGTATCAAATCAAACATGGCCGAAATCCTTCACAACTCGCCGTCCCATAATTTTAAAGCAGAAGCATCGCACGCCCATTAAATTCCGCAATGCCTCTGATGCCTCGCTTATTAAGGAATAATTCAGTTGTGGCTGCTATAGTTTCACTAAACCCCAGCAAATTTATGTTTGCATGATTAACATGTATGTCTAATTCATCTTTCACAAACTGTACATTCAACTCCTCTACAATCAATAATTACGTCCTGACTTCTCAAATTCTGCTCGGCTGCTACACGCTGATTGTGAACAAGCACGTGACGACGGCGATTTCCATGGACAATCATGATACAATAAAACATCTGAATCAAAATAATAATGATAATAATCATGTGAAAACCAAAAAACTGACTTAGTCGAATGACAGAAGTAACTAACTACACTGTTCATAATATGATAATCTTAAAAAATAACAAACCCCCCCCCCCCAAAAAAAAAAAAAAACAAAACCCAAAAATGATAATAATGTTAATAATAATAATAATGAAAAAACACCCCCCCCCCCAAAAAAAAACAACAAATAAAAACCCTCCAAAAACTATACGCCCCCCCTAAGAAAAACAGATAAAAAACCAACAATAAAAAACCCCCAGAAACCACACACACACACACACACACACAAGGAAACAAGTAACAGAATCCAATATGGATTGCTCCCAAAAACCACACACACACACACACACACACACACACACACACACACACACACACACACACACACACACACACACACAAACACACACAAGGAAACAAGTAACAGAATCCAATATGGATTGCTTCTAAAATTAATTGTAACACTGTCCTATAGGATATCTTAAATCGGAAAAATAGTCCCATTGCAAGAATAAACAAACATGGACAAATTAAATTATGATGACATCTGTGGCAGTCCAAAAATTAAGATGAATACACTTCTGGATAAAATATCCTATAGGAAAAGTATTTGAAGTAATATCCCCACTTTTTCTTAGGGTGACTGAAATATAATGTTCTACTGAAAGTTAACAGACAATTGATTTAAAGAATAAAAGCTATTTTATTCAACTGGAATTCGGCAGAGACACATAACATAATTTCTAGAAAAATTGCAACCTTATTTTGTTGAGATATGTTGCCGAATAGAAGATATTTATTTTATTATTATCGACAGTCCGAAAATAACCTAATTGGGATGATCGATAGAGATGGTATAATTTCAAGTCTTTGAAGACTTTTATCTAATATTGCAGGATTATGAGCGCTTGTAAGATCTAAGAAATGAAATGTGTTTGAAGGTTTAATGAATATCTTGAAGTCAAGTATCTTATCCCTTTTGAACCTTCAGACTTTGTACACTGTCGTATCGAAAAAGCTGATTACTTCGATTTCAGCTATAAATTGCATTAAGGAAGACAAGAATTACCTATCTTAAATAATTAGAGTATTTCATCCTCTGACACATGAAAGATTACGAAATCATCATAAAGATATTGACCGTAATGGAGTAATTTATGACTGAGCTTCGGCTTTGTTTATCATGTCACATGTTATCTCATACTTTCTAATATTGCAGAGAGATAAACTGCATATCTGTCTTATCTTATCATAAGACAGATATATATCTGTTTTAAACTACCACAAACTGGTTTATTGATATATTGAGTGTCTCCAGTATGGCTAGCCACATCCGTAGTAGATGCCGTAACATTTAGGCGAAACAAATATCACTGTATATATATATATATATATATATATATATATATATATATATATATATATATATATATATATATATATATATATATATATATATATATATATATATATATATATATATATATATATATATATATATATATGAATTTGAACAAACACTGTGTAAAGAGTGTCACAGACACATAACATCAGGTAAAAGTGTATAACACTTAAATCAAATCGTCCTCGTGGAACATTTTTACGAGATCAACACTGCAAAGGGAATAATTGAAACACTATTTTATGTAATCATCAATACCAAACCGCTAGTCATTCTCAAAGTCCAAGGACAGATACAAAATCGTGTAAGTTTCAAAAAGAAACTGTTGTGAACCCCGAAATACTGAGAAATTCCGAGGTGAGACCAGGTGCCCGGGGAGAGTAAGCGTCTCCTGTTTGCATGCATCACCCGTCACAGCAGTTCTTAAGAAACATGTCAAAATCAAGAGTTGGTTTCATAATTGTACAGGTATACAAAGTCATATTAGGTGTTCACAGAACAGGTAATTTAGTCGCATTCCAGAATATTATCAATCGTTCTAGAAAGAGGCACATCATATTTTCGTGGAAAATCCCCATAGCGACCGTAGAACTTCCTCAGTGACGATTTCTGAAGTTCTTAAACATATCCCTGTATGAGCAACTTAGTGGCCAGTCGTTTTCCCCTTGGAATAAAACCGTCGTATAAAGAACAGGCTCTTGCGTACCTTATAAGTTGAGATATAAAAACTCCATAGGCAGGTAAGGACGGGATATTGCTGCAAAGAAACGGAAAGTTGGTTATTTGGAAGTTAAAATCGTCACGTTTGTCATACAGAGATGTGTCCAAATACCATTACTGTCGAAAGTTAAAAATATATTCAGATACAAAGCGGAATTATTGCTCTCGGTTGTCTCTTTTATCTCAAGTTCATGGGGATAGATTTCATGTATGTAATCTTTAAAGTTAGGATTATTGATTGACAATACGTCGTCTATATATCTATACATAAAATTAAACCGAGATGCAAGGCTTTTCTGCCTGTGGAGAGCATGTTTTGAATAAATTCTGCCTCATACGAATATAAGGAAATGTCAGCAAGAAGAGGGCGCAGTTAGTTCCCATGGGAATGCCAATGATTTGCTGAAAAATGTTCCCTCCAAACACCACGAAAATATTGTCTATTAAAAATTCCAGCATTTTGATGATTTGATCTTCGGTATACTTGTGTTTTGCATCAGAGTGTTCTTTTACAAAATATGTATCTTCCCGCCCAATGACAAGATATTTATATCTACGATTTCCATTTTTATGGAAAAAAGAATTTCGAATAATTGTAGCAAGTCTGTTTTTGAGCTTTTGATGCGGAATTGTAGTGTAGAGCGTGGATAAGTCAAAAGATTTGATGCTGAAAATATTATTAAATTTCGGAGATTTTAGATTCTCTAAAAGTTCTTTAGAATTCATGAGGATCCACATCTGATTTATTCCGCTTCTGGAGTATGCGGTATCACAGTAAATTTGAAGACCATGCTTGAAGTGTGTCAATATCTTCGTTAGCAATAAGGATAGAGGTTTGGTGGTACACTTGGAAGAACCAGCAATGAAACGATGTTTGTAATACACTAGGCCACACCGGCTTATAGATCTCCTTGTATGACATACATACATACATACATACACACACATATACATACATACATACATACGTACGTACTTACATACATACATTACATACTATAAATATCATTTTATGGAAGGTATTAAAGATGCAAGGAAAAGTCATTTCCAATATATTTATTAACATTTTTATATCTCATTTGTTATGGCTGAAAATTACATGTTATACACGCTACCTCTGTTGTAATAAGGCGGGGATCATTCCTTTATTTAGCAGACGGTTCTTTTGTATTTGATCCTTATTATGCAAGGGACTTTATAAATGCCATATACTAAGTAAGTGTTTTGGTTTGATTGATTGACAGATTTTTGTTTTACGTCACTCCACTGTTATTTCCCGTATACGGTGACGGCATCTTCCAGATGCATTGCATAGAAATGTCTACGATTGCAACGGACCCACACGTAGTAGTGAGGGATCTTTTACGTGCCACGCCTACCGTGACACGGGGCCTCGGTTTACTGTCTCACACGAAAGACAGAACACTGGTGTGCCCAGGGCGGGAATCAAACCCGGGACCTTTAGGTCACGTGCCGAGCACCTCATATATTAGGCCATAAAGGCTTCATTGGTATGGTTTTCCATTATTACGTAACTCTGAAATCTTACACATGCCCTCGTTTTTCAGACCATAAATGTAAGTTTTTAAAGTATTCGGCCCATAATAAACCTCATATTAAATAAAAGGACATGAACGTAAATGCTCTACATTACGGTTGTTTGTTATAGTACATCTATGTATTAGGTATTGATGTAAGTGATTGTATAATTAGGGATTGTAAAGTATGAATGCCTTTATAGGAGTTATATCTCCTTGTGACTGATTGATTGCTTATTGTTTTACGTCACTCCACGATTATTTCACTTATATGGTGACGGCATCTGCTTGATGCATTGCATATAAATTTAGACCTTTGCAACGGGCCCACCCGAAACAGTGAGAAATCTTTAACGTGCCACGTCAAACGTGGCCACACCACTAAACCACACCGGCTTATATATCTTCTTGTGTGACATACATACATACATGCATACATACACATACATATATACGTACGTACGTACTTACATACATACATACATTACATGCATACATACAAACAGACATACAGATACATACGTGCATACATACATACATACATACATAAATGTCAGTTAGGTATTTAATTAACTCTTTCGATGTTTTGGAATACAATTGTTCTGGAAGTAAGTATCACAAAGGTATATTACTATGACTGATGTGTGGTAAAGAAAGTAAGACCTATGCAACGGATTCACTGGAAGCAATGAGTGAATGATGCATAGAATTCTGTCATGACACTTGACCTCGGTTTTCATTGTCTCATCCATAAGACGTTGAGTTCTCTCAACAAACTGGCCACTAGAAGAATGTATAAACTTAAAAGAGGAGCATTCAATAGACTGTGAATAGCCAGATTAATTGCATAGATTGATACCCCCGCCCCCTTTCCTATCAAAAAGAGAAAACATATTAAACAAAACACATGTAATTTTAGATTTTCGATGCATTTGATGACGTGTAACGATACCAAGTGCATTGTCGCCAATTATTTAATAATCGATAACTTTATTGGCAAAATTTACTCTTAATAAAAGGCCAATTAGATTTGTCCGTTGTCTTGAAATATACTTGCAGTAGAGGTATCCAGGACATCTAGACTGTACTCTTCAAAGCCAATATCAGGAAACGTTAGAAGTCTGATAGATTCGTTTAATTTATTTTGTCTTAGTTAATAAAATTATATATAAAGGAGATGGAGGCTCAATGATTTATGTATAAAATGGTAGGAGATATGCACTATCAAGAAACCACCAAATTAAAGGTAAGTTGAAAAGTGACCACTTAAAGTGGATTGTTGATGCAGGTTGATAGCCCAAAGACAATTATTCTGACCTATTTCATTTACGTGAGCCGTAACTTCTGTCTTTGCTTTTCTTTGTCAAATGAACCTAGAACAATGATTGATCCTTATATTCTATACATCTGAGTCGGATGTCTCCTTTCCCCTTTTTAAAAGACAAGGTCTAGACATAGTTGTATTACGTGTAAACGCCGTTGATTTAAGATCTCATCAGTCATCATCAAAGAAACTATGCAACCTAAAAGAAACAGATTTAATGATAAAGTGTGGCAATAAATTTCATAATATATTCCTTTACAATAATATAAAGTATTCATGACTTTCACATTGGCCAGTATAATTGCATGGAATCAACATTACAACCACTTCTACTCAGGACATACCTAATTCTTCCGTCGATAGTTCTGGATTTTGTACTTTCACTACATACAAATTTCGGGCCTGTTTTCTTCTTTGTTCTTTAAGGAAAGTAAAAGGCTCCGATAATGTTATTTTATCATGTAATAAAATAGCCAAAAGTCTTCTAAATAGACAATATGATATTGAGATCAATAAAAAAGACTATAGGTCTTGTATTTGGCCCCTCTACAGCCTTATTCAGACTTTTACTTGAACGTTGCACGCTGACTAACAGGGCGGTGGGGACTATATAACGGGCCTTGTCCAAACCTCTTTCAGAGGAGACATGGTCCTGAACCTCGTTCTCTCTGACTGTTAGTCGGGACTCCTACAGATCTAGGGTGTTAGCTCACTTTCAGACCGGCAGAGCACGGTTTATCATATTGATGTCGCATATATTTTTATACCATTATGTGTTTTACAATACTTTACGTGTTTATATTTTTATGACCTCTCAATATGCGATACCTGTTGACCCTTGTTCTTTACATTATTATTTCTTAATTTTTAAATGTACGTCCTTTGATTGTTCTGCTGTTACGGTGAGTGGGAAGGTGGGCCCGTAAACCGGTTAACCACACCATTTGTTTGGCTTTTGTCAAATTAAATGACCGTCCTAAGTCGGTATCGTAATTGCACTACAATCAAATATATTTGTAATGTGTTATATGTTCTAGTATATTATTTATATTCATGTATTGTATAGTTCCATGGTGACTTCTGCCACATAACTGAGCCAGTAACTCCTCTTTTTTCTTTTTTATTTCAATTGTATTCACGTAATAACCATATGAGATAGTTAAGATTATAAGACTCTTTTATAGGCTGCTATGATACATCAGTTACACCCGAGGGGTCTCAAAATCATGCTTGATTTTGAGACCCCTCGGGTGTAACTGATGCATCTTTCATAACAACCTATAAAAGAGTATTATTCTCTCATATTTTTGAAGGAATATTGAATTTCCAAAAAATCGGAAAATATTCAACTTTATCGAATCAGGAAATTTTTGTCATATTTGTGTTCAGCGTCCCCTAAATTGTTTATTCTACATGAATAAACCGTGAACGTTAGTCTCTTTGCCTTAAAGATGTAAAACAATGTAGAAAAAGGAGTTTTTAAAATTGACGTTTCATTGAGACGTCGTCGTGTTCGGTGCGGAAATCATGACGTCACATTGACATCACGTGGTATGTAATACACATGAATATCACATAGCTATATATATTACATGTGCCTGCTCCGTATCAAATACGCAGATATAAGAGAACGATATGTATTCCCTAGTTTTCAAATCATATGATACTTTGTTCACCCTTTTATTCATAAGAAATTACATAACCGCTTACAATATTGTTACACTTATATATATATATATAATTAATGGGATTAAGAACTCGTCTTCATTATTAATGTTTTACTTCACTGCCAGCAACAACCGTTTTCTGCAGATTGCTAACAAAATTTACACTGTGATATATGTAAAATTGTTCCTGCTATAACAAGTCAAAGAAACCAGTCTATCACACGAAGTGGGGGACACATTTGTCACTTTAATTGAACGTCTGCGGTCAGTTCATCGTTTTCCTTCTGATTACAGATGCCTTTACCGACTAAACTTATTCTGACAGATGTGTTAATTATTTTGTCCCTCTAAGCTACATGAGGGCATAATATAGATTCATTCCGTTCTAATTACTACATGTCTTTAATTTTCTGCCTTATTATTATTCTAATAATAAAGAGAAAAATGTTTACATATCAAATTCGTTAATTAGCGTCGATATATGCCTAGATGAAATATAAATCAATTTAAACCGTGTGTATTAAAACAAAAGGTGGTATTTCGATATATATCATGTTTTTACTACATTGTGGAACTTGGCAATGAAGGAATCATTAATTAAAGATGGTCACTGAAATTTCAAATCTAAGTGAGCATCACTGAAGAGACATAACTTGTCGAAATGCGCATATGGTGCACAAAATTAAAAGGTATATATGTTCTATATTTATTGGTACAATCATTAGTGAGATATATTGTCCACGATACTCTTTTGTTTTTATTACAAATTTGATTTCTTTACATAAAGTAGCCTCATGCTCGCCCATGGGTTAGGAAATAATTAAAATTAAAGGAAACTTTGAACAAAAAAAGTTCTTGCAATACAGTCCTCCAGAATTAGAACCCAGTGATCTCCAATACCTATGAGAGGCTATTTGAAGAGTTTTCAAGGAGACAAGTGGGTTAACACCAGTATACGAAAGATATGGCTCCGGGGTTAAAAACTTTAACTGTACTCTACTCCTAACTGGACTGCTGTACTCCACTGAGCACATCTCTTCAGTTGAATTACGTATAGGTTTATAAAACTTATTTAGTACAATTCGGCTGAGCATAGTTTTTGAGTACTTCAGAAATTGTCTCTCTCATCATGGTTACATTATTTGAACTATTTTAAAAATTGGAGGCACATTCAAATATGCACAATTGAGAATATATAATACATTAATTTCAAGCTCCTCCAAATGTGACCCTAATTTTTTGACTGTATAGCAAAACGTTTCACATACCACGCAGTTTTATCTTTGGCAGATATATTTTAGTTTGAATATAGATGACCAATGCTGATCAATCAACAATATTGATTACTCAATCAATACATTAAGATCATGGCTATTATACACATAGTACCGGAAGGGCATAAGTGTTTAAAAATATCTTTTGTTACTCATTCAGAGCCTGTCGAGCTGATTGTCATTAACAAAATGTGTTCAGATGCAAATCGCCCTTGAAAATCTGAGGTTCGTAAGAATCAAAGAAAAAGAAAACCTAAAATGACCCTGACACAGAGTACATGGTGGAGATACATACTAATGACCCTGATAGAACTTCAAACTCTACAGGGCAAAGAAAAAGGTGAAACAGATGTGAGAAACAGCTGCTTATAAGGCACCCCCGCAAAAAAAAAAAAACAAAAACAAAAACAAAAAAAAAAAAAAACAAAACAAAACAAAACAAAACAAAACAAAACTGAAGAAACTACAGCAATAAATTTGAGTTCATATATGTAATGTTACAGAACCAGTTGATACAAATTTTGAATGAACAATGAAACAATATTGCTAGTTAACAATGTTTTATTTTAGTAATATCTCTCGAAACGTCTGGTTTATGAGCGATAAAGGATTCAACGACTTGTTTCCTCATCCTAACTCCGTCGTTTCCGATCTACGGGCTAGTCGTTATGGAAATGAGTGTTGAGGAGGCAGTGCCCGTCTTTCAATACCTACTATGTCTCGTCTCTCAATGCAATGCCAAAATTATGACTGCGCAATTTACGATGTATATTGTAGCCATCGTTGAATCTTTGGCAGGTCCTCTTTGCAAACATTGGAAATGCCTTTTCCAAATCCCAAAGGTCTGTTCAAGAAAAAAGAAAACTGAAAATATCTGACAAAGCTGTATGACAAAAATCACCAAGTACATGAACACAAAAAATGACAAAAGTAGAATATACACTGAAAAACGACATTACAAAATATTCGATTGTGCTGCCGACTTAGGACGGTAAATTGAAGCAACAAACGTCATTCAATTTGTGTGGGTAACCGGTATACGAAAGAACCCTTGTGCGTCACTAAGAGTCGTTCTACTGCCGCTCACCAGGACTGCTGAGGTTGAGAATAGTTAGAAGGAACTCCTACAATAGCATCCTAAACTTCCAAGAAAGGACCGATCGTGTTCACCTGAAAAGTTTATATGACGTTTTAAATATAATATATATACAGATATATACGTAGTATTAACATCTTTTGTCAATTCAGAAAATAATATCACGCTAGAAAGAATAATTCAAATACCGTGTTCAAACTGCAGATAAGTGCCGAGGATCGAAATGTTCGACTGTCATGTACGGATCCTGGCCATATTGCAACGCAGTGGGTGATCTTAAAGTCTGAGTCGCAACACATCCAGAATTATGAATTGAAAACACCATATGAATTGCAGAGCTTCAGTGTATTACGAAAAGTGAAATAATGACGAATGAATCCAACTGTAATCATTATGAAAATTCTCACATATTCTTATTCTCTTAGTCTCTGGACATAATCTGGAATGATACAACGGTTATTCTTAAAATACGAAGTGGGAAGGTGGGTCCGTAAAGCAGGTCAGTTGATTGAATACCGTCATATCAACTTACCATTCTAAAGCGGTACCACGACTACACTTTAATTAAGTTTGTATGATGTTCTTATATGGGTTTAGTTTTTTCAAATCATTACATTATTAAAAGTGCATTTTCGTGGTGAGTTTCGTCATACGGTTCGATGCTTTTATCTCTTCCATAATATACAATAGATAACAATACAAAAGAGTCTGTTGAATTCAAATACAAAAATTAGTCATTTAACTCCAAGTTGTTTGATTATAGTGGAAGGTGATGTATACCAAAATCGTGACATAGGAAGCAATTAAGCTTCCATAGTGAATGATATACATAGGATAATATACCCTTTAAGTTATAAGACCTTCTTTAAATCATCTATCAAACATAAAACGGTATTAGGTATTACAGGATTTCCACGTCCAATTAGAAGTGTTTTATACTTTCGCAGTAGAATATGTCTGCAAATGAGAGTGTAACCCTCTTGGGAATTCAAAGCAAATGTTTAGATAATGCGAGTATGGTGTTAAGATCTACTGTCAGGAGCACCAACCCTGTGCAGTGAAAAATAGTTATTTTTCAAATATTACTATTGTTTTGACTAAAAGTCATAAATTTATCTGAAATACATTTTTGGTAGGTAATTTTACCAAGTTTTATCATTATTAAAACTTGAGCTATCCTAACGGGACTAACACCCCCGCGGCAACAAAGTTGAAACATGTAATAAATCAGCCCAAGATACATCACTGGTATAAGTGTAATGGATGTCCCAATCGTACATTTTGAGGTATAATGAATGAAATCAATCTGGTTTGTGTGCACTCTGACCTTGACCTTGTAGATATGACCTTGGTTCAAGATCATTACACAACCTTGGGTCATGGACAACAATTGTGTAAAATATAGTCTTCAAGCAACGTGACAGGAAGAAGTTATGGCCCAGACAAGAATGTGTGTGCTGTGTGCACTGTGACATAGACATTGTAGATATCACCTTGGTTCAAGGTAATGACAAACCCTTAGGTCATGGACAATAATTGTGTAAGATATTATCTCCCTCCCAAGTAAAAGGAAGAAGTTATGACTCGGACAAGAATTATGGCAATGTATGCCCTGTGATCTTGACCTTGTAGATATGATACACCCTTCGGCCATGGACAACAATTGTTTGAAATATTATCTAGATCTGATAAAAAAGTTTTTGCTATGTATACACTGTGACCTTGAACTTGGAGATATAACCATGGATCAAGGTCATGACACACGCTTGGGTCATGTACAACAATTATGTGAATATTATCCAGATCCAACAAGGGCGTAAGAAGTTATGGCCCGGAGAAATTTGAACAGGTGGACAGACGAACAGACTGAGAGACAGAGAAGGTGATTTCTATATACCACCCAAACTTTGTTTGCGGGGGGATAATAAAAGTACCTCGACAAATGTAAAATTTAATAGAAATATTAATAAATCCAAAAACGATAACTCCGTATGACCAGTATTTTTGTACATTTCAAGATTAAGTTAATTTCGCAATAGTGTATTTATTTATTACAAAACTTTTTATCTTTATTCTAATTTTCATATCCTGCTCTGCTCAATATCAGTACAGAAAAATGTTCAAATTGAATGTTGACTCAATCTCACAGGTAATACCTAGGATGTCTTAGGTATTTTATTTTCAGAAACAACGAAATTGTTCTGATGATCTTGATGTGTTTCCATATTCATGTCCTAGAATATAGTTACGTTGTTTTGGGTACACGGCTGTGTACCTCGGAAAGTGATATTTTTGCAAGTTGTTGTAGTTGCTTCAAAAGAGAGCAGATAAGACTTTCCTGTTTTCTCAAATTTGCCTCACGAGTAGTGCCTGCGTCAAGACAAGATTATACAGCTTCACCCATTAAGCGTTAACTTTTTCCTACCATTTACAGAGTTACAAAATATCATGCTTAGTAATTTTACGTTTAACACGACTAACTGCATACGGCTAATATGATTCAGATCACTCGTCGATTCCACTTAAATGTCTACCGTAATCTGTAATCATGCTGACAATTTCCCTTTGTCACGTGATATTTAGCACGGATGTCTAGTTTCTCTAAGAGTTACTTTTGCATTGGGTTTTCTGGATTTTATCGTATCGTAACATTAATGTTCTCGGTATGAAGAAGGTAGATAATATTGGAGAAGACCTATGTATGCGGTTGTTAAGATTTCACACAGACAATAACTTCAATATATACTAAAACATTCAAGATAGTAGGTATTTTTTATTTTATATATTATTTATGATTCCATGTTACTTACTTGCTTGAAATTTACTTTTCCATTAAACATCATTAGATTTCGTTTCATTTGTATTAGCATCATTAGAATTTAGCAATGAAAGACCTTTCTCCTCTATCCTTATTTAAAACCCATGAATAGACCGATATTGAGTTCCTAATATGATTTTCGATATTTTGTTTTCTTTGCTTGTTTGTTTGTATAAGAAGATGGTATCATTTGGGATAAAACACTAAAAGCTTGCTTTTCGATCCACAATGTACTGCAGAAAAATAAATAAATGTAAAATTGTTTTTCTAACATCTCTTTGATTTTTCAACATTTATTTACATGTCAAATACAGATGGTGTCCTTTCACTTCAGTGTATTGACCTGAGTGTGATGACTGCAAAATAAGTGATAATGCTGGAATAAATTTAGATGAGCGCTCTAGATACAGTGTCATGCCTTGTTAGTGCAACATGGCTTGGAAAGTTTGTCGAAATACCCTGATTATCCCCTGTATTCTGAATTCGTTATGGTATGTTATATCGTTGTAATCACTGAGAGAACATATACACAATACAGCAAACAATACAGAGAAAAGATCTAGAATGATCTCTATTCTGTCCTTACAGCTTTAAGTATATACAAGGCTAGATTTTATTCATGAATGCTGAGTTGGATTGAGACGCACGGGACTACTCCAGATAAATGCAACCTCCACAAAACTAAACTTTTCGAAAAAGAAACATTATTTCACACTTGCATTGCGGTGAGACTTGTCCTTATCTAAAGAGAAAAAATCAGACAGCACAATAATGGAAAACATAATTTTTTATCAAAATTAGATAGTATTACTAATCTCATGATGCGGTTAACTCTTGTTAACATAGCTGCCACTGATCAACACAATGATGACTGGTATTTAGGTCAGCACGTGAATTAAAACACACTGCTTTCTGGCAGTATAGCCTCGCATTTACGTCGAGAGTCTAGACTTCCGGTGGGATATAAAATAGTTAGAGACATTTATCTGCAAAAAGTCATAGGTGCTTTTCTACAAACATTGCGCTCTCTACGGCATAAAAGTTTTGTAAGCTAATCCATATACCATTAACAGTTAACACAGATTTTTCCCATACAAGTATTTTATTTTTTGGTCTATTGTAGTAGATATTCTAATGATATTTATATGGAATAATTAGTCCAATATGTCTATCCCCTAATCACATTTGTTAATCAGCATTGTATTCAGTTGAGTCGGAGAGATTTCAGTCTGAAAAACATTACGTATTGCACTTCCCCAGAAAGTGGTAATTCAATCATTTACGACAACAATTAAACGCTTGCACAGCGAGCTTGCAACTCTCACTAATTTGTCATGTATAAGATTGATTACGCAAATTTCAAAGAAAAGGTATTCAATATCCACGTACAGCTAAATTTCAGAATTTGACAGAGTTCACACCGTGGATGATACTGAACTTACCTTGAAAATGATAAACATAATTAGAGAACACTCACCGTCTTGAAATATTGACCACTACGTCGCTGTGCAGCGTATGACCTGTTAAAGAGGGACGGTATCGACTCCCGGCGCAGTCTCAGAGTTCCATATTTGAATAATTGAAATCTTTCTTACCGAATCCAATACACAATCATTAGGATACAAATACATTGTGTAAAATTTGAAAAGTAAGGAGCTACTCAATACAATCAAATTACATTGTAATCTTTCACTTTCAATGATTAGTTGCGCAGGCCATATTTCAATACATACTTTGTTCAAATAAATAATTTCACGTAATTAAAAAATACACATATATAAAACACATATAAAATGATAAAGTGATTTTGTTGTAATTCACTTTTTGATTATTTCACGTACGTAGTAACGGTATCTGCATGGTGCATCGCATTGACGTATAACATATGTGGCAGACTCACCTGATGCAGTGAGAAGTCTTACGTACCACGCCCACTGTGATACTAGATTTCAGTGTCCATGGTGAAATCTACATCAGGACCCCTTTATCACGAATCAATCATCTCTACCACTGACCTATACCAGCTCAACCTGATATGTATCTTTTTCAATTACAACGCATAATATAGATAGAGTTGTAGAAGATGGAATATGCGTGTTTACACAGAAATGTATTGTATGCCATATACAGGCAACCGTTTGTGGGTTAGGGGTCGCTCTATCAACAAATAATATTTCTTATTACATGTTTACTTTCTGAAATGAACATAGGAGAGTAATAATTAATTTATTATTCAAGACATCACCATTCTAAAAAAAAATTAGTACAATATATAGAGAATATCATAAAAATACGAGAAAAAAAGGTGCCAAGATACAAGCGGTACTCGATAAAGAATTTCCATTACACTAGACAAAATAGATATATGGGCTATCAAGGATATCCGGAATAACCACTAAGTTGGGATCAGTTAACATTGAGGAGTATGCATCCCCTGCTGACCAGTCAGACCCACCATGATGCCGTAACATTATTTGAGCTAGTATTGACTAGTCATATTAGGTGGTAATGGCATACCCGTAGTAACAATCAATAAAATGCCATGATTAAAATTTTAGAATTTTGAGATATCTTAATATAAAATGTATAACAACTTTGACAGGGAAATGAATATGTAATGAATTCTAATTAGTGCAAAATGGGCCAGTATAACGACCGTAAAATTTGTGGAACGTGGTTTTTCGTACTTTTAAATTTTCATTCAATAGTATGCCTGGGTTGATGAATTGTGGTAGACCGAATCATGTTTTACTATACTATTACCGGCATGGAATACGGGTGGTTGGCTTAAACATCATGCCGTTGCACTAGCTTACCCACTAATAAAATATTCAAGAAAGGGATAGCATCTGCGTGGAACAGTATACCACACTTGTCTTAAACCAGAAGATGAAATTCGCATCCTTACATTGAGGGATATATCGAAAGCGAAATCCTCAATTGGAAATACAGTAATGCCAAATATATTTCATATGTCACACAATACCTGAATTAGTACCATTTTATTCTCTCATGTATAAAATATGCAAATAAAGAATCTAGAAACGACTGTTGAACGTAAAGTTATCTATACTATAAATGTAACTGTTTCAGGTTTTTAATTAAACAAGTAAAACAATAAGATAATGTTCTATCGGAAAATCGATATAAACAGTCAAAATAATCAGTAAAGGCAATAATTGCCCCCCGCCCCTCCGGAAATAGTTTGGTGATTGACGAAAATCACTACTTTTCATGGGTACAAAGTTTGTCGACCCCCATAATTCCAACCGATTCTCATCTATCATTTTCTCGATCTCCTTGTAAATAAGCTGAAAATCCTCTTGACAACATTATTCGCCTCGTGACAATGAAGCATTATCTTTCCTCATTACTCCTGTAGACTATCATCCATTAAACAGAATCACTTATAGCCACCTACATTCCCTCACGATGTAAAGATGGCTCTCATTGACTTTATCACTGGTAATAAAAATGTTCCAACTTGAGTTTGTCTGACGAGACATTGCTTGTGGCAATATTCAAGTGCACAATTAATGTTGGGATATATGCTCTTTCTACTCGACCATAAAAGAACAAATTCCTTAAATTATTTGTATCATATATTAAGCATAATCTATAATATCTTAAAATGTGAATTTATAATGTAATACATGAGATGGCACTCTTTATTAGAAGTCCATGGCAACTTTCAAATATTTGTAATTCACTTTAACGTAGTTTGTAAAAATTACTTCTTTAAAACATTATTTAAGTGGAATAATATAAAAAAGGTAATCGGACATTTTTAACACTTTTCACCATTGTGTTCTATATAATTCTTATTCTTTTCTTCAGTCATAAAACATAAACAATATTCAGTCGATGATTTAAGAAATGTGTAAAAAGGGTTTACTACACACAACAAAAATTCTTCTTGGTGATATTTAGATACTCCACTAGAAACATATTACTATCACTCACAGTGATAGGTCTGTCATAGATTATTTGACAGACAATATCAATGCCTGCTACATTCAGATATTCTATGATGCAGTAATTGAATTTCATTATGGGAATCGTGCCGATTTATACTGAAGTCAATGACATATAAAATGGGTTTCTAAACAAGGTTTTGGTGTTTGACTTTCCTATGATGTAAGCCATTGTGCTGCGGCCGAAATGTCGGGATCTTATGCATTAATATTTTTACATGATTATACCAAAATTGTTACGTTGGATCTTAGTCATTGTTACAAATGTTTTCAAGACTTAAAGGAGCATGGTCCGATTGAAGTCGGGAAAAATATGAAAAAATGTAAACGGATTTCTTAAACGACAATCGATTGCTAGTATATTATCTAAGATGTATAAAAAGTATCGTTACCAAAGTCGATGTCGTTAACGAGATATGCTCGTTTTAAATTTGCAATATAACTAGGCCAACTCCTTGAATATTGATGAGGTCGGTCAGAGGAAATCACGTGACAATGAAACTCGAGCTTTACTCGATTCTAACATTTGTTCCACTTCTCTTTTTTGGCCTCTGAGTCTGTGTATAGTTATTTTCTACCACACTTTTGCTTTTCTCGTGATGGTATTCCTCCATGTGAACCATTTTTGTTGTTTTCTACAGTGAATATCCGCGCACGCGCGTGATTATGGACGGAGCACCGCCTTATTTGGGGAATTGATACCAACCGAATTTCATTCGACTCAATTACCTTTATTCTACGAAAACATTGAGGGATTTTAGTTTTAAATTTTGCAATTAACACAAAGTTTATAATTTATGTAATACAGGAAAAATAAGATATTGTTGTAATTTATCCTTTTCATGCTAAAATTTTCCAGTCTCGGACTATGTCCCTTTAAGGCTCGAGTATATGTCCATATAAAAATAGTTTTCATGTTATGAAGAAAGATGTGGTATATAAACCGAATTACAAACACATTTGATCCACTCTAAGTTAGACCTTTTCATCGTAATTGTAATGTAATCAGATATCTCTGTGATATTGCACTTGTATATATTCTTATTTTATTTATATTTTGCGTTCCGATGATAAATTGTGTGATACTAAAAATAAAAGTTTCAAACATATAAACATCTGACACAATTAACACAATTGAATGATGTATCTACAGTTAGCATTTGTTAACGATTAAATCAGTTTATCCGTATCCGTAGGATGGTTAGTATATATGGTATTTGTTGATAAAAAATATACTTTTAAGTTAACATTTTCCGATTCATTAACACCGTAGATGTAAATTAGGTATTTACGGGATTAATTACGTTTACGTGTTCAATTACGTTTACCGGTTTACTTAGGATTAAAAGTGATACGGGCTACAAGTGCCTTTTTGTTTAACCCTGGTGCATTGTTGAGTAAACGACCGCCTTGCATTCAAGAATGTTGAGCACATTGAACCAGATTTCGAAACCGTTTTTATAGGCTTAACGGCCACTTAGATTGCCTGTAAATGGGAACAGATAATGGAAGTTCGACATTACACTTTTTGAGTGGATTAAATTTGTTAGAGATATTCTAAAGCGTAGAATACGTCCAATTACTAAGAGCAACACATCTGCTTTTCAACTAGACTTACTCTTGTCTATCGGCAGGATGCGAAAATCGTGATGGTTTCCACTTATATATATATAATATTACCATCTTAATTGGCAAAATCCTGTCCTCGCTTGCCTATAGTGTTTTCATTTCACCTCTTATACGCTATGCCAAAACATGTCCCTCTTATGAGCGTTTTGTTTTCAGGACCAGGCGACTTACAAATAACGTATCACAGGGCTATGAAAATGAACTCATGAAATCGTCACTGAGGAAATTCCATGGTCGATTCAAGAATAGTTTTAGCAGTATGATAGCCACTTTTCCAGAATGTTAAATAATGTTTTGGAACAAGATCTTGTTCAGTGGTATTCTTTTATTGATATAAGAAATTACAACGTGACCTATAATTACCACCGAACACGAAGGAATTCTTCAAAACATTTGGAACTGTTGTATACAGGGCATACACTGAACCGAGAACGTGAAATTGGACCGAGTGCAGGCGGAAATAGATTGCATTTCTATCTCCGTTAACGAGATGAGTATAGCTGACATGAGAGCCAGAGGAATATTCTTCATCGCATTTTACGTTAACGTGAATGTTTTATTGGACCTCACCCACCTGTAGATTGTTCGTTTCGCAATAGTATTCAATTATACACGCATATATTTGTGTATACATTTTAGTAATGAGAATTAATGATTTCATTTTGGAAACGAAGGATGAAAATGAAAGATTTGTATTTTCTAAGAAATTCTTTGGAAGTGTTACTTGTACATAAAATGGTGTGTTAACATATGCAATGAAGACTTTGAATATAGAAATAATATGTTCATATCCAAATCCTGCACCACTTTATGCAAACGTTTCAATAAAAACAATTTATTAATCTAAAACATCTAATAATATTCTTTATCAAAACACGTACTGATACGTCATTTTTCAATCGTAATATAATGAATAAAATATAAACAATAATCATCAATCAAATTTACCGAGGATACAAAACCAAAAGAAAATGTTACACATGACAAGTTCTTTGTACATTGCCATAAATAGCTGTTTAAAACGAAACAAGTTTTACTTCGTCACCCAAGGCAGACAAAACTTCATCAAATCAACGGATATGGAAACGTTAAGATTTATGAGTCGCAGTGTTCACGACTTATCTTACCGATGTAATTGTTTCCCGTTATGGGCTTCGATAATGAATTAACAAACAATGTATATTTGATCAGCCATTTTTCATGACTGTCTCGTGCAGTTCCCTCTAAACAAATAGTGTTTATAGGTCATTGATTTGTCAGACATACCTGTTTAGAAAAACAGTTCATTTTATTCATTATCCATTTTGTGATTGATATTATGCTTATAATTTGGTAAGCGTGAAAACTTCTGTTTGTTTCTAATTTCAAGCGTATTTCATATGGTGGCAACACCTGCATGCTACATTGCACAGATATTTAGATCTCTGCAACAGACTTATATTGTATTAAAATCTCTACAGAGTAGTATTGTTGACGTAAAAATGGACGCATGAAAAGAAATTACTAAAACATTTGACTATAAAGCATTCCAAGAACCAACTCAGGACTACCAATTGGATGGACAGTGGTCATTCAGTCTGTGTGGTTTAGAGACTCGTTTCCCAACTAACTGAAAATAAAGCACAGTAATAATTTACAAAGTATAGAATGTATCAAAAGAACAGAAAATGAAAGGATGGAGATCTATGTCTATGCTTCTATGATTTATTCATAATTAATGGTTATAATAAAATAAAATTAAATACTGGTTGTTTTGGTATGCTTTAAATTGTTTTATATTTAAGATACATTTACACACAATCCTTTGGTGGCAATTATCGATTATAGAACCTCTACATGTACAGATGGGTGCAGTCCTAACAAAACGTGCACATTAACGCGACAAGCGGTCACGAGGACTGTCTCGACCCGACGCTCGTGTGCTCCTCGCGTTAACGCGATTTGTTCCCGCGTGCGCTCGGTCCAGTCGCATGTTCACATGCGTACATTTGTAATTCTCTATGCAATGGTAAAGATGGAGGAAATAAAAGGGATCTATTTAAATTACCGCAAATGTCGCCATATATACGTGTATTAAATGTAATGTTAAAATGACACCCTGCATTAAGGGTTTCATATGTAATGTAATAATGGAAATAACCGTGTAGACTTGCACTAAGGTATTTATGAAAAACTTTGTCAGTTTATACTAAAAAGAATCTAGGATAATTACATTCTAATTTTATTTCATTTATTTATTTCTAATTAATTAAATTACGTATTTATTTTCTTATTTGTTTATTTATTTATAGTTTTATGTATTTATTCTTATTTATGTATTTATTATCATTTTTTATGAATGTCAGGATTATCATCATTATTTTTATTAATTTTATTATTAATATTATTATTATTATTATTATTATTATTATTATTATTATTATTATTATTATTATTATTATCCTAAAATACGAATAACTTTCCTTATATATTTAATGTTCGGAAATTGTGTTCAATATTTTTAAAATTCATCCCTTATCTCGTAGGGGTTTTATCTAATTCTAAATATTTACTTACATGTACATAGTGATATGTTTTTATATTTAAATATACAATGCATATATCGATTCTTCTTCAAATTCTAGGGGCAGACTTGGTGTAGTGGTTAAGTACTTGGCTTGCGGCGCCGACGATCCGGGTTCGATTCCCGGGTTGCGCCACTATGTATAAGAGGTTGGTAACCTCCTGCTTCCATTTCGCGATATAACTGAAATATTGTTGAAAGCGACGTAAAACACCAATCAACCAACCAACCAACCTTCAAATTCTTCTCTATGTACATGTTAATGTAAGTTTTAAGTTGTAAGCAAGCGAACGCAGCAGTCAAGCGCGTTAACGCGGCCTCGATATTAAGTTCACGACGAAATCTGCGTTAATACAAACGCGTGTGCTCAGCAGTCCTGAGCGCATGAGGAAAGCAAACTTCACGTCAATGCGACGTTAACATAATGTTATGTTAGGACTGCACCTCACTGTATCTCATACTTACTAGTCAATTACATATCATAATTACACCTTTTAGTCATTAGGTCCAACATAAAAAGGATTATTGCATTTCCAAACACAGACGCTCATTCCTTCCGGACACCTGGCCTCTCATCCCATTTGGGATTAGCAACTATTCTTGCCAAAACCACATGAACATTTTTTTTTATTTGGATTTTTTAATTTATTGTCTGGACTCTGTATATAGAACATCATATGGTACTCATTCGAATCAATGCTCACCACATTTTGATATAAGATGCTTACTACTCACCGTTACACCGTCACATCACGAATATCTGCTATGTAACATTCTTGTGAATGCTACAGTGATAAATTATCCTTAAAACAAAGTAATAAACATTATTCTTAGTACATTCAGGTTACATTTAACATGTATTGATGAAAACTTTAATATCTCGTTATCAGTTGTTGTCTAATTTTTGATATATAAAATTATGCATTTATGCATATATTGAAACTAGGACGCACATTTCTGTTGTATGTGTATATTCAGTTTCTTTTTTTTTCTTTCTTATAAAGATTTTAAACATAACCCATGTAAAGGTTAAGCTGGTCGGGTTTATTAACCTTACTGAGATTAAAGGGAATTCTGTATACGGATGAAGGATAAGCAATTTTGCAGACGTTTTCCAAATTAAAAATTTCATATGTGTATAAATCCTTTCAAATTAAACATACTATTCAAAATTTTATATACATGGATTTGCATCATGGCGGGAATGACCGATCGTTGACAGACGGGAACCCAGAGGCATACTCATGCGTATGCACGAAATGGGTAGGGAGTTTGGGGGCCACCCTGAGGCCCCAATATATTCAGGTAGAAATCCTGGTGGGAACCAGTGGGGTGAAGCGCCCGAAGCAAAAGAATTCTTGAGGTTTAAGGAAGGTTCAATACGTTATTCTGACCCTTTTTGAAAATATTAAAAGAAATATTAAGTCTGAAATACAACATGTGCATAATTGTCAGTTATTACGCATAAGTCCATGACTGAAACAAAAACACACGTCGCCTACTTTGGCCCTTTCTGTTACAAAACTGAGAACATAAAATCATCCAATCCTTTACATCTTTCTTCTAACAAGCTTTTTACAATGGATGATTTGTATAAATCAGCTTCCGACAGGGACGTGGTATCCGGAGAGAAATGTCAAGAAACAGAATTTGCAGGAGATATAAATTCTTGATTTAGGTGGAAGAGCTACTTGTATATGTGTTGTGAGCTTGATAATGCTGGGACCGGATATGTGTTTGATCCTTTTCATCGGACTTTTTACGAAGAAATGATATCAGGTTCGACTGCACGGACATTTTTATTCTGATATGGCACTACGATGACAAATGAGAACTTCTCCAATGCACAGCGAATACACAACTGTACGGCTAACTAGCTTTAAGATGAAAATGTACCGATTTTTACTCACTCCGGAGGAGGCGGTATATTTCACTCAGTCCGAAGGAGGACATCTCTATCTTTTATTTTCACCAAAATCATGTGTACACCCATGCGTAATGGCAGCTCGGCGCCTGGTTGGAAGAGCACTACGTATCAATGACTCGTTTTTCTAACTCTTATTCCTTCAAGACAGTAAGACTCATTCATCTTCATTTGTATAGTCCCCTACAACAATAGGAAGCATAAGATAAGCTTATCGTAAAGACAGTATTTGATAGTAACATGTGGTTCTCTATTGACTGTTCTGACTACATTCCATTTAAATGGTTTATCTTATATACTAGCGCTGTTTTGAAGTCTTGCAATACTGTTCATACTGCAGTCATCTTTGGTTGTCCTTTGCTTTATACACAACAGGAATTACACTCGTAGCGTGTCCCGTTTTAATAAACGCGATCAGTATGGAAGGAAAAGTTGTTCACGACCAGTTTATTGGTTTAACTAAATGACCTCTATTACATTCTGACTCTAATTAAGTCATACAACACAGTGACATTAGTCATTATATAATATGGTTCAAAGCAAACACCAACTTCAATAAATGCGAACTGTAATTGAATATTAAACACAAGCTGAGAAATTGAAGAGGCCTGACGTCTCCGACACTGTAAATTTAAGTCGTAAAAATGTTTTTATCGATAATGGCATATAGTTGAGCAGACATTACAGAAATGAAAATCAAAATGTAACTAGACGAATGAGATGCAAATTGTAGACATTACAAAAATTAAATTTTAAAATGTAATTAACTGAAAGAGATACAAATTGGTTTTAAGCAAGCTCAGATCTGTACACTTTGTGTGGTTTGAAAATATTCAATTTGTGTGAAGCTTTTACTGACCACAAGGGATTGTACGAAGCCATTCATACGCTGTTAATGACTACAAGGGATTGTACAGAATGATAATACATAATATATTTCAACGTAATTACAGATTTAGTGCATCTGTACTGACTCGAAATATCTACTTCGAATCTACAGAAAACATTTGTAAATCATTCTTAAAATAAGGTGTAGCTCCCTCATACATAGCCCTGTCCTTAGATTTGTTCTTTAGCAATTACATGTAAGTCGGTTATGTACACCTTTACTTATCAAATATTCATACTTTAGATTTCCACATTTGCGGCCTTGAACAACATGGAAGAGATATTACCAGGCCTTGAGCATCGTTGAAGAGACATAAGTTGTCGAAATGTGTATATGGTGCACCAATATTTACACACGTATATATGTCCTTATACTTATTTATCTCATAATACCCATAATGCACATGAAATCAATATGTATCTTTAAATCTCTCTCAGTTCCCGAGGGAACACCTCGCTCAGTAAAATAATAACCAGTTTCAATAAGTTTTAGGGTCACCTGGTCTTTATACAGTGTATATGGAACATATTATGGTTAGCATCAAGTTGAAATCTATGACTGCTGTTTAATGTTTTCAAAACTGTGTTTAGTTATTATCTAATTTTTTGTTCTTTTTTTGCGTTACGCGATGCAAATTGAAAATACAGAAATTCTACTTAGACATTAAGTTCAATATTTAGAAGCGACAAATTAGATCTTCCCAATGATGGTGTAAATGTAGCCCGGAAGACTGAAATTGGATGCGTAATGCACTTAATGTCCGCCAGCTTGTAAACACCGTACTCTGAAAATGCCTCCACTTTGATTCTTTATTAACCAATAATAAGGGTATCAAAGTGAATTTATGGAACATACGCTACCAATGTCTACTTATAACAATTATACAAAAGAAGTAGTGTATGGTGATAAAACATAGGGGAGGGGGATTGATTAAAATACAGTTATATTGCCTTCTAATTCTATGATTACAGTGTTAAAAAGTTTACATCTTAAGTGTTAGAGAAAGCAAATAGACATATCCTTTATCAAATTCTAACACATAACGAATGGAATTATAACCAAAATTTGAAGTCATTTACCCTGGATTACTACAGAAATTCGTTGAATTAAGGGATGTATAGATAGAATCAGATAAAAACCTGAAACAATAATACTTTGTACTTCTTTGAAAAATCACTTTTCAACAATATGTAGTCAATGGAATCTCCCATCCCAATTTCTACGGCGAACTGTATACAAACTTAGGAGGGTCAAAGATTCCGATAAATTTCTTTCCTCGGGTTCCAAAATAATTAAACGTTTTCGTGATAGTATGACAAAGAGATCATCAAAAAATCTGTAAGGTTTTGTATAGGGCACCTTTACAGCCTTATACAGACGTTTACTTGAACGTTGCACGCTTACTAACAGAATGGTGGGGACTAAATGTTGAAACCTTCTTCAGAGGAAACATGGTCATGAGCATCGTCCCCTCTGACCTACTCGGGACTCCAACAGATCAAAAGGCAGAGCTAGCATCCAAACCAGCAGAGCACTATTTCCTTATTTTGATGTCGCTTTATATATCACATGAAATGTTTCTGCATTACTATACGTTTTACTCATTTTTATGACCTTTCAAAAATGAGACACTTGTTGACACTTGATCTCTATATGGAGGAATATTTATATTTTTAAATGTTTAAATGATTATTCTGCTGTTGCGGTGAGTGGGAACGTAGGCCAGTAAACCGGTAAATAACACCAGTTGATTGACTGATGAAATATCACACGACTCTCCTAAGTCGCTATCGTAGCTGCCACTATTATCGAATACTTTTGTGATGTCCTTATGTGATTCGTCATATTATTACCATGTATACTGTTAATGTCCGTGGTGACTACTGTAATATGACTGAGTCAGTATATTGTCTTTCTTGTTCACATAACTTTGCACAATAAAGCTTTTGACTTACATAGATTTTCTGAATGTGAGTATCACGACAAAGAAATAAGTGAAAGAAATGTCAATATTTTTTTCTATAATGCAAATTATATGAAAATCTTGATTTCTAATGATGATAAAGTAAACTATCAAACATTTGTTTTTCTTCCGTCACATTCAAATTACGATGATATTCAGATCTTCCTTAATTGTGAAATAAATGATTGTGAAAATCAAACTATGTTAAATACTATCGTGATCTCACGGAAAATGTGAGTGATATCGTCAAAACTTTAGACGTATCCAAAGCTGTGGGCCCCGAACTAGTAAGACCTGTAGACTACTAAGAGATGCTTCCACTGCTTTAGCCGCTCAATTGTGTAAATTATCTAATACATCTCTAGAACAAAAATATATTCATCTAAGTGGAAACAAGTTAATGACGTTTCTGTCTTTCAAAAGATGATCCTCTAAAAGTTCAAAAGTTATATATCAATTCATCGCTATTCAGTTACTTGTAACATAGCTGAAAATGAGTTTATAGATACATTTATTACTTTATCTATGAAACAAAGTACTTTCCCAATATCAGTCGGGATTTCGGGAAGGCATCTCTAGTATTCATAATTTTTTTTCCAATATAACGTATCAATTTTCCGAAGTCCCACAGTAGATGATTGAATGAAATTCAAGTGGTATTTTCAATTTCACTAAGACATTTATAGAGCCTAACATAAAAGTTCTAACATACAGAACCACACATATTGGTATTGAATGATGCCTTTCGGAACATATTGAAAACTATTTATGGGATAAACAAAAAGATGAAATTATCAATAAAGAATATGCTTAAATCAAAATAAATGCAGAAATAAATCAAGAGCCAATTTTTTGGTCCTTAATTTTTCTTACTATCTATAAATAAAAATGTATGACATGGTAATTGAATACCCTGAAACGTCAGCACAAGAACTTTATTAAAACCTTAAAAATGTAAATATTGGTAAAATTTATGCCGGGTTTTACTCAATTAAAGTCTCACTTATTTCAAAATAAAACCCCTCACCTTATCCTTTTTTCGATCAGATACCAGTTATTGAAGTTGTCAATCATAAATAATTAAACCTAATTTTGAATAATAAGTGTCACTGGTCCCCGATGTTCTCGCCTTGTGCCCTGATGATGCTAAATAGTTTTAATTTATCGCGAGGAATTGTACTGTAAAGAGTAGAGAAGTCATAATACTTTATATATTTTTAGCACTTGATAAAATATGAAACTCGCTAAAAGGTATTGGAGTTTTTCAGTATCCGAAACTGATAAACTCCACTTCTCGATTGAATTAGATCTGAATAACGCAGATACTATTTTGGAGCATTCACTGAATCCTACGATATATCGGTGTTCTATAGACAGTGAGTGTGTCATAGTGCTACCTGGAAAGAATAAATACAAATGTCAAAACTGCAAGTATAGTGAAAATTTGTTGCACATCTATGGAACACCAAAGTATGACTTTCAATAATTTTGATTCGTAAAAATAGAACCGCTAGCTTAGAAATTGATTTTATTTCTAGAATACAGATTTCCACAGCAAATTACATAAAAAGGCTTGTGGATTTTAATAATTTGTGCACTATTTTTAGTTTTACTTTTGCATGGAGATTAAGACAGCTTTGTACAAGAAAATATTCAGGGAATTTTATGAGTTGAAAGTTAAAAATTTATTTTAATTCATAACGCGCTCATTTACTTCTTTATTATTCTAATCTAAATTGCGCGCTTTGCTTCTCCATATATTGTTATTATTATTATTATTTCATTATTAATGATTTGTATTGTTTTCGGTATTGGATTTGAAATAAATAAAATATAACTTCTATAAATCGGATTGTTTCGATTTTGTGGAAAAGCGACTTATCTGATTTCTCTTCGTTTTCGTTATTTTTATATTATATAATTATAATCGTATACAATAATATATGTTTTTATTTAGTTATTCTTTTGTTATTTTTCTATCTGATTTTCCACTCTGCTGATTATGTATGCCCTTTGGTGTGGACTTCTGGACTATTGAGTTAATTCTAAACCATCATTTATTCCTACGAATATATATATAGACGAAACGGTAAACACAAGATATTTAAGAAGGGGGTGTAATTTTATAAATAAGCATGCCTCCTTTAAAAGAACCACAAATAGCTCATATTGTTAAAACTGACATAGGATGAAAAATATATTTAATGGTCGTTCGCAACACACCTGAGCTTTCAGCTACATTACAGTATATATGAAAAAACCTTTTTTATTTTCATTGTTGTCGCTGCTTTGACAGTCCCGATGGAATCACTATAATTCCACTGATACATAATTTTAATGTCTCTATGCGGAGAGGAAAGTAGCACACGGAATTTGAGCCATATTTTAATCAGTTTTCAGCATAAACGGAAGCGGGCCTAGGGTTAGGTCATATTTCTAAATGCAGACACACGACATCTACGGCTCAATTTCCGACTCGATACAAAAGCAGTACAATTCCAAGAAGGGGAAACAGAAATTGTCTTGTGTGACGAAAATGGTCAAGGATACGTAGAAAAAAAATGCAAATAAAAAAAAACATCTCTTATACAATTAACTAATTCAGCTCTAAGAACGAATATTACAAAATTGACATATATTCAATATATTTGCAAAATTTATGATAATTCTTTTTCCTCAATATGTATGTATGGAAGTGTGATTGTAAGTTTCTATGTTAAAGTCCTTCTCCTGTTCTATCATCATAATTATCAATAATAATATTATTATTGTCATTATCAATAATAATAATATTATTATTATTATTGGTGTGATTTGCATCATAGATGTTCTTTGAATTTTGAAGTACATCCTTCACTTGACGATATATCCCATTGTTAAATCTAAATGGTGCAGTTTCTTCCTTAAATATCCCATTTATTCGGGCAGTTATAGATTATTTAAGTCTAGAAATCAGACACACTTTTGCTTCTTAATACTCATAACGATAAGGGAAATATATGTTAGCATAGGCTAATAGACCACGATCGGATAAATGGAAATAATTATGGGCGACACTATTTCTGTCAATCCTCTGTTCCTTATGCACCGTGTGCAACTACATGAAAATAGCTCTTATATTCAATCATTTACCAGATGTCGTTAAACTAACGTGACGTGAGAGCAACATTTATGCCAAAGAAAAACTCCAAATATCCACGAAAATAATAATAATAATAATAATAATAATAATAATAATAATAATAATAATAATAGTGGAGCAATATGGCTTTCCGAGTCTTATCATAAATTCAGAAATACGATAAGTTTATTTTAAGTCTGTGTTTAGAAAATACATTTCCTTTTCAAAGAGGTTTTAACATTCATAACTAATTTGTACAAGAAATCAACATAAATGACTAACTTACTGTAAAAGCAAGGTTAAAGCAGTCCAGGATTATAACATAGAAAATTATCAGAAGATATGTATGTTTGTACATTTGTAGATTTCAGATCTGAATTCATTTAATGATACATGTGATGAAACTAGGGTAGCAATTTGAAAAAAAAGACTTCCTACCAATGGTATTTGCTGTAATTTTTAAAATTTCTTTTCATTTTTATATGTGAAGCTGTATGTCAATTATCTGATATTTCATCAGATTTAAACAAGAACAAGAATATGAAAGAGCATACACAATCTAATGATTCAGAGTCTGTAAACTGCCACTGCGGACAGGAAAAAAAAAAAAGCGTACAGAAAATTCATTCATTTAAAGCAGTAACCTGAATTTCAGTAAACCGTGCACCAAATGCACATTTTGAAAACTTGTCTTTTCAGTGATTCTTTTGATTTAAATTTTGGAAATCGGAATTATAAATATTTGTAGAACAGACTCATGACCTTCATTTTTTCCCATTCTTTATCCGATTTAAGTTTTAGTTGACATTAATTCCTGCTACATCCTGGTTAACACCCCTTCCCCAATTTTTAAGTGTAGAAAACGTCTTAGCGTTGTTAAAATTTACAAATACATAACATTCCAACTGTGTGTGAATTTTCCTTCTTTTGATAAAGTTTATACAAAAAAAGTGAATAGGGCACAGAGCTAATTTTTGCGATAAACATGTCACCCAGTCATCAAATTTGAAAGGAATGGCAATATGTGATTACAACTGCCAACTTTGTCTTCTCCTACGCCCATATTGTACGTTGGCTTGTAAAAATGGAAAGAGGTATACATAATGTCCCTGTTCAAAATCATGGTATGTCCAAAACAATAAGAGCTCTCTAGGAAATACGTTAGCTCTATTTATTAATATAATATGGAGCTCAGTTCTCTTATGAAGCATATTTTTTAATTTGAAAAACTTCTTGAGAGCTCTCTTATTCGAAATGCATTTAAATATATAATAATCTACGATGTACATTAATTGAATAGTAAATTCCCTCGTACATGTATTTTTCCGGATGATCTATAATAATCGATTATTGCTAGATTATTAAATCTTAAGCAACAATAAATTATACATTCCATAAAAATCCCCGGTAAAGTATTTCTATATCAATGTAAAGATGATGGATAAATCCAAAGCACAAGTCCAAAAATCATAAAACCAGAGGACATACAAAATCAGTGAAAATGAAAAACAAATGGAAAATAACAAAATATGTCTACTTGAAGAGCATATGTGAACCCCTGTGATGGAGTGAGATCGGGTGCCCGGGGAGAGTAAGCATCTCCTGCTTGCTAGCAACACCCGTCACATATACCCAGTTGAAAGAGTCAGATCGTGTAAATTCCATATGTATTTATATATGGAGAAGTCGAAGTAGGTAACCTTCTAGTATAGAAGGTGTCAAATCTGTGTAAAATGATCGGAATCGGTCTCAGTCCAGAATATCATTTAAAAGTCTGGATAACGAGATATCATATGGAGTAATAAGAGTCTCGTAATGACCATAGAATTTCCTCAGTGACGTTGCTAGTCTAGCACATATATAACCCTGGTTGAGCAGCTTAACTGAAAGTCGCCTAGCCCTCAGAACAAAGTCACTGTAATTTGAACATGCTCTGGAATAACGTATTAACTGAGATATGAATGCGGGCGATGATGGAATGTTGCTACTTATGAAAGGAAAGTTTGTGATAGCGAAATTGAAATCGTCACGTTTGTCATAGAGTGAGGTGTTCAATTGACCATTAATGTCGAAAGACAACATAATATCTAAATACGAAGTAGAATTACTACTTTCTGTGGTTTCTTTGACCTCAAGTTCACTTGGATAGATGATGCTAAGGTAATCCGCGAATGAAGGATTATTAATTGAAAGCAAGTCATCTATATATCTGTAAGTAAAATTGAAGCCAAGATCCAATTGTTTTTTTCCTTGCGAAAGCAAAGACTGAATGAATTCAGCTTCGTATGAGTAAAGGAATATGTCAGCCAGAAGCGGAGCACAGTTAGTGCCCATTGGAATGCCGTCAATTTGTTGAAAAACCTTACCTCCAAACACCACAAAAATGTTATCGATAAGAAAGTTCAACATCTGGATGACAGCTGTTTCAGTGTATTTAATTTTCCCTAACAAAGTAAGTTTTATCGTGGCCTATTATTATATATTTTAATTTGCGGCTTCCGTTTTTATTAGTAAATGCATTTTGAATAATTTCCGCTAATCTGTCTTTTAATTTCTGATGAGGGATCGTTGTGTAAAGAGTCGGAAAGTCAAAAGACTTGATAGAGTGAATTTTAGTAAAACTTTTTGATTTTAGATTTTTTTTGAATTTTTAAGGATCCACATTTGATTAATTCCACTTCTGGAATATACTGTTTCGCAATATCTATGAAGGCCAGATTTAATTTCTGATAATATTTTTGTGAGTAGCATCGATACAGATTTTGTGGAACACTTCGAGGAACCAGCGATAAGGCGTTGTTTGTAAGGATTTTTGTGCATTTTTGGAATTCAGTACAAATATGGAAGTTCTAAATTTAATTTATTTGAGTCAATACCAAACGTATTGAGGACAGATTTATGATTCTCGAGTACTTCTGAAACCGAAAAGTTCGTGAGAGTATAAGTAGGATTTCCTGGAGCTGAATTTAATCCTAATTCTTTCACTAGGCTGTCAAAGTATTATTTCTTACAAGTAAATGTATAATTATTGGATGCTTTATCTGCTGGTGTAATGATATAATGTTCTTGGAGGAAGGTAAGTTCTCTGACAACATCAGGATCTTTAAAAATAGATTCGAATCTGGTGTTTACAGAATATTGTAATTTTTAAATTTTTGATCTTAGCAGTACTGCAATAGATTTTATCCATTCCGAAAGAGTGTCGATCTGTACTTCCTTTCTTTTTGCCCATCGTGTGGCATATTCCTCGCAGCAGTTCATAATTTTCTCAAAATTTTGGCTCCATGTGAATGATCTGGGTTCTCTGTATTTTAGACCTTTAAGTAAAAGTTCTCTTAATTTAGTGTTTTTAACAATATCGAGATCACCAGTAACGACATGGCCACAAGGAGAATATACAAAATTAGATGAAAAAAATCAGAGCATAATTGTTTAAACATGAGCCGAAATAGTATCATGAGTTGGATGATCAACTTCATGGATTGAGCATTTGGTAACGCTGTTAAGAATGAGGAGCTACATAGGAATCAAAGAAATGTTTTTCATATTCTCTCTCAATTTAATATTTCAACACAATTTAAATTACTATAAAGAATATCATAAATTTGACCGTTTATTTGTAAATCTTTTCGTCTAATAGATTTGGTACAGTAGATTGGAGTATAATCGATAATGGATATTGAACAGACTGTCAGAGTGTTCGAATTTATCGATTATGATTTCTAAGCTTAATCCGATTTCTTTTCATATAGTTTCGTATAAATTTAATATTTTAGAAAATAAGGAAAGGTTTAGCAGATACTGAAAAGTGTAAAAGGCTCGCTGTATTGGAGAGTTCCCTCAGTGACACAGGCATACCAGGTTCGTTTACTGAAAGCCAAACTGGTTTTGAAAGAACCCGTACGCTGGCAGTTTACATAACAAGATGTCACTTGGCTTCGAATGATCCATTAAGAAAGCGGCTATATGTTCATTTTAATCAAATGCACTTCTCTATTATTTAAGCACTCTGAGTGTGTGATTAACCTATCATGACCTATCCAAAACGTGTATAGAATATCATGAAAGATGACATCAGCAGAATAAATTGATCAAAGAGAGAAAGAATTTTTCATAGATCGTAGAGATAATAAAAAGGGTGCCTTCCGGTCTGTATGTCACCTTAGCCGGAGGATCACCTTATTTTATTATGGCACAACTTGAACTCCCTTGAGTTAGTATGAAAAAAATCCTGTACAATTTGATTGATTTACGAGCTCACAGATATGGTGTTTAACTAAGGAACATCTGTTTTTTAAAGTTTTGTAGGCAGGGTGTCCACCCACGGATTTTCAAACATAATCATGTATACTATAATAATGTACGAATGCTTGAAGTCAGGTTATGAAACAGATGGTATATATCGACTGATGACATATACATTAAAATTTTTATTTTTGTCAAAAACCTCATCCTTTCCGATAGCATGGGCTTTGTTGACATACATGTCTAAAAGTATCATATCTCTTTGTATCATTCAAAATTTTATTTTTCTCACTTCATTGTTTATGTAATACACAAAATGCTTTTGTGAGATATAAAGGGTCTAATGGTGGGCCAGAAATCAGATCGAATTTGACCTCCCACACATCCATAAAAAGGGTATTTTAATCCGTTTTATTTTTAATTTATTTACCAGGTTTATCTGTTTTTATTTGCCTATATATTAAAGGGAAATGAAAAGTTGATAGATCTTTTATACAAAAAAACTCTGATTTAAGCTTTCTTATCGTAATTGCGCCTTCGCAAGTGTAAAAAAAAAACTTGTTGTTTTCAGAGAAAAGTGCTCTACACATCTAATAGCACTTGGCATACATGTATTTCAGATATACAAAGTTGCTAAATTCAACATTTTTGAAGTTTAACATTTTATTTCCACTGACCAATATTTCCTGTCCATGTCATGTTCTTTGACAATTCAGTTCATACCAATATTTACATTTAATATAATTTAATATTTTTCCCAACTACCACGAATCCCGTAACGGTCCTTAATAAACGTTGTCGGTGACTCATGAAAGAACATGGTACGTTTTTATACAATGACGGCCTGTCATATCTAATATAGTCCCGTGTTTACAAAGAGCAGTCGTATACTGTTGCACACTTACATATTGGATATGATATCCCATAAAAATACACATAGAAATAAATACAATGTATATCGATAGTATTTCTAGGAAGGTATTTGTCGTTTATACGTTCTGAGATGGACCAGTTGTAGTACAGTAATCTTAAAATAGATGGGTAAGTCTACTAGATCGTGATATAATTATCAAGAACGATAATAACAATGAATATGTAATTTATTGGAGATCATTTAAATGCCTTTTTTGTTTTATCGTTTTTTGTTTCCCAATGGTCTGTTAATTCCCACAACCATTGCTGATACACTTACTCTCTTTGCTGCGTGGAGCTAGGAAAGAGGTGCTGTGGGATGAGTAGACTTCAATGTTATTATTTGATCATTGGCCCTTATATTGTGTGACTATTATTCTTCCTTTACAATGGTTTTCCATTTAGTCACCCCCCCCCTCTCCTAAAAAAAAAACAAAAAATAAACAAACAAACAAACAAACAAAAAACCCAAAACAAAAACAAACAGAAACAAAACCATAAGGCAGACAAATCAAAATATTGTAAAAGACATTATATTTGCTTTATCTGCTCTTACAAGATCTTCTGACTACTGAAAAAAAAAACCTTTTAGAAGAACACAAAATTTGAGAAACATCGCCAAGAATTTAAAACTACTATATTTCATTTATTACTCATCATAGCGCAATAACACTTACATGGATGATACGAGATAAAACACGTCATATGCTAAAACGAAGGTGAATGTCACACACAAAGGTAATTGCAAAAAGACAGGCATATTATATTGATAAACATGCAAATGGATAAAATTAAGAAGTAAGTATTGTAAGTTCACTGTTATTTTAAGCTCCCTTAACATCTTACAAAAAAGTGGACAACACACAAAAATGTATTGAGACGGATTTCTGAGAAACAGTAAGGAGAATTTGTTCAATAAAGGTAAACATGGACAACTTTTATGCACTGTAGTGTACTCGAATCGTATATGACGGTGTTTGGATAATCCATAATTATCAGATTAAAACTGGATAAAGGTTCAGTTTAGATTCAAATCAACGTCACTTTCTTTGTCAAGTTAATGTTCACATTCAAGGACCAACTTAAGTTGAAGGTCAAATCAAGAGTTATACTTCATGTTTTGAAACATATGAAATCCCTACTGCACTATGCAAATGGTAAAAAAAATGATTTCATATTACCAAATATCTACATTCTGGCCTTTGTAATCATGTTAATTGGAAAAGATATTTATTGAGTAATACTAAGTAATTGTTTGTTTGTATGAAAATTAAAGTTATCACGAAACATACAAATTAATACTTTGATTATGATCTTTGTTGGATGACTCCATGTTATCATGTTATAAAGCTACCGACATTTGCCTTTCACTGCGGTCACTTGACTTCGACCAAACGTCATAAACATGCGAATAGTCACTTGTGTCCATCTCCATCTCGTTCTTATTCCTTGATAATAGCAGTAGAAGTAAAGCAACTGATACCCCGACTTTCATCGTATCCAGCCGAACATTTAATTCCATGCATCACGCAAGTGCATCTCTTACTGTCAAAATTTGTTTTGCAGTTACCAGACAATTAGCATAAGAGTACCAAACCTCATATTTGTATACTTATAAGGACCATGATTATTGATCTGATTTCTATAACCAGGATGCCACGGACTAGCTAGATAGAATACACAACTAGACAAAATCAGAAACGTTATTCTTCTTGTGTGCAAGGCTTTTTTTTTTTCTTCTTCCTATTTTTCTTTTTTTTTTTTTTTTTTTTGCCTATTAAAGTAAAAGAGGTTCAACATAAATATTCATATTCTCACTTAAATTGGCTTTACTATAGATTCAGTCTTATAACTATACGATTGTATTGAAGAAGTATTCAGATTTGATCCGGTGTTGAAATGGTTGTGTAACTGGCTGTTCTTCACTAATAAATGTCATTGGAGATATAAACATATATTCTTGCAGGTTAATGACAGATATATCTAGTACATTATTTCTTTAAAAAGTTAACTAGGAAATATCCAAAGAAGGCATTTCTTATGGACTATTTTATGTAGTATTCCGTAGGCAGGTATTAAGAAAACAGATAAACACATTAAAACAATAATAATAAATGAAATATTGACCATTTATTAGCCTTTGAAAATTGATTAATTCTTTTATTCGAATGAAACTGTAATTGAAATAATGCAAAAGCGGCTGTTTTAACATAAAACCTGTTTGAGAGTTAAGTATACTGAAGATGCATTGTTGATATATAATGTGAACACCGATACTCACATACATGTATATCAATTACATACCATGAACTCGAAACTTAACATAAAGCGGAACTTAGTTTTTATGAATAGTACTGGCTTCTCTGCGTAATAGACATATAGACGTTATACTTGCATGTAGTTCTTCATTTTATGGCAAACATTACATATCCATTTTCCCAACATCACCTTTCTTTGCTGTCTGTGTCTTAATCGGATATACTAAACTCTTGCACCTTCCTTTACTGAAA
>CM068591.1:20842219-21122738 GCA_035048485.1 Pteria penguin | reverse complement strand
AAACAAATAAGTGAAAAATTAATATCACTTGGATACAAAATCAGTATTCTGCACATTTACCGTCACTACAAAGGCAAGTTTGCACAATTCATAGGTCATAGTCCTCGTTGGATTTCAGTTCTTGTTTGACCAGGTGGCACAATATCACACTATTTGTATTAATCGTGAATTTATATTGTTTGCTTAGATCGTTAATATGACTAATCAGAAATAGTCTGTGACATCATTAATAAATTTAAGAGAAAGCTGACTCCGACATGCAAAATTATCCTATTTCTAGTTCTTCTAGGGTATGGGTAGACTATTTTCTTTATTTAGTATTGAGAGTTTTTATTGTCTCTGTTTCCTGAATCATACGGAAATTAGTAGACACAATGAAGTAGTATAAAAATGACCGGCCTAAATTTCTTGTTTTAACCATTTCAACGGCTAATAAATTTCAATCATACATCAGGAACGAAGTACCATGCTGAGAAACCAACAAGCAGTAGTCAAATATCTAAAGCAGAAAATATACACAATTACAGACCCCTGGAAAAAACAAAGTGGGATCAGGTGTAATGGTGGAACAAGAATCTCTACCGACAAGTAATATCAAGGTCAAAGACACCCAACAACAGTTGGTAGTAAACAGGAAGATGGAGCCAAAAGTGGAAACAGATTTCATAACTTTTTGAGATCAAACAGAAAGAAGGTAAAAGATTCTACTGCAGGGTAGCCTAGCCCTCCCCATATGAAATGCTTTGACAGGTCTATACTTCAACATTTCTTATTCTATACAATTCATTTATATATCTATACTGTCCTACCCATAGTTTTCAATATATCTACAACTTATCTAGGCTTAGAAATGAAATGTATCAATCAATGCTTTTAGTTTTAATGCTGTTATTTAAATGTCACTGGTTCAGAATCTTAGAGATAAGACGATAAATGTTGATAAATTAAACCTATCGAGAACAGCATATGAAATTTCTTTAATCGTCTAATGTATTTGTTTGCTGACAATGATCCTGAATTCAATCCTTTTATTCTTTAAAAGGAAATAATTTATTTCCAAGTATATTTATCTAGGTTATCAGTACATGATAAAATGTCAGCCTAGCTATATCATCAGAGGTGTTTATTTCATTATCATCGTCGCAAACAGTCTTACGATTCTGTACAATGATGATGATGATAGTTGTTTTTGAAATGTTCTCTTGAATCGAAATTCGACATGTTTAGCAATATTAGACTGCACATAATAGATTCCATACCCATAAAGCTCAGTTTTATGTTCAAGAACTTGATTATTATGCTATTTAATATTTCATTAGCGAGTTTATATCCTGACATAAGTGAAAATCCATTAGTTACATCAGATTTTCTCCGGTATATTACAAGCATATCTCAGAATTTTTAAGCTACTTTTGCTACGTTGACAGCTTGCAATTTGGAGACTATTCACTGGCTGGACGTTTAGTAATCATTGTTAGGTGTGTTTATTGCATTCCGTATCTTAGCAGATATATAAAAAAGTCTTATAATTGTTGAAAAAAAAAGGAACAGATGAACCGAGGTGTCTCACAGGAGGGAGTGAGAAAAATTGATTGATACATTGTTTTTCTTTTGGTATACTTAAGTATTTTTTACCCTATAATAGCGTTATTTTTTTAAATCGTAATGTATTGGAAAAATAATTTTCATTTATATGAATTGCTTAATATTTATCATATATTCATCAGTACTTTCCTTCGAAGTAATAATTGATTGTATTTTCCAGGGAATTGTTTTAAAACTTTCATTTTCCATAAACGGCAACATAGTTTAACATTAGAATAACTGCTTTTATGTTCCTATTCGTTCAAAGCCTTATTAATGAAAGGAAAGCTGTCAATGTCAGACACAATTACCTCATGCAAATTATCGACAGTATGTTACGGGCAAATTAGTTAGGAACAAGGAAATCACTAGTAATGTTAAAAGTACAAGAATAAGATGCTATTGCATTGAGTTTGTGTCACCTATAACTTCATAACATAAAAGTACGTCTGCAATAAAATAGAGAACAACATTTTAAAGAAGAGAAACATCGTTTGTTTTCATGTTTTCGTTTTATTTTAGAAACAAGGTTTTCAAAAAAAAAAAAAAAAAAAAAAACCCGTTGTAATCTTTTCTCACTTTATTCAAGAGTCATAGTAAAATGAAAGATCGAAAAATCAGATTTATTTAGAAAATCGAAAATATCCTTCCTCTTCCAATGATCACAATGTATTTTCGATTGTGATTTTATAACAAAAACACGTAGAAATGTGTTTGAGGTATCGAATCCTGCGTCTCCTCACTCCCGTCTCGTGAAAAATGTTCTTTGAAATGTATGTGTGTTCTTTTACTTTTCATGAAAGAGATGTAATCTGTATCCGGCATAAAAATAAAAACTAATATTGGTATGTTCTTTACATGGAGGATTATTTATAAACTAATGTGTGCTATATGTTCTAGTATATTATTGATATTCATGTATTGTATAGGTCCATGGTGACTTCTGCCAAATAACTTAGTCAGTAACTCCTCTTTCTTTCTTTTTATCAGTTATTACCAGAGAGTCCTTACCGTTCTATGCGGATGTTCATCTACCGAAGATAATACCAGTCCATATGTACTACGATATTTAAAAATCTGTAAAAGCTAATACCATATCAAAATGGTTGACACCATTTAATTTCAATACATATACTGTAATAAGGATATCATGGGAAAGTATAGTTTTAAAATATTCTGCATTTTCGTATTCAGCCTTCGCCATTACTTTCCCACATGCACGGCCAAACAACATCTGGAAAAAGGGTATAACACTTAAGTAAAGGGAGAATTTGTGTACAAAGTCTTATTCAGACAAATGCCAACCTCAGTTAAATTGAGGTGAGATGAGGAGACCAGGATGAATAAGCTGACCTAATTGCATACAAAACCTGTAGCAAAAGTCCTGTGACAAGCTTTTGCTAGTTCAGAAAATACACTCCCACACAGATATAAGTTCAAGATGGTTAGTTTGTATGCTCTGATCCCAAAATGTTGAGGGGCAGGCGTGGTGTAGTGGTTAAGCGCTTGGCTTGCGGTGCCGACGATCCGGGTTCGATTCCCGGGTTGCGCTACTATGTTTAAGAGGTTGGTAACCTCCTGCTTCCATGTCGCGATATAACTGAAATATTGTTGAAAGCGACGTAAAACACCAATCAACCAACCAACCAACCCAAAATGTTGATTGACATTCTTGAAAGGGGGATCTCAAATTGCAATATATGCATATATCTACCACAGAAATTTCTCATTGACAACTTCAAACGTTCCATAACACTAGAGTAGTTTAGTGGCAAGAAGCCTCGCTCTCAGAACAAAATATTCGTATTTACAATATAGTTTAGCATAGCGTGTAAATTGGGAAATGAAGACGGCATATGCGGAAAAGAAAGGTATGTTATAAATAAGTCGCCCATACCCTATATCAGTCACAGTAACATATCAAATTTTGTATTGTTTTAGTTTTGTCATACAGCTTTGTCAGATGTCTTTAGTTTTCTCTTGTACGTAAAATTAGATGTCTTCCACCATGTTCGAGTCTATGTTGTTCAATATCTTCTCAAGAAATGAAAAATTGCAATATGAATGCGTACCCCATACATTATATTATTCAGCAGTCATATACATTAATAATAACCCACCCACCTCCCCGGGCAAAAAGAAAAAAAAAACCCAAAATAAAACGTCTCTTGTCTCGTTTAAGGCGCCGTTGCGGACAAATACTCTATACTGTCATAGCCACATTGAATTTAAAGGACAGAAGGAGGAAAGGTATCAGCCCTTTGCTTTGGAGGGTCCTTACATGCAAATGTGTTATTTTCTCTTCTTTTAGGTATATATGTTTTTCGATTTCCACAGTTTAGGCTTTCAGCATCACTGAAGAGACATACGTGTAAGTTGTCAAAATGCACATATCGAACACCAAAATTTATACACGTATGCATGCTTTGATACTTACTAGCAAAGGACCAGTCCAGGACCAGGACCAGGCTATGACTAGTTACCGGCTACTACATTATTAAGGGTATTTAAAACGTGAATTGACGAAATTTGCATATGTAACATTTAGTATCCTATGTATTGCAGACAAACAAGTGAAAAAATCTCATAAATTCACGTTTCAAAAGCCGAAATAACGTATTAACCGGTAACTGGTACACTACTAGTATAGAATTAAATGCATAATATTTTGGCGGGTTTGTTATATAAGTTATTTACACACTGTGTTTATTTATGTCACATAGGTTAAATCAGTCGGAATGGATGGAAAACTGCACATTTTGTGTAATGTCAAAATAAAAGAAATATATGATTGAAATTTTCCCCATCCTCTTTGTTCGATTGTTTTAAGCGAAGTTTCAAATTTTTTTTCAGGTGCATTTGAACGTTCATTATCATTGTATGGTCAAGAAAAACCCAAAGGGTAATCGCAGAGAATTTGATCTGTTTCATTAATATGGTACAAATAATTGTAAGAGTGGGATTTGATTGTTAGTAATCCCTCCTATGACTTTTCACAATAAGAGGTATACCTAACTTGAGGAGGAAGGCCTTTATACTGTTACATATTTGTTTACTTGTATTTTTCATATATATCAAAACTTTATGTTCCACAGTTAAAAGAAAATTTTCATTAGAAATTAAAAAGTAAATTCAATATCAAATTTATTTTGAAAGCAAATAATAAAATGGTGGGGGGAAGGGGGTATGTAGTGTTGTATTTTAAACCATGTTCATAAGACCCTTAAATTGAAAAGCATACAGAACAGTTCGGATATCGAGATGCCATATTGTATAGAGCTTCCTCTGCTGCCAAGATTATTTGAAAGTCATTTAATAACATACTGAGGTACTTTGTGTTATTTTATTTTGCCAGTTACAATTACCCCGGTATATTTTCATTGACCGGTACAGAAAATACAGAATAATTTATGTCGGTATTAATTGGTGGTATTTTAGGCGCATTTCTCTAACACTTATCTCTTCGATGGTTTTCTAAACCGTAACTTGGGAAGTCATATATTTATACCCTACTTAGTTTTATATAATATGAATGCTAATCCACTTCTAAGCTCTAGGGGACATCTCATTCGGTTAAAATTATTCACTGACGTTTATCACAGTAAAGTTTCAATTATTTAATTCTCCTCCTCAGTATCAACGCATCCCCCCAAAAGAAAGATACCGAGCTGATGATACATTCTAACACCAACAAAATCACGGCATTTATGATTTATTGCTATGTTAACTGTAACGCAAAGGAGCAATTATTACAAAAACATTTTATCTTTAACCCTTTGTGTGCTGACTTGATTCAGCCATATACTCTCATGTGTACTGAATTGTTTTCTGCATTTCATAAGAAAAATAGTCATATGTACTAAAAGCTTTACATTTCTTGTTTTAGACACGCCACAAACCTGTCATTTCACACATTCAATAGAAAAACATTATGCTTTGAAATTGTAATATTTGTGTATAACATTCAAAAATATGTTGCCATGGAAACCAAATAGTTTGGAATTTTCGATGATTTTCATAATTATTCTCATTAATTTCAGTAAAAATGATTAATTTTACATTTGACACTTGTATAATAGCAGTTAAAACACCATATGGAAAGTATGACTCATCTTTACATACAGTTGATAGGTAATGTCGCATAATAATATTGTGTTCAATGTCTAGCAAGTCACGTTATCCTAATAATTTAACAAGACAAAAAGTACAAAAATTTTGATGCAATTAAATTTCACCGATATACTTAAAATTATTCTACAGTTAAAAAGTAGGTAAAAACAGTAAGTAAAAGAGTAGATGTGTGATTCCCACCTATGTATCAGATACAATTACATGTATGGTATGCATAAACTAGACTCTGTAATAAATACAACATAAGAAACAATTAACAATTTAAAGTTTTCGACGCTTGTCAACAATGAAGCATTTGGTAAAATTAAAAAGACAACATTTCTGTATTGAAACAAATATAAATATGCATTTATGTCGCTTTGTATGTATATTTCTCTAGTTGGGTTTTACTCTTCACGCCTGTTTGCCAACCTCCTATAGGCTAAGATGTAGTCTTGCTTAGAGTGGTATAACTCAAAGCAAGGAACTACACACAACGCCACGCGACATGCTCCGCATTCATACACAAACTGCTTTCCGGCTCTCTGTCTGCCATCCCTTGGGCTGTTAGCTATGGCCTTGCTGCACACCACACACTGTCTGCTGACTGTCAATCTGGCCCGAGTCCCCACTATCTTGACAGTTCCCTGTGTCGTCCACTCAACCTCTCCAGGAACCGGGATGTTGGTCTTCCAAAAGAGCTTACGGAATATCCTTCAATCACAAAAATATAATACAATCAACAAAGACAGGTTGATAAAGACCTAGAAGTACTATTGAAAATTGCATTGTTATGCAAAGTCAGTAATCAATAGGGTACATTTAATGTTAAAGAATATCAGCATGTATTCCATCAGTATTACATGCAAATAAAGATATGAAGTTACGAAGACATAGATAGTAAAACAAAGCTTCATTAATGAAAATATTTTGCAAGTGTTACCTCCAACAGTGCTCAACAATTCATGGACTAGCTTCCTCCTGAATTGTCTGTGTATTTGTTCCGGCGTGCTTTCCTTATACATATAGTATGCATTTATCGCAGCAATAGTCAGGACATGGACGATTATTTTCTGCCACCTTCATGGTTTTGACAACCATCTTGGAAAAAGCCACCATCATGTTTAGCCTATCGACTGCTCCATTTTCCTACTGTACGCATGGATCATTGATGGCTTAAACACTGGATCCCCGGCATGGTCGTTCCGTCCGATGGCAATTGTCTCCCCACTGTTGACTGTACTAAACGTGTAGACTGGCTTGAAGTCCTGGTACTTAAGCAGTGCTAATGGGCCCTGGTGCATTACTGCGGTATCACCCCTGTTATCGCATTTGAGCTGAAATTTTGTAAGAACAAGCTGTAGATAGCAAGATAATGGTAAAGCTTCATGAAGCATTAGAAAGTGTAATTACTAAAGTAATACACCTCATTTATTTGATGCATTGCAAAAGCAACATACTACGGGAAAAGTTCAATGGTTCATATATATACATACCTCTTGTCTGTGATATACCTCTCCTGTTTCGCCGAACTGTGCCCGTTGCTCCTGTCTCTAGGTACCAAAAGTCCATGAATAAGGTGGGTAAATTTTAGTAATTGTCACAGTACACGACGTGGCCATTGGCAAAATGGTTTCTCATCAGGGACATCACCAGATCATATGTTGCTCCATTATCGCTTGGGGCTGTAGCTGGTTTACCAGTGTAAAGTTGAAACCTTAGACAATAGCTGTTGTCTGCGTCACAAAGTATTTATGCCTTAAGACCATATTTATCTGGCTTATCAGGGCTGTATACTCTATAATGGAGGTTGCCGCGCCATGGCACCATCCCCTCATCAATACTCAAGGCCTGGTGGAGTTGGTAAATATCCTCAAATCTTTATAAAACATAAACTTAATATTGCTCTACCTCAGTTACCTTTTATGTATTTTCAACAGTACTAACGTATGCTGAACTACATATTTACATTTTTGTATTAGCATATTCTCGTTTTTGAAATTCACAGCAGAGACAAAACATTTTATTTATTTGCCAAGGACTGCAACTCATGTAAAATTTCTCCTTTTATATACCCCTTTTTTCAGGTAATACGCAAGCTCGCGTGGTTCAAATCCACCCGGATATCATGTATATATACGAAGAGATCCAGTCAGTAATACACAGATATGAGCAAGAATGGGACATGAATCAAATACCACATTCAGCTGACTTTGAAAATATTATTGATTACAATTCAATATATTAAGATATTTATCAAAGAAAACAAATTCTCATCTTTGTTTTTGAAATGCCGACGATCCAGGTTCGATTCCCAAATTGCGCCACTATGTTTAAGAAGTTGGTTACCTCCTGCTTCCATATGTCGCAATATTACTAAAAAATTATTGAAAGTGACGTAAAACATCAATCAACCAACAAACCATCGCATCTTTTTTTATTTAAACTGATACATATTGTAATAGAATTGTGTGGCATCAGTGACATAATTACATAATGTTCATATATAGCACATTGTAGTCACTGGTCAGCACATGACACAGACATAAATGTTTTACAATCTACAAAACTGCATGAACTGAAAGCTTTACCTGTCCAAAATCCTGCTATACAATCCGCCAAGTTTGGATAGGGGATCATAACCTTTCTGTCCCCTCGGTATATACTGACTGTTATCATTAAGATAAAGAAATGACATTAAAGTTAGAAATCTGTCGCGAGACATCACACTGGGGAAGAACGGCATAGCATTAACAGGGTCTTTGGTCCAATATTCTTTAATGTCAAGCTGACGTACCAAACATAGAGAATGTCGTAGCAACAAACTTTTTCGTTTCACGACCGTCAGTTTCAATCCAGTTTTGAAACCTACTATGTGGACGTAAATTGGCATTGACAAGGTGTTGCCTTGCATACAGATTGGTCTGTGCAGCTATATCATTATATTCATCATTTCTGACAAACAGCTCAAAGTATGCCATGGGTGAATATTTGTCTTGCACCTCTGTCCTCAACCCAGCAATCTCATTAAATATCAGATTTGGAATGGGCCTGTCGCCCACTGTCCACTGCTCAGGATCAACATAGTTTCCATGGTCAGTGACACAATCCTCAGTTGCACCAATATCGTCTAAGTCAAAGTCCTCAAATTGATAATCCCTGTCCTGTCAACAAAGACTTCCCAAAGAAAATCATGGAAGTCTGTCCCTGCATCAGCCTCAGCCAGATGATCCAGTGATACGGAGATTGCAATTATCATATTTTTTAGCATATTGATCACAACTGAAAAATTTTATTGTAAAACAATTCGGTAGACATGTTTTTCATTTTTAGATGGCTTAAAAACATTTTTATACAAAGGGGAATCCCGGAATTAAAAATGATTCCCACCACATTCTGAAAGTTTGTAAACCGAGACAAGACGATCGAGTTCAATCGGCTTTTCTGTTGCTGTTCACTGAACATTTTTATAAATTGAGTGTGAAAATCGATAAATACATTCTACCATCAAGAGTAAGTCATGCTTTTGTCCGTTCGTCTGCCCACTGTACCATTTCCAAGCCCTCGAATTGCCGTAGCACAGGCCGCAATTATTGACCCAATATGTTGGGTCTCCGTCCATAAGTGCTTATTCTCGTGACCCAATGTATTGGGCTAAAGCACACTAAGGGTTAATTGATCTCTAACACAATTTTTTATTGATATACACTAGTCTCATCAATGTATTACACTTTACTTTATCAAATGATTTATCTAAAACACAAATCAATTTGGTGCAGATAATAAGTAATAAGTAGAAAATGGTAGGTTTGAGACTAAGAAAACCCAATTTGGAGTCGATCTCACAATTCGTCTTTATCCAGTTTTCAGATTCGATAATTTCGATGAAACTACGGTGATAGGTGTTACTAACAGGCAGGAGATGCTTATTATCTCCAGGACCTGACCTCACTATTTTTTTGGCGTTTACTTGTGATCGTTAGAAAATATTCATTTTTGTTCTATATGAATTTCTACATTTAATAATTATGTGAACCATATGGTTCGATTCGAATTGATTTATAATTTTCACACCTTGAATAATAATAATAATAGTAATAATAATGATAATAATAATAATAATAATAATTATTATTATTATTAATATTATTGTTATTATTATTATTATCATTATTATTATTATTATTATTATTATTATTATTATTATTATTATTATTATTATTATTATTATTAAAATAACTAGATAAAACACATAACCAAAACCAAATAATAATAAAAAAAATCAATACCAAATTTAATGCACTTTTTTCGGTTTTACAAAAACATTTTGCCGTGTAAACACTCAATCGCAAAGAAATCTCCAAAGTAATATATTTTCCCTCTTACAAAATTTGTTAATGCGATGCATTAAACATATCCCTTAATCCTTAAGGAATGAACCGTGTCAGTTTTATGGATGTAAGATGCTACTGAAAAGTTTTATTGGAGATGTGTTTCTATAGTTTGGATTTATAATCTCCAGATAACAATAACTGCGGCAAAGACGAATAAGTGACGGAAATATATGTAATTGTAACCGGAATTTATTGACTGTGACAAAGAATACGTTCTTTTTCCAATCATATTTTCTTATATATGACTTTAATTTCAATCTATTCTGTTTAAATTACCATAATTCGACATTTTTATTTAAAAGACGATAGTTGTACATTTCCTTTTTAATTTCTTTCTAATGAAATACTGTGTAAATAAATGAATATTGATTAATTCCTTTTTGAGTATTTGATTTCTTTATTTCATTTCGTTAATTAATCTTTTTAATTATTATTTCCTTAATATCATTATTATTGATTTTGGTTTGTGTCAGATTGATTGATTGATTTTTGTTTAATGTCACACCACCAATATTTCACATATATATGCCACGGACCCACCGAAGCAGTGAGGGATCTTTAACGTGCAATGCATACCACGACACGGGGCCTCGGTTTTTACTGTCTCATCCGAAAAACAGAACATCGGCATGACCAGATCGGGACTCGAACCCCGGCCTCCCGATCAGGAGTCCAGCGCGATACCACTAGGCCATGCCGGATTGTTTGTGTCAGAAGACCATATACTTCATAATAAATTTCACTTCCTACATTTCTATCTTGCTCCTTTAATTCGCTTTTTTTTTTCTTTCTTTTCTTTTGTTTGTTTGTTTGTTTTTTTTTTTAAAGGGGAGGGAGGTTGTTTCGTTTTGATTTTTGATTTTGTTTTCATAAATAATACATTTAATGACAACTATTCTGTAGTCATTCAAAAGAATACACTAAACAAAATAAAACATTTTTATAATATTAAAACAATAAAAATATTTTCTTTACAAATTATTGATTTAATTCATGGCATATATATATATATATATATACACTTAGCGATGTCATGATAATGGAAAACTAATGTTTAAATCAATAATGTATTAAATGTTGGTTGGTTGATTGATTGGTGTTTTACGTCGCTTTCAACAATATCTCAGTTATATCGCGACATGGAAGCAGGAGGTTACCAACCTCTTAAACATAGTGGCGCAACCCGGGAATCGAACCCGGATCGTCGGCGCCGTAAGCTAATCGCTTAACCACTACACAACGCCTGCCCCTATGTATTAAATGATTAATGACAACATTACTATGGTCATGCAAAACATTATAAAAATACAATGAACGAATCTTACGAAAAATACAAATTTTCCGGATAAATGTTTTGGTCAAAATCAGGATATTTATATACATTCAATGAAATACGATTATGGAATGCCAATTTAAATGCATTCAATGAGGAAAAAATTAAATCAATACAGCAAGATTATTTCAATTGAATTTAATTTGGCATCGTTTAATATTTACTCCGATACACATGAACCATCTAATAAAACCAATATAGATATCATCTCCTGATTAGGTTATAATGGCCAATTATTCATACTGCCATCGAGAAATTCTTTGACAAATTTCATCAGATAACGATACACTTCAAGACGAGTGCTGCAAACTCATTTTTCATCTGATGGTAAGTTCGAACAAAGGAAACTTGGTTGTAGCTATAATGGACTCATATGTGCATCTTATAACCAGTTACTATAGTATTTTACATTATCAACATATTTCTACCCTTCGCAGTATACTGATTGTAAAAACAATACACTCGGTAAGGGTTTTTATTACGCATAAGGTGCGACAGGAACAGAACAGATAATTCTTTTTCTTGAAAACCTCATCTCACTCGATTTCCGAGGTCATAATTGTTCATTTTACGACGTTTTTGTGAGTGCCACGGACACAAAGTATCATTACTTTCGTGTTTTACAGAATCTATTTTCTAAACACATTTTCAGTCCCTATTCTGTATACATAATCAATATACTATAATTGAAAGCGTCTAGTGATCAAGCATTTAAAAAAAAGTAATAATAAAATGCTTATAAGAAATATGAAAAAGCCGAAATCAATTCTGAATTAACAAGTTCCGATGATAGATAGGGTAGAATAATATATATCAAAATATATATAAAGGTATCAAAATAATGCGCCGTATACTCATTTCGAAAATGTACGTCTTTTCAATACATTACATGAAGTAAGGTAAATTTGCCTTGGACCGAAATGGAACAGTACATTCGAAATGAATGGTCTGATAAGCAGTACTTTACATCAGCAATTCTAATGTGATACCTAATAATCAAAGGAGAATGGACTAATGATGATTGTAGTTGGCTTGTTTTATATTGTAATTTACTCGATATCTCTACATATTTTAAACAACACCGACGTATATCTCTTATCTAAAATGGCGATCGGTGAGTCGTTTTAGAGTTATCCATAATATCCTGAAAACCGTCAACCGGTGGAATGCATATAGTTTACTAGCTTCCAACATTTCAACGATATGCAATTCCAAGCTAAAAAGATGAGAGCTTACAATTAATTACCGATCCTATATCATTAATACCCTGAGTTTTATACGATGTTGGACATGACTATGATTTGCGTGACAAGTCAAGATAGTATTTCTTCTTTATTGATAAAAATTTTGTACAAATATTTGTCAAATATTTATTAAGAAAATTCATTCGACGTTATCTGACTACTGCAAAAATTATAATTTATAAACTCATAAACACTTAGGATGCGTATTGCAACTAGTTAAGCCTCTTCAGTAATTCTTAATTTTACCATACAAATGCTTTTAAATACGTCTATTTAAGTAATTCTTATTATATCACAAAAATATATCAGTTCCTTTGGAGAGGACTCTGTATTGTGGTTATCTTGAAATGCGATACAAGCGACTCGAGTTCTACTTCTGAATACGCAAGATCGTGTTAACTGATCAACCGTTTTGACTCGCGTTTTATACTCACCTTTTGTTCTCCACTGGGGCTTAATTTTAGTACAAGGAATTTGTAACAAAAATACAAAACATGAATGGAATGAGTATTTGTCATCTTGCGTACTGTGCTTCTAACGGATTAGGGTATTTGTAATATTGCGTACTCGCTTCTATATTTATGATTTTCGTTACTTCCTGTTTCATCATCCCGATACGACTGATCCATTGTTGAATGTCAAGTACAAATCCAATCAATCAACTCTACACTAACAAAGAAGTGTGCCTATATCTCCTTTTGTATGCCATACAATAAATAACTATACATAATTAATATTTGCATAATAATACATATTGAAATATTGTTTCACCGACATTTGTAGGAAAATACATATCCAAAAGCGTCAATATTTTTGCAACACTATTCCTCAATCAACTTTCCTTAATTAGCTTTATCATGGTTTAACATCAATGTATTCTACCTATTCAAGTTCAAAATGAATGCACCATACCACTTTTTCGGATATTCAGTCCGTGTATCGCCGAGAGTGGTATAAATGAAATCTTATGGTTAACTCTGTGCCTTTTTTCAAATTTTGTTAGTTATGTAATTAATGAAAGGTGAACCCAAGAACCGGTAATTACATCGATTATATGACTTAATATCTTCAATGAACCTCCGAGTTATGCGTTATATGTGTTTTTACTATTTCCAACGATGATGGTGTAAGCCTTGTTGCCGAGTCCCATCTCATTTCCTCTAGGTAGAATTCAATTGAATTTTGTAAAGAAATAATTATCCGGAATGAATCTGAAATCAATATACTTAGATAAATCATCATCATCAATAAATATTCTACTTCAACTATCTAAAAAATGGAATTGCAGCGCGTATGTTAATGAATAAAATCATGATTTGTGAATTTCATTCTAGAAACACAATTGAAATTCAAATCCAAAAGACAAATTAGACAGTAATTAGATTTATTATAATCCCGTAAGAATCTTATCTTAAGATGGATAATCTACAGTATGCATAACAACATGGTATTATTGTTGGAAACATAGACAAATGTTAGAAGTGTATTACATATTTCACATATTTACATATTACATTAATTCAATTTTGCGTTCTATGATCAAAGAAAAGCCTGACGATTTTAATTCCCTTCATCTTCTTTTGAAAGGTCGTAACTGCTTCATATTTAACATAACAAATGGTCTCTGACTTATGAAATTTTGTACTGGTTTTATTGACACTGCTTGCATGTGTGAAATGTAAAGGCATGCATCAGATCAAAGAGCTATACAATTTTATGATGTCTAATATCATGTTCACTCATATACACTTTAAGTTGGCTGCAGTTTTAGCTTTGACCAAACAAGACATAATAGAAATCAAGGTATGACGCTGCGATTCGCTGGTCAAAATCATGTTACTTTCTTTGTTTTCGTGAGGTAAAAGAAATTGGGAATAGAATGTTTAGCTTCTGGCAGTTACTATTCATTTCTGAACAGCTATGACGCATTTAATATAAAAATGCATATACTCATTTGAAAAACGAAATTATCCAAACATCCAACGTCACAGTGAACAGACTTCGCTTTTTATGGGTATGATTTTAGTTTTATCGTGATAATGCATTTTTTTTTTGTTATATTTTACTGACATCATTGTAAATATATGAATATCAACATTTGATTTCACTGGGGATTCATATATAGATGAAATATTTTGAATTATTTCATCTTCTGAAGCAATAATCATAATTTTAAAGATGTAGGAAACGAGATTTTATTTAGAAACAGATGATCCCAAGGAGTGATGACATTCTCATCCTATTCCCCTTTGGCTATACCTTGGATGATCAGAGCAAAACATTATACAAATGTCAACAATTAATCCTACTCCTGAAGTGGGTTCAGCTGTAAGCTTGTCTGCAATTTCATCATTGCCGACGATACTTATAACCGATAAAATCTCGATGTATTCTAAAGGACTTTATAAGTATAATGACATTGATTCGAATAAATTGAAGACTTTCCACTTGAATGAAAGCATTATTTTTGTTTTGCAATATAGATGGATTTTCATTACTTCTCAATTTCTATAACGGTGTATCTAAAAAAGTGATGAGAACAAATCTAAATTTGAATTTATTTGAAAAAAACAACCATAAAAAGTTTAGTTTCTTGTAAAATCTTATATCAACATTATGTGCGCATTTGAGAAACTGTACACTGAGGAATTCGCCACTAGCATTTGTTAACTTTCATTAAAATATCATAAGGATTGCTATCCTCCCATCCATTTTCAGAATATCATCTGATATTCCCCGAACTTGAGTTTTTTTAATCCACGTATTTCACTGGTAGTATGGATATACAAATAATACCAGAAAATCTGATACTCAAGTAATTACGAATATGTACCTTGGAGTTAATAAGGCCATTTATTGTTATTATTATTATTATTATTAGTATTAGTATTATTATTGTTCTTCTTATTATTATCATTCGGCCGACCTTGATTTTGAAAAAAAAAAAGGTTGGGGCGTTTTTCATTTCCGCCGAGCTAAAATATCCTTAAATAAATAAATATAATATAATAACTGATGTTAATTTATCAGCTAAGTAAAATCCTTGACATCGTTTCAGAGTATAAGAGTAAAATACAGTTAGCAATTTATAACGATTTATTAAACCAGAGACATATAACTCATATATTTTTTCGCCTTATTAAATCGATTATCTCACTGGCAGACTTGCACTTGCCTTGCATTTTGTGGTTTTTTGTTTTGTTTTGGGTTTTTTTTTTTTTTTTTTTTTTTTTGGTTTTCTTTGTTTTTTCTTTTTTTTTTTTTTTGTTTTGTTCTGAAAGGAACCAGACTTTTGCGAAATCTGACACGCGCATTGTATTAAAAGTCAATTCTGCAAACTTGCGCCATTGTTTCAGTCATTACTCACATCAAGCTTATCAGGGGACTGCCGAATGTAAACAAGTGAAATCAATCAATACTGATGCATGCTGTCACGTTGGATAACGATGATCGTAAGTAATCGACATCTTGCATTTGCCAAAAGCATCAGACATTATCAATTCAAATTATCTTGGATGCTTAAATAGAAAAAAGAATCTCTTTTCCTTGACATTTATTTTGTGTATAAAGACACATTTCAACTACTGCATGCTTGTAAAACATATACGTTTCCTAAGTTAAAAGTTTTATGGGCCATAAATCCTATACATATTACCAGTACTAACCTTGCCATTTGACATATGGCCCTCAAATCTATAGACATCAATTACTTTTGATAAGATTTTCACTTTTCTGTGACCTTCATCTCTGACCACAAAATGAATAACATTCTTCCTCTCCTGATAAGTAAGCAAATATCGGAATTCAGTTGCCACATAATGAAAGATACTTGTGTAATCATATCACCCGGAAACCAATTTTTGGAGTCTATTTTCGTCGTCTGTGACCCTAACATTTGATCGTTTGATGTGGAAAGATACTTAAGTTATCATCCGGAAACCAAATGGGTGACGGACAAAGCAAACACTTAGTGGCAGGGCATAATGACAGATGTGAATGCTATCATGTCACATGTTCTATATTTCAACGACTAAAATGATCGCTAAAAATACTCTTCTGGTTATCTGCATTATGTACGTAGCAGTTAATTACCAGGTATTGTGAGATATATCCAAATTTACATCTAGTTTAGGATCAAAAATGAATTAAAACACGCCTTTTCAATATATTGTCAATAGCCTGCATTTATTCCCGATACACAGATATTTCATGTATTCAATTTGCGGGTACTTTTCTTTATATTAACATTTACGTCCAGTTTGGGATTAAAATTGAATTTAGAAACGCCTTTTGAATATAGTGTGTATTGTCTGCTTTAATTACAGATATAGAGATATCATGTACCTGATAATATGTGTGTATATATAATCGTATCATGCCCTAATACTTGCTCAAAGGCCGTTTTCACGGAGAGAGAGAGAGAGAGATAGAGAGAGAGAGAAGAGTATTAGTAAAACTGATGGATGCACCCCGAACGGAAGTTTTACTTATAATGCAGAAAATTCAAACCTAAATTCCTAAACAAAAAATCAGTAAAACTGATGGATGCTCCAAGAAGCACAGCAATAATTAATTACTTAATATATAGGAAATCATTGTATTAATTGATGACGATTTCAAATCTCAAGGTATCTGATGGATATTCAATTGAGTCAATTGTAGAACATCAAGTAATCACAGTATCTTAAAATAAAATGAGTAAGTCTGACTTTGATTAGTAATGAAATAAAACTTCGTGACCTTGACCTTTCAGAAATGACTTCGAATGACCTTTGTCTATAAGCTTTTAACCTAAATTACATTTTGGTGAAGTATGATAAAATTTAAGGTGTAGGAGTTAAGTACTTCTGGTATTTTACGTCATAGTTAATAAGTGACCTTGACCTTTCAGAAATAACCTTGAGTGACACTTATGCAAAAGCCCCCAACCTAAGTAATATTTTGGTGAAGTATGATCAAATTCTGATGGAAGTTGTAGAAGATATAAGTACTTCATGGTATTTTACGTCATAGTTAATAAGTGACCTTGACCTATCAAAAACGACCTTGAGTGACCTTTGTCCAAAAACTTCACCTAAATATTATTTTAAAGAAGTAACATCAAATTCTGATGAAAGACATAGATATAAATACTTCATGGTATTTTAAGTCATATTGACCTTGACTTTTGAGAAATGATATTGAGAAACCGTTCTCCATAAGATTTTAATCTAAATTACATTTTGGTGAAGTATGATGAAATTCTGATGATAAGTGTAGGAGACAAAAGTACTGCATGATATCTTAAGTCATAGTTAATAAGTGACCTGGATCTTTGAGAAATGACCTTTGTTCCAAAGCCCTTAACTTAAATAATATTTTGGTTAAGTATGATCTAATTCAATTCGGACAGACGGACAGACCCACGGACACGACAACGACTATATGCTCCCCAAAAATTTTTCAGGGAGCATCAAAAAAGTTACCATACTTCAAATTTTATCGTAAAATGCGCATTGCGGTAATGACTGCATAATATTTGAACAGATCCTGTAGTAAACATTTTAAATCATGTCCTCGTTTTTGACTGGGTTAGTTTAAACTATTTTGTAATAAGGAATATTATAATGCAATATACAACAATTACAAAGCCTGGGAAAAAGCACAATGTGCTCATATAAATCTATCTCTCAAGTATGCACATAAGTGACATAATAAGAACAAATGTTTCTAATAAAGTGTTTGGAAATAAATTGTTTTATTTAAGAATTTTTTGAAATGTATGTTAAAAACAAAAGATGTCTTATATATTCAACATTCAACAACACATCTTACACGACTATTATGGTTTAAAAAGCCCACGTATTATACAAATGCGTAATCTGATCTTTATGGTAATCAATAATATTTGACGATTAATCACTTAGTTTTTGAAATGAAATGTAATTCACAAAGAAAAGGCTATTCATTTTGTTTGGGAATATACAAATCATTACGCGAGGGTGGAACATACTTTGCATGTGGTAATGTAAATGATGTTTTAAAAATGTGTGATATTTGTAAATTTTGAACTGCTAAGAATATTGCTTCATAGATGTCATGAGTACTGTTCTATTTTCTATAGAAATATGTCACCTTTCGTCACAGTAACTGAAAGTATGGAGAGCTCAAGGGTTCAACTTCCACCATGGACACACCAATGTCATGTCTTTCAGATGAGACAGTAAAACAGTTTATTATAGGTGTGGAGCGTAAACAATCCCTCTCTGCTTCTAGTAAAAATTCCAATGCAATGCATCAGTCAGTTGTCATCAGCAATGATCACATGAAATTATCGTGGATTGACGCAAAATAAAAAAAACTAGGTCCGCCACTTTTGAGTACATATATAGTGTATCCAGAATAATTAAATCACGGACATTATTTCTTAAAAGAAAAGATGAACACAAAAATTAACATCATTGGTGAATGGGAGATAATTCTAGCCGACATATTGGCACACAAGACTTCAGACACAAGCACTGGTACCATCACACCAGCAGACACTCCAGTGTCGATACAGTGAGATAATTTAGCTTTATTTATTTATTTTTTTAGCCACCCAATTTACACTTAGGTAAAAATCTACAAAACAATTAATAACGAAAAAAGGTATATTATAAGTTAACACTATTGTGTATGGTTCCAGATCAAAAGAAATGCTAGGATGCCGAAAAGCTGTTAATGAGGAAAATCTATTATACCATGTAAAACAGAATATGATTTCGTAGTGCTAACTACTGATATAATTATTTACTAAACCCTGATGACAGATCGGCGAACGTCCAAGGCCAGGAAGCAGTCAGCTGTTCTTTGTCGTCTTGAAAACGCATGCGAGTCCGGCGGGGTGAATTGTATCTTGATCCCAGACATATATAAACATGTATACAACATAGACACAACACTGCTCCCCTTCTCGGAGAATGGAACCTGTCCTGTAATACAACTATGTATTGGATAATAAAAGCACAAAAGCCATGCTCACAAGAGGACGATAATGATAAAATACTACAAATAATTACAATTTACTAATAGTCCGCTAATCAGCAAGTCCGCGTAACTGCCTATGCTAGGTAGAGGCAAACTCTGTTGGCCCAAACTCGTCCTAGCAAGATGACTTTAGTTGTTCCAAGGTTTTCTTTTCCCCTGGGTGACCAGCAGTAAATGCATTGTGACAGTGGAAGAGGTCATGTTTCCACAGAGACTTTGGAGTTCCAAGCCGAAGTCGTTGTCCATGTTCGAGAACTCACCTGTAATAGAGTACTCCATCTATCATTTCCAGTTGCTGTCTGCAAAGCCAAAGGACTCTGCAGCTTTAATTGAATCTCATTTGGCTGACAGTCCGTCTTCTTCATCCATATTCGAATTGGTGCCAGGTCTGGGTCCTTCGACTGAAGATCAGCTAGTTTGGAAGACGAAAGTCCTTCAAACCATTGGAATAGCTGCTTTTTCGAATCACTTATAAGGTGGACACTTTTGGTAGAGTCGCCTTTCGTCTCTACCGAGACATCATCATTTTTAGTCTGGTTTTTGTGATCGTCCAATGCTTGGAAGGCTCTGACAGGTGCAATCGTAGATGTAGTGTAAGCCAGTGGAATAACGTCATCAACATCATCTGCGGAAGAACTCCATTGGTTGTGTGCGTAGTTGCAGGTGCTGCAACCTCTGCAATGTAGTTGCTCCTGATTAGACCTGCATGATAACAATCGCAAGTTCGCTCATCGTTCGGAATGCGACTAAGCCCGTTAGCATCGCAGTGCTTCTTACTAGGCCGGTGGATAATCTCCATGTTGAACTGAGTCAACTCTTCCGACCACCTTGCCTACTGCCCTTGTCTGCTTGATCCAGCGCAATCTGAAGCCATGTCTAGAGTAGAGAAGAACTGTGTTCCATGAAGAAGGTCTAGACAGTCACTTATGATAGGCACAGGGAAACAGTCCTTCACGGTACCATCGCACAGATCCGTCTTTTTTCTTGACCAAGACAGGGGCGGAGACACATCCTTAGGTAGATGGTTGGATAACCCCAGCTTGCAACAGCTTATCAACGTGCTCTTTTTCCTCATTTTCAGATCCGACTGGTGTCTTCCTCATGTTATGTTTCACAGGTCTTGTAAAGTCAGTATCAATTTCATGAGTAACGCCCTTCAAACAGCCTATGTCTAAGTCGTGTCTTGCAAAGGTGTCCTGATACTCCAACAGCACAGCTGCTAGCCTTTGCGCTTGGTCTAGGCTCAGCTCCTTACGCGCATCCTCAAACAGTTGAGTACGGTGTTCCGGCAGTATCAACGGCTCCATGTTGTGTTGTTGTTGTTGTCCTTGTTGTTTAGCAGCTGTCTCTCGTATGTCAGGCATGTCGGCACTGACTTCGTTCCAGAGCTGAATGATATGTTCGCTCTCTTCAGCATGAGCAAGGATGGTGCCAGGTTTTATTTTCACATGACGAATAGTGTCGTTGATTATTCGCAAAACAGGGGAGAAACTTCTGTAGAGCACAGACAAAATGAGCAGATCTGGATGCTTCACTGGTTCCAATATGTATTCTCATCATGGTCTTTCTCTGACAACATCACAGACATGGTAACCACACTACTTGGGGGAATTTTGTGACTGACTGTGTGACTGCAAAATACAGTAGCTTGAACCTTCATGCCCTCGGTTGTTGGACCTTCTTTCAGTTTAATGTTTACATTATCTCCATCGATGACGATGATTTTCTTCTCCAAATCCAACACAATTTTGTGACTAGCCAGAAAATCCAGTTCTAAAATAGCGTTGTCGCTCAATGGGGCTACACACAGGTCCTGACAGTATTCTTTTGCTCCTATGGTAATTCTTATATCTTTTGCCCATTTTCCGTACACAAACTTGTCACTTTTCCCCCAAAGACGAACCAAGCCGTAGAGTTGATAACTAGGCATTAGAAAATATTCCTCACTTATCAGACTAACACGTGCGGCTGTGTCTATGACTGCAAAAATTTTGTCACCTACCTTCATATCTAGCATGAGGCTAGTTTCCTTCGACCTATAAATTGTTAGTTCTTTTACTTCGCTTTCGTCTCCTTCGTCATTGTAATCGTCAGGTGGTTATTGCAGGTCATTATCATTTAGGATCATTAGGATGGTGACCTTGACCTTTCACAAAAAACGACAGATTTCTTTGATACCTCGGTGACTGACGTTCGAAAGACTGCTTTCTCTACCTTTATTATACAAAAGTTGTTTCATCTCTTATTGTAGTGCTTGAATAGTGAGGTCACTGTATGTCTGACTTAATCTCACGTCGTAATCTCTGTGCATAGCTAGGGGATTTTACGCAAAATTTGCGCGGTGGTTATACTTAAGGGCGTTGCAGATAGATTTCGGCTCGTTCTCCATTATAAACTTTACTGCATCTTTTTCACTGCACCCCCTTAAAAAGGCTTCAGTTGCAATTTGATTTATAGTTCTATCATCTGAATTCCCATAACCGTCCATGGTGGTAAAATGCACTTATTGCGTGAATTCATCCAATAACTCCGCTTCCCTCTGTTTGGTAAATTAAAGGTTCCGCTTTGCACCAATAGGTACGTCCTTCTGACTGAAACGCATTTTCAATTCCTTGCAAAGACAACGAAAGTTTTTTGTATTCAGACGCTTAGCATAGTCCAAGGCATTGCCTGTCAAGCACTAAAAAGCCGATCCAGGCACTTTCACTTACTCCAAGCCCTCCTTTTTCGCCGACACTTGAACTGAAAAATTAATGGATCCCATAAATCTTTTTCGTCGCCTGAAAAGACTGCCATTTTTGGTTTCTGGGGACTTCTACTCGTTGCCTCCTGTGCTTACGCCGACTCCGACCTCGCTGGGGTCCTAAATCTGAGTCCAGATCAGACATGGAGTTTGATGAGTCCGACGAGTCTAAAACGCTGGGATTAGACGAGTAGTGTTTACTGACACAACGTTTTCGGCCAGTGCGTTTCTTTGACTCACGTTGAAAATGCCCTTCCTCTGACAAGTCATCTGACGCGTCAGCTTTAACATTTTTCACACTTCCTGGAACTGCTGGATCCTTTTGGGATGGCACCGTTACTTTTGACTGGCATTGACTTATCCTTGTCTTTGTTTGAAGGATCACGACAGATGATGATGCATGACCATAACGACTGTCCTCGGGTATAACTTTAAGCAGTCTATTCACTGTTGAATCCTTGGTAGGGCCATTTTCCAACTTGTCAAGTTGTTTACGCCACAACTTATGTTCCTTTGAATGAAACCTTTTCAGGTCCTCTATTGCCCTTGTAAGGAGATCATTCATCAATGCCATGTTGTTTTCTGAATCGCTTTCCATTATTAAAACGTCTGAGAAAATTCTGAATTTTTATTCGTGTAAAAATCGAAAAAAATCTCGAACTGTTGCATGCACTCATGCAAGGAACTAGAATTAGTATTTATTGTAGACAGATTCAAACTAATATTTATTTGTTTTATTGTTTTCCAGTTTGGTAAGCAACAAGCCTACCTTCGATTATTTTTGAAAATTATTGAATGGGAAGCACGAGTAGCCTCCCGGGTCCCGTCAAAATTACCGGGAAATTGCAAACTGAAAGTATAGCTTCGATAATTTGGTCAATAAAAATACGAAATATGACGTCCGGTTTGACCGACTTCTGAAACCATTGTAGTAATAGCTACTGATATAATTATTTACTCATCCCTGATGACAGATCGGCGAGCGTCCAAGACTAGGAAGCAGTCACAAGTTCTTGGTCCGCCGCCGTCGTCACCATTTCTGAGTCCGCCGGGGGTGGGGGTGTGGGGGTGAATTGTATCTTGATCCCGAATAAATATATATATAGAACACGGGCACAACGCTATTGACTATCAGGGATCCTTGGAAGACGCAGAGGTGGGAGTCAGAGCCAGTAGATTATCAGAATAAAAAAATGATAGCTCGAGTTCATTATTAGAATAGAAACAAATGACATTTATCCTTGTGTAAAATAACATATATTCTGCCATTAACAATTTCGTAAACAAATTGTCCTGTCCACGTCTTTCTGTTTAAGAAAGCGTAATCAGCAGTGGCAATACAAAGATTGTTTAAATGAACATGTATGAATGCAACCAATATGAATTTAGATATTTAAACGTGTTGAAATGAATAAATACAAGTATACTGTATAATAAAAATATTATTCCGCTTTTGTTAGTGTTAAGTTTTATTTAAGCATGTCGAAGTTGAAATATAATGATAATTCTCTTATAGTCCACAGTTTGCGTTCACTGTATCATTTTCAAGAAAATGATATCATTATCAAGATTATATTTCTTTTAAATGCATTTTCCTGTCAACGCTTAATAAGATTTCAAGATTGTGTTATTTTCATTTCCGATGCCAAGTTTGTATTCGGCTATTAATCTTGGCTTTTCCCATAAGCTACTCGTAAATGTCCTCTTATTCCTATATTTGACTGTGGAAACGCATTCCTATGCAATATTAAAATCTAACGGAAGAAAAAGTGACTTATTGGCTTCCACTAGCGCATATAAGTTAGTAATTTAAACTTAATGATGATTTATAAGTCTTAGTTAAAGTCAGTCAAGGTCCCAAGCTTCTAAAATCTGTAAATGCCCAAGCTCTAACCGCAATGTAACATAGAGGAGAAGAAGTGTAGCTTGTGGTATGATATTTCAGAAATCTTTTCCCTTCTTACCTGTTGGAGTAAGAAATACAAATATCTTATCAGGTAACGTAAAAAAATTAAACTTGGTATACTTCAGTTATCCTCTCTGTACTGATTTGTATGGTATTGCGTAGGTGTCTCCATGACACTGACCGTCTACATGCACATAGACTACAAGATGCTGGTTCAACATTTATCGTTTACTGACATTATCACTTTGTGTGTACTGGGATACACAGAAATTGGGGTTCATTTAAAAACATACAAAAGATTCATCTTCCCCCTTTTGAAATTTACAATATGAGATTTCAGTGTAGTAATTGCAGTGTTGATATTACTGACAGTGCATAAGAAAATTGAAATTAATTGTTCAGTAACCTATCAGATTATTTTTTCAAAGTATACCATATTAAATTTAGAATTTACTTCACTGTCTCTGGCTATTAAATATCTACCGAATACACAATGTCCATTTTATCAATTTACATCATTTACATGGAAAAAAGAAACGGTGTATATATAAAAGTTACATAAAATCATACAAAGTATTCTTTGATCGCTCTTTATCCTCAAAAGCGAGTTTAATGTACTAAATAGGTGTTTGAGTACTCAAGTTGTCAAATATCGTGTTCTTTTCGCTTTGATGGCCACAACATACTTTCCTGGAGTTTCTAACCTAAGGGGCACGTGGTTAGTAATCGACTATAATTTGCATTCATTGACAGTATTCTATATATTGAAACAGAAAAACATTGGTTTTTTGGGGAAAAAATGATGAAAGATGCCTTGCATGGTTGAAATTATCGTTTCCGTACTACAAGGGTGCTGTAAGCGGGGATGTCTCAAAACAATGTGGCAAGGCAGTTTGGAATTCATATTAAAAATGTAAATGCTTTATGGAGAAGATAACAATATCGTTCTGGGACGCCACGATGAGTGCACCGGCGTGACTTTACGTCAGCAAGATACGTACATGCGGAGGTTATGTTTGCGTTATCGATTCCAATTGGCTTCTTTGATCGATAGAAGGGTCCCTGGGCATTGACGGATAAGTCGTCGTATCGTAAGTAACAGATAACAAGAGGCCAACATACGTCCCCCAATATACGTCCTCGCCGTGATGTCCTCAGCAGGACAACGCCAGACCACACCACAAGCATTTTTGGTGACTATCTACAGCAGCAAAACGTTAATGTGCTACTCTGCGATGTCACCGGATTTATCGCCCATAGAAAATGTTAGCAATAAAATGGAACGACGTCTACAGCTAGAGCCAACCCCCTCCCTTTCCCCTCTGCTACGTTGGACACTTTGCGTCGTCTTTTATTGCGCATATGGCGAACATTCCTCAGGCATTTCTGCATAATCTGATCCTTGCAATGGGTTGTAGATGTAAAGAACACACCGGCGCAAATGACGGCCATACATGCTATTAAACTTGTGACTGTTAGTATCAACCATAATGGACATAATCTGTGATTTGATGTTTGAATTGAAAGACAATGCATTATATCAAATAATGATATCCGCGATCCAACATAATATTTTATATATGAATCTATGATTAAATATGTAAGAAATGAATGATAATGAATCATATTATTATGCTACTACCTGTTATTCTGTTTCAATATAAGATTTAACTCTTGAGGAATAAACACATAAAATAGAATATATAATAAGAAAACAACACTTGAAACACTTAAAATATTGTACATTCTTAGACTTTTTTATTTACCCTTTTGGCTTCAAAATGATCTACCTGCCCTAGTGGATTCAGACAGAGTACGTGTAAGCAAAAGTACATTATTTGTGGTTTTGCCCTAAGAATTCTGAATTTTTTCTGACTATGGTGGATAATCCGAAATCTCAGAAAAGGGGTGGGTTTCCCACATGTGTAATAAAGTATTAGTAAAATATTTTTTGGTGCCAAATCAGGAGTTTTATTCAAATTACTTCAGCATTTCAAACCTCATCATTATATATGCTTTGTTAAGTGGTGATTTCCCATTAAGAATATGGAACGTGCATTATATGAGCAAACTTAAATTTAAATTGGCTCTATTTTCAGTGATTTCATTAGAAAGTTTTTAACAATGCCCGCTGCTTTCTCCACTAGTTCATTGATTGTGGATATAACGAACTAGACGTGTGTTGATTCAAAGGATTTCGCAGATTCTCGGAATTCCATCACTTTGTATTTTCCGTGCGATGTGTTGAACTATGTAAGCTTTGACTATTCACAATCGAGTTCCATCTGACAGGAACCACGCATTTAATTTACTGAAATATCGGCCATCTGTAAACTTTGAATGAATTTGACCGCGCGTTGGAATCTTATAGTGTTCAAGTTTTATCACTTTGTTTAACTACATCGGATTGAAGCGAACTTTTTCCCCGTTTTTCTTCGGACAAGTTCAGTCGGTGTGTTCGGTTTCCTTGCAGATGACTCCCATGTCCTCCATGCCTTTGTGTTCCTTTTAAAATTTCACGTGTGAGGAAAATCGTATTTAAAATTTTTAAATAAAATTTTTGACCTGCTAAGTAGTGAAATCTACATTCCGCAGTTTTTCGAGAACCTTGAAACCCAATTGTTGAAGGACAAGATCTTAACTGTATAACTATGTGCGATTTCAATTTAAGCATTGGTAAAAATTATCCTCCAACCATGAATTGGCTTCCTAAATTATACAAAGGTCCATGTAAATAACGTTTCATATCGTTCTACAACTTTGCGCTCTCATTGCAGAAAAAGACCTTGTTATTTAATATTTTAATGCACTTTATTTGCAACACACATACTTATAGGTGAGTTGTTTCAAAAACTGCAAGGGGATTCTCGTTTCATTGCAGTTTTCACTATGACGTCACACGCTCCTTTGTAGCATACGTTGACGACGTCGTTTGAAACTAACGTGCGTTTATCAGGTCACAACATTAGAATAGGGTTACCAGCTAGTGTTTTACAGAAACTTACAGAGTATCGGCGAATACCCCATCAGAGATTGAGTTTCACCGCGAGGCGTAAAATAATAGCATGGTAACTCCTAATTATAATGCTGTTTTGACAATAGTAACGTCAGTTACTTTTGGCCAATCAAACATACTGAGGAAAATTATTGAATGAGAGACTCGGCGGTGGCTCTAACTTTTCCATCTTTCAATTGTTAACCAACTTCTAGCACTGTTTTATTGCAGTTAGTTTAGTACTTTCTATGTACCTCTAAGGCAAGACCGTCGATATTGGGCTCATGTAAAATCATAACACAGCACCGTTTCCTCATTTACTTGAAAAATGTAAGAAAGAAAAGAAGACATATGACTCAGTCGTTTGAGAAAAATTCGCCAAGGACACGAAGAAAGTAAAAAACGAAGAAGTACCGAAGGGTAACCCATATCTCTTAGTTCATGGAATAAAGGGGACAATATCGTTTTTAGTGTCATATTCAGACAAATGCGAACCCCAATGAAATCGAGGTGAGACCAGGTGCTCGGGAGTAGTAAGCGTCACCTGGTTGCATGCAACAACCTTTCGAATCGAGGAGGTAAATACATAAATATACACGCATGAACACACGAAGGAGACAGGAACACGAAGTCAAATTTCCCATTCAAGGCAAGAAATGCTGTCTGTCTGAAATTCCGGTGTCTAAAATAATACCACAACTAAAATAGATAACAAAAAGACACCACAAATCGATTCAATTTCATTCACTTGTGTTACAGACTAAAGAAGGTTAATTGGTAAGGTTTACCTTTCCTCTCTTTAATTAAACGGGTAGCCAATATTTTTATTTTCAGAGCGTCTGTACTTATCTACGAAGGGCATACAAATATGAAAATTTAAGAATTGGAAACAAATAAAAATGGAAGAAAGGACAATAAAAAAGCATCAGACGCAGTCGTATGACCAAAGTAACCAAGTAAATGCAGTGTTAGTGATATAATAATTTGAAATAAATAAATAAATAAACAAATTTGACTTATATTACTGACACTGCTCTTCAAATATTTATATATCATGAGAATTCCAATCATTCGGCCACGAGCATCACTGAAGAGTTGCCGAAATGCGCATCTGGTGCACAAAATTAAAAGGTATATATGTTCTATATTTATTATAACCACTAGGCCAGTGTCACTGCTGGTGGTTCCCGAGGGCATCAAAAGTCTAGTTTTCAGTGCTTTTATACTGACGGTCTACTTTTCAGTGCTTTTGTACTGACATGAAATATATACTTAAAATTTTCAGTCATGAAATTATATAAATCACTTTAAAACTAAGGGGTATCTCCCTCATGCATAGCTCTGTCCTTAGATTGATTGTTTTTTTTTTTTTTTGGTTCACGTTTCAGTCACTTTGGTTTCAACATTCGGCCACGAACATAAGTTGTCGAAATGCGCACCTGGTGCACAAAATTAAAAGCTATATATGTTCTATATTTATTAGAACAGTTATTTGATACGACAGTAGTCAATCAATTGGCGGTGTGGTCATCTGGCTTATGGGCCCACCTCTCCACAAAGGTTCATCTGAAAGGTCATAAAAATATGAGCACATATAGTGATACAGAGTAATACCAAGATATTAAATATATAAATTGACATCAGCAGTGAATGAACTGTACATTGTCGATCCTGGAGCAAGTTCAGACCCTTGATCCGTACCTTGATGTGTAGGAATCCCGACTTACAGTCGAAGTGGAGGAGGTCCAGGAATATGTCTGCTCTGATAAATGTTTCAGCAAAGCCAGTCATATAGTCCCCAACGCCCTATTAGCGTGCAGCGTTCAAGTAAGTCAGTATCAGGTCATAGAAGGGTCCAATACAAGACTTTCACTATTTTGCATCCGGATGAGATTAATTATCGGAATCTGTGACCCTCATAAATTTGTACATAAAATCACATAGCAATTGGAATTGGAAATTGCTATGGATGCATATTGTTGTAACAGATAAAAGTTCTAAAAAAGACCTCATTGGTTTTTAATTTTTTTTTTTACATGTAAACCTGAGATAAAAGTTTCAACGTTATTTTTAATTAATTTTTGTAAAAATTCCAAAACTTCTCTGGAAAATCGAACCAATTGAGATATATAAATACCGTATGATGTGAGTCTAGGGACATCACCATCGAAATAAAGGGAACTTTAGGATAGGAAATCAAGAATCGCCACGTTTACTGTAAATTTTTGTATAAATTATTATGTCCAAGACAAGTGTTTCTGTATCATAAATATCTTTTTCAATCACAGGGTTACCTATTACTAGAATGTCAGAGAGTATCTATTCAAAAGAGAAACAGAAGACATCTGACAAAGCTGTATGACACAAATCACCAAGGACCTGCACACAAAAAATGACAACAGCAGAATATACACGGAACGACATTACAAAAATATTCGATTGTGCTGCGGTTACGATACTTAAGGCGGTCAATTAAAGTAACAAATGTCATTCAATTTGTGTGGTTAACCGGTTTACGGCGTCCACCTTCCCACTCACCCGCAAAAGCAGCACAATCAAAGGACACACATTAAAAAATTTATAAATAATCATCCATACAGAGAACAAGGATCAACAGGTTTCTCAAGGAGAGAGGTCATAAAAATTTATCACACACGAAACAATTATAGAATATGTTGTTATCAAAAGTATGTAAGGAGGCATCAACATAAGTAAACCGTGCTCTGCCCGTCTGTAAGTGAGCTCAGATCCTTTATCAATTGGAGTCCCGGCTAACAGTCAGAGGGGACGAGGATCAGGACCTTGTCTCCTCTGAAAAGGTTTGGACAACGCCCGTCATAGAGTCCCCACCGCCCTGTTAGTCAGTGTCCAACGCTCAATTAAAAGTCTGCATTGGGTTGTAGAGGGACCCAATACAAGTCCTATGTTCTTAGCGATGATCTCGGGGTCATATTGTCGATGTCAAAGGCGTTTAATAATTTTAGAACCAGCCGATACCCTCCTTAGTTTGTACATAAGATCCACGTAGAAATTGGGATGGGAAATTCCTCTGAATACATATTGTTGAAAAGTAACATTTCCGAATTTAAATAAAATATCTGAATAAATTTACCAAAAGTTTTCGAAGTTTATGATATCTACAACCCTGAGTAAGAAGTTTAAAAGTAATCTGAGATTTTTTTTTTTCGTGAAAATCCAAAACGTTAGTGCAGGCTCTAGCAAACTGAACCAATTGACTAATATAAATACCATATGATGGGTGCTGGGACATCACCACATAGATATGGGAAATTTACAATAGGAAAGAAAAAAGAGGAGTTACTGGCTCAGTTATGTGGCAGACGTCACTATGGAGCTATACAATACATGAATATAAATAATATACTAGAACATATAACACATTACAAAAATATTTGATTGTAGTGCAATTACGATACCGACTTAGGACGGTCATTTAATTTGACAAAAGCCAAACAAATGGTGTGGTTAACCGGTTTACGGGCCCACCTTCCCACTCACCGTAACAGCAGAACAATCAAAGGACGTACATTTAAAAATTCATAAATAATCCTCCATGTAAAGAACAAGGGTCAACAGGTATCGCATATTGAGAGGTCATAAAAATATAAACGCGTAAGGTATTGTAAAACACATAATGGTATAAAAATATATGCGACATCAACATGATAAACCGTGCTCTGCCAGTCTGAAAGCGAGCTAAGACCCTAGATCTGTAGGAGTCCCGACTAACAGTCAGAGGGGACGAGGTTCAGGACCATGTCTCCTCTGAAAGAGGTTTGGACAAGGCCCGTCACATAGTCCCCACCGCCCTGTTAGTCAGCGTGCAACGCTCAAGTAAAAGTCTGCATAAGGCTGTAGAGGGGCCAAATACAAGACCTATAGTCTTTTTGATGATCTCAATATCATATTGTCTATTTAGGAGACGTTTGACTATTTTATTACATGATAAAATAACGTTATAGGAGCCTTTTACTTTCCTTAGTTTATATACGAGATCACCGTAAAAATTAGGATGGGAAATTCCATTGGATAAATACTGTTGAAAAGAAATATTTCCAAATTTAGATAGAAGTTCTGAATAAGATCTGCAGAATTTGCCGAATGTTTTTCTTAGCTTGTGATATCTGTAACCCTGAGTTAAAAGTTTAGTAGTAATTTGTAAATTTCGTTTATGAAAGTCCAAAACATCGGTGCAGCCTCTGACAAATCGAACTAATTGAGATATATAGATACCATATGATGGGAGTCGAGGGACATCACCATCCAGGTAAGGGAAATTTACAATAGGAAATCCAAAGTCCTCACGTTTATCATAAATAGGAAATCCAAAGTCATCGCGGTTATCATATATGTTGTTATGAATATTGTTGTTAATAATTTTAATATTTAAGTGCAAAAAAGGTGTTTCCTGGTCGGAAGTATTGGCTGTGTTTAATTGAAGATCAGATGGATAAATGTCAGATATATAGTTTTCACACTCAGGGTTATCGATTACTATATATCATCAAGATATCTAGAGGTGTCGTTGAACTTATCAATAAGGTCGAAACATATAAAAGTTTGAATAGAATGCATAAAGTCTCTCTCATAACAGTATAAAAATAAATCTACTATAAGGGGAGCGCAGTTAGTGCCCACAGAAATCCCATTAATCTGTTGATAAGTCTTGCTGTTATATTGTACATAAATATTTTCCATCAAAAATGTGATGGCATTACACAACCCAGTACAAGTTCAATATTTATAATTATCAAATTTTTTGTTAGAGAAAAATCCAAATGTAACTGAAGAACAGAGAATAAACATGGTTTAACAAATACGGAAGTGAGATCTGGTGTTTTGGTATCTACATCACATCTTTCTGAGAACACCCATCTTTAACTACTCGAACTAAATAAATAATAGTAATAATGAATAATATTTATTCATGTCTTAATTCTTAGTTGTTGTGGTTGTTGTTGCTAAAAACACCTGACTGACTCAGCTGAAAGAGAAAAGTTGCTACGGTCATACATATTAATTAAACACGAAACCACACGTAAAAAGACATCACAGAACTTTTCAGAAAATGGATTAACCAGTTCAACTAACTTATGTAATAATAAAAAATACACATGTATGCTCTTATGGAATAAATCAAAATATGCAAAATATAAAATTTTGTCAATATGAAGTAACCGTGCATTTGCAATACCACTGCTCTCTGCTGGTTATGATTATCATCATCATCATTATTATTATATTTTCAAGTCACTTGGATATTTATATTGCTGAGGTAGTCCGGAAATGTAGGATAATATATCGAACCAATCATCTATATACCAATGTAACAATGAATTGAATCGAAGGGCCATTTTTTTTTCTTCCCATTGGAGAGCAAACATTAAATTAATACAGCTTTATTTGAGTAAGGTGGGATTTTTTTCTTTATTTGCTTGTTTTTTTTTTTTTGGGGGGGGGGGGGGTTCTGCTTGTTTGTATGGGATATTTTGTAAACTATATGACATTCACTTTACAAAAATAACACCGTATTTCTCTTTTTGCCAGAAATTTTGATAATATCTCTTGTACGGTTTAACAGTTTTTCATTGGTAGTAATGACATAATGTTAAACATGTTTGCAGGCAGCGTGGAGCTCGTAAAAGTCTTTTCTAGACTGAATAACACAGCCTCTGTTGTCTTTTTATGTTCTGTTCTGCACCTACGGGAATCTGTATACAGGTATGCTTAAAACATGCATATGGATAATTCAGACCAACAGTTGAAATATAGGCAAAGGTTAAAAGTTATGGTGCAAACAAGGATTTACATATATGCATTGTGACCTTGCTGATATGAGCTTTGAGTCATGTCATGACACACCCTTGGGCCCTGGGCAGCACTTCTGTGAATATTATTCAAATATTCAAATCCATGCGCGGTGTAGAATGTTATGGCTTGGACAAGAAACTACCTGACATAAGCCCTGTGACCTTGCAGATTTTACCTTGAAAATCAATAGGGTTCATTCTCTGGCCATAATAAGTATCTGCGCAATGTTTAAATATTCTAGCATAAACATTTTTGTCTATACCTTGTTTACAAGTTGCATTCTCCAAAGAATGCTGTTTTTGCCCAAAAAATCACCTTGACCTTTGACCATGATATTGAAAATCAAAAGGGTTCATCTCCGTGCCATTAGGAATAACTGTACCTAGTTTGAAGGTCGTAGCCTGAAAGAAATGATCTATACCGTGTAAACAAGATGAGACAGACCCACAACGACTTATACTAAATGCTAGTTACTTGTAAGTATGGAATAAGACAAAAAGGTTTTTTTTCAAATATACCTCATATGTCTTTATATGTCTATGCGCATTTTTATTTATTTTATTATCTGGTTTACGTTTTGATATATGAAACCAGAAAAATGTGTATTTATATTCTCCGATGTTACCCTTAATGAGAGGTGTCATTTAATATTACATTTTAGCGTTATAGTAGGATTGCACCCATCTGTATATATATGAATATATAAGGCATTTGTCATCATCATCATCATCGTCATCATCATCATCATCATCACTATTATAATTATTAATATTTATATTTTGAAATGATGTGTCCTTTGAATATTCTGCTGGTGTGATGATTGGGAAGGGAGACCCGTAAACAGGTTAACCACTCCAGTTGATTGATTATTGTCAAATCAAATGACAGTTCTAAGTCGGTATCGTAACTGCACTACAATCGAATATATTTGTGGTGCCCTTATGTGTTTTGTCATTTTACATTAATTACTGTATATTTCCTTGGTGACTTCAGTAGTAGTAGTAGTAGTAGTAGTAGTAGTAGTAGTAGTAGTAGTAGTAGTAGTAGTAGTAGACACACAGCAGAATATAGAAAGGCTTTATTATTCAGCCTATGTCTATGCTTGTCACTCTATATTTATTTTAGTTATAGGGCGCTGCAGTATTCTTGAGTCCTCTTCATTTGCGGGGAATCTGTTGCGGGTGTTGTGAGCATAACAAAAATGTTTGTATGTTGTTTTGTTTGCCACTGCGGCATAACATCAGTTATTTTGGAATTTATCATTGAATGTGACACGACATTTAGTAGGCCCATAACAACCAACTATGCCATCTTGACATAAGTATTATAGCATGCATATTACAAATTAAGGCATATTTTCACCAATATTAATTGAGTTCACTAAGGCTCCTTTCAACAAAGAATTTCTATTTATATGTCAAACGCCTATTGTCAAAAAAGTGTCGTGTTTATTCATTTTTGCATATATCACTAAAGCGCAATCGCTCTTCATCAATCAAATTGTAAACAAATATCACGTACTGCGAAGTTAATCACACTGGGCTGAAAAGTTGCTACCTAAAAACCTAATCTATAATTTTGTTTTTTTTTTGTTTTGATTATTGTTTTACGTCACTCCACGATTATTTCACGTATATGGTGACGGCATCTGCCTGATGCATTGCATACAAATTTAGACCTTTGCAACGGACCCACCCGAAGCAGTGAGGGATCTTTTACGTGCCACGCCTACCGTGACACGGGACCTCGGTTTTTACTGTCTCATCCGAAAGACAGAACACCGGTGTGCCCCGGGCGGGAGTCGAACCCGCGACCTCTCGATCACGAGCCGAGCACCTTATCCACTAGGCCACACCGGCTTACCTAATCTATAAACACAAGTCAATTATGTACGTGAATGTTACGCAATGTATTTTCATTTATCCGCCTTCATGATGGCAAACTAACCGTAATTCTTCTCTCTGATTCTAAATCTATTTATGTCTCATTTATATCGAACTTTCATATCTTGCATTGCAAATGACTGCATAGAATGAGTCACCCTTTGTGTATCAGCCATTAGAAACACTTGGATTGCCCTCACTCAGAAGGATGTTCTATTTGGATCATTCCATTTTGTGTCATTTTGTTAAAAGTATATTGATTTGAATGTTGCATTGCACTTCCTCTACTCTCATTCTTTACAGTTCAAGCTTAGTGTGGGTTTATGGTGAAATGACAGATCTGCAAACTTAAAAAATTTTTAAATCACGTTTAGATATCATTTTGTAGTAAGGACCTTCATTTTCGATTATTTTCGATTTTATGTAAATTTACATTATAGTTTCACACTTTATTTACTAGTTTGTTTTGTTTCGTTATTAAATATTGTTCCGTTTGTTAAAACAACGTGTATATTCTATTGTTTTTAACTTTGGGTTCCTTCTACCATCTTGACGAAAAGAAACGATTCAACATAGATTGTAATAGCTACTTCAAAAGGCGATGTTACTCAAATACAAAACTGTTCAAAGAAAACTATATAACATGATACTTTTTGAAGTCATTTACTCATATATATATTTATTTTGCATATTCCAGAGAGTAGGATGGCTACTTTACTGAATTTAACCAATCTAATATAAGTTAACATTCACTGTGAATAAACGACTTTCAAATCGAAGTCTTGCCCATGTTATGCACAGTGACGTCTTTTTACTGATCTGCTTACTTTACCTCCGCACACGAGGTGTTTTTCTCATTTACGACAGGTATGGTGTGCCAACAGGAGAATCTCACTCCATCCAGAAACCTGGTCTCATCCCATCCCATTTGGGATCCAGGATTGGTCTTGCTGAAACTAGCACCACCGATGTTGTAACTGATTTAACTGATCTTTGAATATCGGACAGCCAGTGGCACTCTTTCAGTTTGATACTTGTCAACAATTTAACAAAATTCAAAGGATCGGAACAGTTCCAGTAAGAGGTTAAATTCTGAAACATCTACAGCGATTTACGCAATTCCGCCGTATAAAAGATACAACTGAGAGCGCATCTTCTGCTTCATACTTCGATTTACTCCTATCAATCAGTGACGATGGTTCATAAGTAACCTGTCTCTATGACAAACATAATTTCAATTAAATTATTACCACGAAACTATTCTCACAGCCATATATTGAGGAACGTCTGAAGTTGTAACTGAGGAAATTCTATGGTCGATATAGAGATCAGGTGCAATTTCAGATCCTTCTTTCAAGAATGTTAACCTGGGTATTTGGGAACTTTACCACATAAACTAACCATCTTAACTTTTTGACTATGCATGATTTGTATTTCCAACGCCGGAATTTCAGTTAAACAACATCTCATACCGTCAATAGGATTATTTTCACGCATGGAAGAAGATATCGATTCATTTTTTTTTCATTGCTATAATTTAATGTAAAAGAAATTCGTTGGTTTATCAAATGCTAAGTCATATGCTGGTAAATAAATGTTCTTGGTCAAATGATTTAATTAACTGATATTTGAACTGAACAAATACATCACTTTGTTGTTTTTCCAGATGGAAATTGTAACCATTATAATTATACATGAAATTATCAAGAAATGATGCAGAATACTAGCTGCAGCATCATCACTATCACCATTTCTTCGACATCATTTCCATTCATATTATCTTCAGTTGCACATATTTTCCCTTTTGTTTCCTCACTCAGTTTTCTCCTCTTCGCTATTTCATCTCTTTCTTCTCTTTTGTTTCCTCTATTTTTCTCTCACACTCTACAGCACGATTTTTTATGTCGATTTCCTTTCGTGCCTTTTCTGCTTCTTTCTTCTTACTCCTCCTGATACTTCTCTCCAGTCAATACACGGGCACATGTAATGCGAAAGTGACGTTTTCCCTCTGATGATTTCGAAAGTTCTTGTGGCAGTAACATATCTTTTAAAGTCTAGGATACAAGTCCACAAGCTGCCAATGAATTCTCAATGGGAATACGTCTAGATTTATCGCATGCTTCATACTCAGTGTACTCCTGATTTCCATACACTTCTGACTAAGCAAGAATCTCATTCTCCCGTCTGACGAAAACTACATAAATGGCATCTATGTTTATATTGGTGAGACACTCTGTCTATTGGAACGATTCTTTAAAAACTTGTACAAATCTATTGTTACTGATGATGAAGTCCGTTTTTATGCGCTCCAATGTGTGAGATAAAATTTCTAAATGTGAACTTTACCACACAAAATATATGGTCTGGTGGTTGGAAGAAGTATACGTTTATGTGTCCAGAAACATGAAACATCAGATTTGGAATCCGAGTCTGGTTTAGTGTCTGTTAGCTGAAGGTTAGGATTGAGGTTAGGTTAAATTGATATCTCTATAGTATTTTGTTCTCCATCACTGATTTCCTCTGTAAACAATGTCTCATCGTCCTCTATCCTGCTAGTATTTGAATTTCTCACTTTCACTCTGTTTGAATGGATGGATTAAACAGATAACTATAATAACTATAGACTGATTCAACAGTTTGCTTCCCATGTGCTTCTCCTTTGACAGCTAAAAGGTTAAAAAAAATTCCACCTGAACTGCTTACTGACATTAATCCAGTCCGGTGTCACAAAAGTGTTAACAATGTAAAGATGATGGATAAATCCAAACCACAAATCCAAAAATCATGAAACCATAGGACATACAAAATCAGTGAAAATGAAAAACAAATGGAAAATAACAAAATATGTCTACTTGAAGAGCATATGTGAACCCCTGTGATGGAGTGAGATCAGGTGCCCGGGGAGAGTGAGCATCTCCTGCTTGCTAGCAACACCCGTCACATATACCCCGTAGAAAGAGTCAAATCGTGTGAATTCCATATGTATCTATATATGGAGAAGTCGAAGTAGGTAACCTTCTAGTATAGAAGGTGTCAAATCTGTGTAAAGTGATCGGAATCGGTCTCAATCCAGAATATCATTTAAAAGTCTGGATAACGAGATATCATATGGAGTAATAAGAGTCTCGTAACGACCGTAGAACTTATCTGCATAGTTTGAAGGCAAGAAATTGTGAACGATCTGTTGTGAGGGTCAAATAGTCATTTCCTACGAGTGGAAAAAATAATTAATCCAGGTTGTCACCGAAACTTGGAAAATGTGACAATTCAAAATCCTACTTTGCCTGCCTCATTTTCATTTAAGTAAGCATTCACACATGGACCAAGGCAGTAAAACATATCATGAACTGATCATAATTACTTATAATATAATTAAAATCATCTACAATCAACTCCTGTTTAACACCTTTTATACATACAAAACAAGATGTAAGTTGAGATTTACATGTATATATGTAAGAGCTTTATATTAAAAATGTAGCAACGAAACGCTAAAATATATTTATATAATAAACAGAATATCTAAAATGATTTTCATGAGGTTACTCTATGAAATGAGTTTTGTGATTCATTTCAATGAGACTACGGAATAGAGGATTAAATCATACAAAGAGTTTCCTAAAACCCATATGAAGTAAACCACGAGACAGAAGATCATGCTATAGGACACAGAGCATTAAGGATTTGCACGTAAATCATGATAATAGTAAAATATACACAGAAAACGACATTGCAAAAACATATTGGATTGTACTGCAGTTACGATATTGATTTAGACGTTTAATTCAAGTAGCAAACGCTATTCAATTGGCGGGTTACGGACCCCAACCGTATTGAAAAATATGCTAGTATCAAACATATGTTAGGCGACATTAACATATGTAAACCGTGCTCTGTCCGTCTGTAAGCGAACTCAGATCCTTGATCTCCTCTTAAAAGGTTTGGACAAGGCCCGTCATAAAGTCCCCAACGCCGTGTTAGTCAGCATGCAACGCTCAAATAAAAGACTATATAGGACTATAGAAGTACCCAATACAAGACCTATGTTTTTTTTCTGGATAATACTGTTAATGACCAAGGCGTTTAATTATTTTAGTACCCATCGATATAAATTTATCGTTACCTATGACCGTCCTCAGTAGATCACCTTGTAAACTGAGATGAGAAATTCCGCGGGATACGCACTGTGGATAATTCTGCTGGATACGTATTGTTGAAAAGTCACATTTCCAGATTTAGATAAATGTCTGAATAAGATCTATAAAATTTACCAGAAGACTACCACTCAGATATTTGAAAGTGATTTGAAATTTGTTTGCGTGAAAATCCAAAACGTTAGTGCAAGCTTGAGCAAACCAAAAGAATTGACTAATATAATAAATATAGAACATATATACCTTTTAATTTTGTGCACCATATGCGCATTTCGACAAGTGATGCTCGTGGCCGAATGATTGGAATCCTCAAAATATATAGAAATATGAAGAGTAGTGTTGAAGCCAAACTGACCGAAAAGTGAACCAAAGAATCTATCTAAGGACAGAGCTATGCATAAGGGGGATACTCCTTGGTTTTAGAGTGATTTACTTAATTTGATGACTGAAAATTTGAAGTATATATTTCATGTCAGTACAAAAGCACTGAAAAACATCATAAGATGGGAGTCTAGGGACATCATGATCTAAATAAGGTTAATTAACAATAGGAAATCCAAAGTCTTCACGTTTATCAGATATGTTTGTAAGGATATTGTTGTTAATTACTGTGATATTTAAGTCCAAGAAAGGCGTTTCTTTATCAAAAGTATTGGCTTGTTTAATTGAAATTCAGATGGACAATATCAGTCATATATTTCATTCAACCTCAGTGTTATCGATTACTAAAATATCATCAAGATATCTAGAGGTGCAATTAAACTTATCAAGAAGGTAAAAACGTTTCGATGTTAGAACAGAATGCATGATGTACCGCTCATAAAATATAATAAATCTGCTATAAGTGTGTGCAGTTGGTGCCCATAGAAATCCCAATATTTTGTTAATAAATCATTTAAGATTCTTCTTATCACCTGATATATGTACAGATGGGTGCAGTCCTAAAATTGCATTATGTATGTCAATTTGATTAGACATTCGTTCATACTGTCCGCTTCCTGCAATGGTTTGTTTCATTCTACGAATCTTATCTCTGCAAGGCTTTGGGTGGAAAATTCTAGGATCAAAGTGGGGGGAACAATACCCTCTTTCAGACGAAGGCGGGGAACTGTAATCAACGAGCATGATAAAAGCAAACTTATAATTACCATTTTCTAATTTTATAAGATCAATTTTATATTATAAACTCAATAAACATTCATTTTAATCAAATCGCAATGATCATTTTTTTCACGATTGGATAAAAGAGGTATATTTTAACTTTTGAATATGCTCACATTCTTGCTTAAACAGGTAGATTATCTGGATATCATGCCGTATTCATTTTGATAATTCAACCTCATTCACCTTAATTTTTCTGTTCATGACTGAATTATTGAAAAAATTGAAAAAGTTAATCTAAATTCTACTTTGATTATTGCTGTAAAGTTATCACTTACAACGATGTGTTGATATGTGTATTAACATTTCTTTAAGTTCTGTACGTCATTATCAGAATACCACTTGTCTGTCATCACAGGATTCCCTTCCACACTCTGAAACATTACAATAAATATAAAACAACACGGAAAATAATACTTCATTATGAAAAAATTAAAATATCAAAGTTTCTACACTCATATGCATAGATTAGCAATGCTACTATGATCTGTAGAGAAATGTAATATGATAAGTTTTTAACGTACCACAAGCCACAGAAATGTTCCATTTAAGATATATGTTTTTATTGTAAAAGACCCGACTTGTTCGACTGCTTCCAAGGAAGGGAAGGAAACTCAACTTTAAAAAACGACCAATATGAAGTACATAAAATTATCCAATATGTTCAGTATTGTATTATTTACATAAACTGTAATTAAGACATAAGATTTAAATTCAAAGTGAACAAACACGATAGAAATGTTCATCAAATTCATATTGCAATAAGTATATTGTTACTTATATATTACCTAAGTGAGTGTAGATGGCAGACTACCGTTTGGTTGCAATACGTTTTTATGGTTTTTTTTTCTTTGTTTTTTTTTTTTTGGGGGGGGGGGGTTGTTTGATTCTCTTTATATTCATGTAACAGTTGAACCATCACAAGCGTGTTTGTTTACAATGGATTCAAGTGTATTCAAACGCACAGTAAATCACCGATAAGTCAGTTAGTAGACTGTAAAACAAAACCGGATGTTTTCCGCTGAAAGGCCTTTCACTTCATCAAGTTCACACACTCACAGATAATCCTGAATTAATTCGTTGGCCACAGTTTACAAAACGAGCTTTTATTTGGCATTTAGAATTTCAAGCGATCTTATATGAGTTTTGAAATTTTCATGCTTTGTGATACTGTCAAGCTAAGATGATGTACAAGCCCTTACAAAGAAGTGTAAATCATTTCCACCATTTACATTCCAGGGTCTCTCCTATGTCCAAGCTAAATTGCAACTGTTAGATGGTTTGTTTCATAATCCTTTAAATATGTACTCCTGTCCTTGGCCGTTTTCCGTTTTGCAAAGAACTAAAAAGGTAATCCCCCCCCCCCAAAAAAAACCCCAACAAAACAAAACAAAAACAAAACAAAACAAAACAAACAAAAAAAAAAAAAAAAACCACCAAACAAACAAATTATAAAAAATAAATTAATGATAATAAATAAATAAATAAGTAATAAAAATCATTTCTGTATACAAAAGTTTATATTCAAACACACCTACGATAAGGATCGCTCAATCAAGGACCTTCGACCTGTAAACATTTCAGCCGCCATGTGGGCATTTAAGTTGCACATATTTTTGTAGTCCACCGTCACCAATTGACGAAGTCAGCGAATGTTAATTTCAAGCCCGGAGAGGGTGTCGCTGCTATGAGATAATTGTTTGGTATGCTACCTACATATTTGCTGTTAGGTATGGAATCTTTGAAATTACATCAAATGGCAAAAAACAAAACAAACAAAAAACAAAACAAAACAAAATACAAACAAACAAACAAACAAAAAAAAAAAAAACCCCGGCAGTAATATTTGATATAACTGAAATGTTCTCAGACGAAAAATCTTTTTGGACTAATGAATTTTGACTCCCTCCTTTGAAATAACTTTCTCCGAAACTTTTTTCCGATTCCTTTCCAAATCTCGTTCCTCCATGTTCCAAATTTGGCTTGGTTTGTGCGACAGGCTAAGCTCTCTTCTCTTAACAGCTAACATATCAATATATTCCCTTTTGGTTTGCTTCGATGGCATGAATATACACGAGTCCTCTTCACTGTATCAGAGATGCGTAGGGATTAGCCGTTTCAGAAATCGAGATCACCAGTTCTTTGAAGGTGTGACATTGACTCCTCCGTTCTTTAAAAATTACTTCTGCATATGCAAGAAGAATATTGCTTGTCATTCCAAAACCCCGCTAGCTTGTTACTAAAATATCCAATACAAACAACGAAGAAGTACCGATCAGTTACCCGATGTCAAAGTATACGAGTGAAGGCTAAATCATAGAACTGTGCCATACAAACCGTTGCGAACCCGTAAAATAAACATTCTGGGGTTAGACGATATGCCCGGGGAGAGTTAGCGTCTCTTGTTTGAATGCGACATCCGTCGCAAAACTTATTATGAAACATATCAAATTCTGTTAAAGTCCCAATTGCACACAGAGATGTACATAAATGGTTAAAATGGCGTCATAATAGGTTCGTCGAACAGTTATTTAATCCCACTCCAGAGCGTCATGAATCATTCTGCAAAGTGGGACCTCAAATTTTCTTATGAGATCACCGTAGCGACCGTAGAACTTCCTCAGTGACGATTTCAGGCGGTCTGTAATATAACTCTGAACAAGTAGCATATCGGTCAGCCGTTTAGCCCTTGTTACAAAATCGTTGTATTTCGAACATGCCCTAGCGTACTTAATAAGCTGATACAAAAGCCCCAAAGGCAGGAGTGGAAGGAATGTTCCTATTCAGGAAAGGGAAGTTGGTTATGACAAAGATCAAAGCTGAAATCATCACGTTTGTCGTACAGGGTGTTCATGTGACCGGTATTATTGAATGATAAGAATATATCCAAGTACGAAGCAAATTTGTCACCCTCTGTTGTCTCTATGATCTCCAGTTCCTGGGGATAGATTTCGTGTGGGTAGTCCTTAAAGTTAGGATTATTATCATCACCTATGTATCTATAAGTAAAATTAAACTGAAATGCAAGGTGCTTACTTCCGGTTGAGAGCGAAATTGTGCTTCGTATGAATATAAGAAAATGTCAACAAGAAATGGGGTGCAGTTGGTACCCATAGGAATGCCAACAATTTGCAGAAAAACTGTTCCTTCATGCAAACACCAAGAAAATATTGTGTATCAGAAACTCCAGCATTCTGATGATGTCTTCAGTTTTTGTCTGATTCAGATTGTTCCTTCAAAACATATGTGTTCTCCCGCCATAGAACCAGAAATTTGTATCTGCGATTTCCATTTTTATTAAAAAGGAGTCTCGTATTAACATGGCCAGTCTATTTTTAGAGTTTGATGAGGAATGGTAGTGTAGAACGTGGAGAAATCAAAAGATTTTATACTTGTAACATGATTGAAATTGGGGGATTTCAGATTATCTGAAAGTTTCTTAGATTTTTTTCATGGTCCACATCTGATTTATTCCGGTTCTGAAGAACATTGTTCCACAGTACATGTATGTTTAAAGAATATGTTTGATGCGGGTCAGTATTTTCGTACGCAATATGGATAGAGGTTTGGTGTAGTACCTAGAAAATCCGCCGATAAACCTATGTGTGTAATGGTTCTTATGCATCTTTGGAATTCAGTAGATGTACAGTATATCAAGGTCGGATTCGTTTGTGAGAATTCCGAATGACCGGAGAACGGATTTGTGATTGTCAAGTGATTCAGGAAATTCATGACTGTGTATGTTGGGTTTCCAGGTGCTGAATGTAACTCAAGTTCCTCTATCAAACATTTGAAATAATGTCTTACAAACAAACGTAAATTGTTAGCCTCTTTGTTAGTAGGAACAATGATGAATGATGGAGATCAGAGAGTTCCTTGGCAACACCAGGGTCGCAAAAATGGACTTGTATATAGTAATAATAGAATGACTAAGACGCCATATCCCTTTTTTCAGTAATTATCCTATGGACGTCATCCTTGCAGAGAGAGTGTAGAGCTCCACATCCTCCTTTAAATAAATAAATAAAGATATAACAAAAGACAATTAACTCAGTATTCACAATATTTCGATCTCCTGACCTTCTTCTAGTGAATTTTGTTGGTATTGGTGGCTTAAGTAAATTGTAATTTTTCATATATCGGTTATGAAATATGATGGATATTACATACCTTAAGCCACCAATACCAATAAAATTCACTAGAAGAAGGCCAAGAGACCGAAATATTGTGAATACTGAGTTAATTGTTCTTTGTTTTATGACACTTCCCTTCGGAGGACTATTAAGATGGTTTATATATATATATATATATAAACCATCTTAATAGTATAGTCCATAACATTTTCTAATAAATTTTTCAAATCTGTTACTATGAAAATAGATGGTGAAGTTTTGAGATCGATGAAAAACAGATATCTGTTTCAAATCATATTTTCTCTTTACACTGAGTTCGCTTTATCATTAGTTAGATACCAATCCTTAACGATGCACATTATGCAATGCATTGTGAATGTAAGGGCCTTTTAGTACAAAAGAATGATTATCAAAAAGATGCTTTTTCAATCCGCCCTTTCGTGTTCTCATGAACAAGGGACCGACCTTTGACGATAAAGTGGAGAATCCAAGTTATTAGCATATGGAAAGGGTTGTCAATAGATTTGGAGAACATGAGTAGGTTATTGTCATCGTTTTATTTAGAATACCATTTACAGGATGATGATTTTATGTCTAGTTTCTCTGAAAAAGATTACACAAGGCGCGTCGAAGAGTCTGCACCGTTTTTGTAACGCGGATATGACTCAAGTCATTGCGAAAGCTATTAGTCACGTGTCAAGTTCCTCTGTAAAAAGAAACTAAGCCGTACACTTATTCTAATCTAGCATTTAAGACTGCATGAAGGGTCCTTTATAAACATCTTCAGATGAGACAGAGTCTGATCTTTGTCTTCTTTAGGATCCTTAGCACATTTTTGAACGGCAACATATGTGTTATTTGTGTTGATGACATATAGGATGTATGTACGGAAAGGTGGTGGACAACCAGTGAAGTTGACACGTTACAATTATTTAAATCACTTTTTAATTGCCGATAATGTATAGTCCTGGAGAAGCACACATAAGATAAATCAAAAATATATATTTAGATTTCATATGTCTGCTAGGACTGCTCAATGTTTATTATGATTTATTGATTAAGTAACTGAAGATAATTTCATTTAAAAAAGAACTGGCAACATGGTTACGCCCGTGTAGAACAGGAAGGATAGCAGGACCTCACGGACGGATGTTGGCCTCTCGCAACCTGTTCCTTGCGATACGAGGACTTATCCGTCGATGCCCAGGGGTTCTTCTAGCGGTCTAAGAAACCGATTGGAATCGATTGCGCAAATGTGGCGTCCGTATATGCGTATCTTGTCGACCTGACGTCACACATGGGCGCCCTGATCGTGGGCGGTTCCGAACGATGTCACTTATTCGTTATTTTCTTTACAGTGTTTATATGAAATCCAAACTGTTTTGCCGCATTGCTATGAGATATCCAAGCTTCCAGCATCCACATCCAGCATAGATCACAAACGATCATTTCCAGTCATTCGTGGCATCTCTCAGTCATAGTTTTATTCCAAAATCAATGTTTTTCTTTGGTTCCATTACAAGTACTGTAGATGAATGGAAGAAATTCTAATCGACTACTAAACACGTGTCATTTAGACTCGAAACACTAGAAAATCGTGATATGTCCATCAATGCGCATCGAAAGCGATATTTAACAATATTCATACACGCGTTTAGAATATTAAACTATGCCTTTAAAAGACAAGACATCTGATAAAGCTGTATGACACAAATAGCCAAGGACCTGCGCGCGCGCGCGCACACACACACACACACACACACACACACACACACACACACACACACACACACACAAAATGACAACAGCAGAATATACACGGAACGACATTACAAAAATATTCGATTGTGCTGCGGTTACGATACCGACTTAGGACGGTCAATTGAAGTAACAAACTTCACTCAATTGGTGTGGTTAACCGGTTTACGGGGGCCCACCTTCCCACTCACCGCAAAAGCAACACAATCAAAGGACACACATTAAAAAAAATATTAAGAATAATCCTCCATATAGAGAACAAGGATCAATAGGTTTCTCAAGGAGAAAGGTCATACAAATTTTATTACACACGAAAACATTATAGAATAATATGTTGCTAACAAAATATGTCAGGAGAAATCAACTTAATTAAACCGTGCTCTGCCCGTCTGTAAGCGAGTTCAGATACTTGATCAATAGGAATCCCGACTAACAGTCAGAGGAGACAAGGACCAGAACCTTGTAGACAAGGCCCGTCATAGAGTCCCCACCGCCCTGTTACTCAGCGTGCAACTATAAAGAGCGATCAAACAATACTTTTTTATGTTTTTATTTAACTTTTAAGTATACATGTTTCTTGTTTATATATGAAATGTTTCTTTTAAAATGTGTAAAATCACTCAGCTTAAATTATGTTGTTAGTTAATACTTACAAGTTTATTTAATTGTTGAATGTATCAATTTTAAAATTGCAGGATTATTCCATTTTACTATTCATTTCTTTGAATGTTAAATTCTAAAGCTGACCAACTAGACAAATTGAATGTTTGTCAATTAACCGTAAACAGTCGCCACTGTGAAATATAGTGTCATTGATTTATTTCTCCCCGTGTCTGGGTGTTTCAAGTGTTATTATTCACCCAATAGTTACTGACTTGGTTGTGTGGGAGTTTTCCCCAGGGTTTGTACATCCTTATCCCCCCTTTTCATTAAAATGGCTTCAAATATGATAAAAATAAAATACAAATCTCCTAAAGTTATAATCACATCACTTAGATTGCCCTCTGTGTTCATTCTTCATATACCTGGTATTTCTTGTAGAAAATTATTCGGCACCACTAAAGTTCTTATTTCTCCACTTAAAAGTAGTTTCCCTATTAAACGTTCGATCTAATTTTCAAAAACATTCACACCTATAAATTCTTACAGAGCTGTCAATTCTATACGCAGAGGGTATTCTAAGATTAATAAGTGCATAGACCTGTATCAAGAGGGACCGCTAACTTTCTTCGATACTCTCGGCATTTTCCATTCCTAATATGAGTAATCGAGTTGATTTTCCGAATGGAAAATCGATGTTCCGTTTTCCGCAGCGCCCCCACCGGGAGTTACTGTTATAGCAACACTGTAAACAGTTTATATGGCGGCCTATACAAAATCGTACGTGTTTCGAGGGGGAAAATGTGTTGTGTGATCGTTTGCCACAATTCAAATTCTAAAACTAATACAGGTGATGTAGAGGGTAGAAGAAGAGTGAGTTACTTCTCTTCGTTCCATTCAGAAACCGCCCACATTTGTTCTCATTCGAGGACAAAAGTTTATTTCTGTTCATTCTTTGTATGCCTCAATCCGCATACCATAGACTAATACGGGCATAGATTGATCAAGCTATAGCAAGTCCCTTGATTTGACTTTGAACCCAACCTGGCAACATGTTGACTATCTAGAGAACATGCTTTTAGCAGTTAAAAGAAGGAAATATTTTCCATTGAGTTTTTTCTTCTTCTTCTTCCAATACGAAGTGTACTCAAAAGTTGAGAGTTACACTTCATGAAAAGTATTTTTTTATTGGACACAGAGTTTCTGTGTCAGTTGCAATCAACAAACTGAAAAGTATAACAGAATTTTTTACTGTTCATTTATATTTTATTGATATTTCTCATTCTCAAGTCATCTGACTATAATCTTATTTTATTTCTTCTATCATTATACATAATGTTGTTATCATGTTTGATTCTTTTTAAATTTAATTTTTTGTTTCAAACTTTATTTCTGTTTGGCAATGATATTAAGGATCTATTTGATCAATGTTAAATTACCCAGTATTTATACAATTTGTTAAAACTAAATCATTTCTCCAGACAGTGAATATCTAGGTCTTTCCTTAATCTTCAAATATAAAATGTCGACCTTTAGGCTTTACCTTCAAGTTTAATGAATACAATTTCATTTGAACAATTGAATTCCAAATGAAATAATCTAAAACAATTATTTATTATGATGCATTTAATATAAAAACTTTTAAGGACTCGGACACATGTCTTAGGAATGTTCAATTCCAGTGTAGGAAGATTATCCAAACTAGTGACGAGAAATTGAATGCTACAATTCGCTTTGGTGGTAGAGTTATCATCTTCTACTTCTTTTAAATTGGAGTAAAATACTCTCTCTGGGATCGCAGGGAGTAGGTGTAAGGTCTAAGAGTAAAATATAATGAATAAAAGAAACCCCAAAGTGAGGCTCATTTTTCAGCATTTTTCTTTTTAGTGTTGTTTCTCCTAAACATTTTGAATGATTTTGAAGTCAAATTTTTTTCAAGAAATTTGCAGGACTTATCACAATGATTTGTATCTTTAGAATTAGGCAAATGTACCCTATGTAATCTGGCAACCTTATTATGCTAAATAATATATTGTTAGAAAGAATAAATTAATTTGAGTCACAATTAATTATAGAAAGTATTCAACAGCAACTTAATTGACAATCAGAAAACCATTTTCAATTGTTCAGTTCAGTTCAATTGAAATCTCACTGGAACTGCTCTTGGAGGATGGTGATGAGTTATATATATATATATATATATATATATATATATATATATATATATATATATATATATATATATATATATATATATATATATATATATATATATATATATATATCTGCAGTGTTAATAGACTTCCTTGGATTAACTTGTATCCCTTTCCTTCACAAGGAAAATATTTTTCTTTATGTCAAGTCATTATGAAATGGTATATTGACTTTTGGAAACCGAGCTCTACTGGATTAAACAATTACAAACCCCATATCCTCTCGGTCTCAACGACCAAATATATCGACAAGGTAATATTTCTTCTCGTCAGAATAAGATCAATATTTTTACATTAAGACATAAAACTATTAGAAAACGTAGGTCACATGGTCGTCGCCGTAATCGTAACATCAGAAAACGTAATCGTTTAAATAGGTCATTGAAAGATCTTCTATTTATCGCAAAAAATAATGGCCGTCATGGACTTTTGCATGCACTATCCTCTATCCCGGTAAATAAATTGAAATCTATCCTGGACGAAGCTGATCTTCGAAGTTTACGCAATTCTGATTGATATAAACTCAATTTGATTATTTTATTTTCATATAATAAACTTTTTCCTCGTATTCCGTCTCTTCCACCCAAGCAGCAATTTCTCAAAATTAAATTTATTAATAAAGGCTTCGATCTACTTAACATTTCTAATATTTTCCGTGATCATAGAGTCACATCTAAAATCCCCCAATATTTTGAGAATTTAGAACCTCCACTTATTTGTTACCAGTACAAAAAGCCTATAAGAAATCTTATTTTAAATTATAATAAAGTTACATCTAACCCTGATGTTTCAGACTCTATTCCTTCGTCGTGTTCTTGTGAAAATTCTAAATATGTTTATAAACCGGCAGGTCATGTTATTACTGGTGACCTAAACTGTATTTCGGACAAGAAATTGCGCACCCTTTTTGGAAAAGGACCTAAATATAGGTTACCGTCCAGGATAGATTTCAATAAATGCCGTGACGTTATAGAAGATGCTTTAACTACATATTGTAAACGTTGGTGTAAAAAAGAACAGGTAAAGGTTCATGCTCTTAATGATTGGAAATTCGAGATTTTAAGAATTGTCGATATCCGTATTAAGAACTTTACGGAAAATCCGCATTTATTTCAACAGCCTAATACATTGACGGCAAATTCTATTAAAAAGAAGATAGCTGACTTACATGCTAAATATGTCTTTGTTCCTGCTGATAAAGCAGGTAATAACATAATAGTTGTTTGAAAACTATATTATATTGAAGTACTTAAAAACGAATTAAACTCCACTCATACATATGTGGAAAGCCCTACCTCAAAAGACAGCACCTTGCACGATCACCTCATGACCATGTCCGACTTCAAAATTAAAACTGATAAATCTGATCTACCAACCATATATTGGCTCCCAAAACTACATAAAAGTCCATATAAATCACGTTTCATATCTAATTCTAGCCACTGCTCTACTACAGTACTATCGAAGCATATTACGTCTGCTCTAACTGCTATAAAAGATCATATTATCAAATATTGTGATGTCGCATTTCATAATAGTAACATCAATTACTTTTGGTCGATTAAAAATTCTCATGAAGTTATAGACAAACTTCTTTCGCTAAATTTCAAAGCGACTCAAATTTCTACATTTGATTTTTCTACACTTTATACATCTCTGCCTCATGATTTGATTAAAAGCAAGTTGCTGTCTCTTATACAATGGTGTTTTCACAGAGAATCTAAAACGTACATATGTACTTCCAATAACTCCGGATTCTTTTCCAACAAACAATATACTTCATATAAATACTGGACTTGTAAGGAATTATGTAAAGCACTAGATTTTCTCATGAATAATATTTTTGTGCAATTTGATGGCAAGATATATCAACAAATAGTTGGGATTCCTATGGGTACTAACTGCGCGCCTCTGATAGCAGATTTATTTCTTTATTGTTATGAGAGGGATTTTATGGTTTCTCTTCAAAAATCAAAACGTTTTGACCTCATTGACAAATTCAATAATACTTGTAGATATCTGGATGATATTTTAGTTATCGACAACCCTGAATTCGAACAATTTATATCAGAAATTTATCCACCAGAGCTCGCATTGAATAAAGCTAATACTTGAGATAAATCTACACCTTTCTTAGATTTAAACATCAAAATTATCAACCACCTAATATATACTAATACTTATGATAAACGTGAGGATTTTGGATTTCCTATTGTAAATTTCCCTTACTTGGATGGCGATGTCCCTCGACTCCCATCATATGGTATCTATATATCTCAATTAGTTCGATTTGTCAGAGGCTGCACCGATGTTTTGGACTTTCATAGACGAAATTTACAAATTACTACTAAACTTTTAACTCAGGGTTACAGATATCACAAGCTAAGAAAAACATTCGGCAAATTCTTCAGATCTTATTCAGAACTTCTATCTAAATTTGGAAATATTTCTTTTCAACAGTATGTATCCAATGGAATTTCCCATCCTTATTTTTACGGTGATCTCGTATATAAACTAAGGAAAGTAAAAGGCTCCGATAACGTTATTTTATCATGTAATAAAATAATCAAACGTCTTATAAATAGACAATATGATATTGAGATCATCAAAAAGACTATAGGTCTTGTATTTGGCCCCTCTACAGCCTTATGCAGACTTTTACTTGAACGTTGCACGCTGACTAACAGGGCGGTGGGGACTATATGACGGGCCTTGTCCAAACCTCTTTCAGAGGAGACATGGTCCTGAACCTCGTCCCCTCTGACTGTTAGTCGGGACTCCTACAGATCTAGGGTCTTAGCTCGCTTTCAGACTGGCAGAGCACGGTTTATCATGTTGATGTCGCATATATTTTTATACCATTATGTATTTTACAATACCGTACGTGTTTATATTTTTATGACCTCTCAATATGCGATACCTGTTGACCCTTGTTCTTTACATGGAGGATTATTTATAAATTTTTAAATGTACGTCCTTTGATTGTTCTGCTGTTACGGTGAGTGGGAAGGTGGGCCCGTAAACCGGTTAACCACACCATTTGTTTGGCTTTTGTCAAATTAAATGACCGTCCTAAGTCGGTATCGTAATTGCACTACAATCAAATATTTTTGTAATGTGATATATGTTCTGGTATATTATTTATATTCATGTATTGTATAGCTCTATGGTGACTTCTGCCACATAACTGAGCCAGTAACTCCTCTTTTTTCATTGATAACTGTGAATTATTAGAATTTAAAATTTAGATGGTGAATACAGGTATGCATATTTATTTATTGTTACATTTCTATGAACAATATTGAAAAGACGAACACAGATATGTATGTTAATATTTTAAATGCATATTTTAAATGCATTGAAAGAAAGATTCATATACATGCTAGAATTAAAGTTGACATTAAAAAAAATTAATAAATCCACACAATGAACAGTCGATCCAATACTCTTCTCTGTGAAATGGCAAAGTGCCTTGTAGTGGTGAACAGCAAATTATCATTGATGAATGAATTGCAGCAAATGACAAGGTACTTGAAAAGCTTGAATAAATAACAAGTCATTCTTAAGCACTTGCATCAGTAGCCGCAACAAATAAAATTCATGCAGAGTGAGAATGAACTCTGTAAATTCTGGTAAAGATGTCCAGAAACAACGAAATCAAAACATTCCAAACAACCTAAAAATAGAAATAAAAATACTTTCTTAATGAAAGATAAAGTTCTAATCATATTTTTTATGATATTTTACCATTAAACAATAACCATTGGAATTTTGTTAAAGTTATAGATTATGCATGGTACATAACTGTTATTAATGACCTACATGTAGGTTCACCACGCTCTAAAGTTAACATCATCACAACTGATTCCATACATGTATATTAGTTATGCAGTCAGTTAGCGACCTGGGTCCAGCACCATCAACTGAGAAACTACTCATGTCAAATTTTTCATTTTCATTTATTCCATTATCAAACATTTCAAATAAATTATCATGCAGATTGGTTTAATTCTGTTTATCGATATAATGAAACTCATTAAAATTCAAATTCCAGTTACTCATTCACTGTTGAACAGATGAATTTTAAAGTATGACTTAAGTATTTTCTCAGTTTATGGCACCGAACCCAGATACTGAAAAAATAAATGGTGTGGAAAACTAATATCACGCCTTGCCCAATACAAGTTTTCCACACCATGTATTTTCATGCACCCTGAAAAATTTCAGGGGAGCATATAGTTGCTATTGTGCTCCGTGTGTGTGTGTTCGTCTGTCCGTCCGTCTGTCAATCCGTCCACCTGAGCTCATATCTCCTACACCTTTCATCAGAATTTGATCATACTTCACCAAAATATTATTTAGGTTAAGGGCTTTTGGACAGAGGTCACTCAAGGTCATTTCTGAAGGGCCAAGGTCACGATAAAAAGTTTTGTTTCATAACTAATCAAGGTCAAGCTTACTTATTTCAGTTTAAGATAGTATGATCACTTGTTCTACAGTTGACTCAACTGGATATCCACATGATTCATTGAGATTTGAAATTGTCATCAGTTAATACAATGATTTCTTATATATCGAGTCATTGGGTTGGTTAACTTGCAATAATTTTGGGTACTGACGTGCGACTGAGTTGCTGGCACCCTACCCATTCATATATTGAACGAAGTGTAAAACACCCATTCAAATACTGACCATAGCGAAAGACATACCCAGGTGTCGTATCAGAGATAACGTCAGAAATAAATTTCCCTATTATTAATCATGAATAGGCTTGCAATCAGTTTCTGTATTTCAGACTGTAGTGCAAAAATATCCATTGATACATATATATTTGAAGGGAATATGAAACCCATTAATATATTGGGTGGCCTTAAAAGTATACCCCATTCCAGTCGTACGTCTGTATATATCTTTATATAGGAAGTTACTTTTCATTGTTCCCAATTATTGCTCTCCAGACATCTAAAAATATAGATAGAACTGCTTATTATACAGTGTCTTGACCGGCCATTTCTCAAATTGTTTTGTAGGTTTTAAAACCATTATAACCATGGTCGGTCGAGGGGCCTCGCCCCCCTGAACCCCGCCAAGGCTTCGTCATGGACCCACTGGGGGCCTAGGTGGCCCCTAGACCCCTCGCCTTTTGGGTTCCCCCCAACTAAAATCCTGCATCTGCCCCTGCATGCTATAATTTTCCAGTCTCAGACCAGGTCCCTTTAATATGGAAGGGCCTATATGCAAAACATAAAACCCAAAATTAAATTTGGACAGCCTGCTCAACAGTACAGTCGGAGTCAGATTTGGTTTGTACCAAACCTGAATGAAATTGAGGTTACCACTGATATTTCCAATGGCATCATCCTGTTATCTGCCCTGCAGTTTTGAACTGTAGCATATGCATGTATACAGTATATAAATACATATGTTGTATGTAATAATTGATGTCTATTTGACTAAAACAGCATGTTTGCAAATTTTTTTATTAATTTCCATTTGCTTTATTCCATATTATACAGGTTGGGGACAACCTCTCATTTGAGAGAAAATCATTCAAATGAGTAACTATCTCTCTTTTCATTGATCAATTTCAAGAACTAGAAAATGAAATTTTGAAATTTATTTATATTGATTTGAAATTCAAAAGGGCACATGTTTACAACATATTGAATATAGTTTACAAAACAAGTTGACATTTTTAACTTACTGTTTTGGAGTTTATAACTGCACAGATGTTGCAGCTATAAACTCCAAAATGGAAAGTTGAAAAGGTCAACTTCTTTTATATTCTATGTTCAGTATATTATAAAGATGTGCCCTTTTAAGTTATTAGTCAAAATTTTAAAACTTTTATTTTTAGAACTTGTTTACTGCTGTTCATTCCTTTGAAATTGATTACTGAAAACAGTGATAGCAGTGGCGGATCAAGGATTTCCAAAAAAAGGGGGAGGGGGGCACATGTATATAAGCCAAACTACTCTGCCAATTTTTGTGCAAAATCTGGATTTTTACAAGTAAATATGTGGCCAAAAGGGGGGCCCTCTAAATCTGCCACTGGATAGTTACTCATTTGAGTGCTTATCTCTCAAATGAGAGGATGCCACCAAACTTTTATACGGAATAAAACAAGACATGTCACAGAGAGTGGGGCAAATAACAGGGTACAGCCTTTCCAACAATGTCTCTGAAGTAATATCTCATCCTGTTTGATCAATTTAAATACAAGTCGTATGAATGCCTCATCAAACATTACCGACTCTGAGACTGATGCACTGCTTCCACTTTCGCCGAAACTTTTGTCCAAGAAATTTTCATCTATTTCCGATATCATCAACATATTTCAGGTCTATAAACTTGTTTATTAAAAATAATCTTATATTCAAGTCTTCAAAAATATCAAACATCTAAACTGAGGCGATGATAAGGTCTACTTACATCAAACACTGCGGCAAACTTGCCCACCTTAGCGAAAGGAAGCATTTTCTATAACTCCCGGTGTGGGCGCTGCGAAAAATTGAAGATCGCGGTGCTATTTTTAGAGTTAGCAGTCCCTCTTGATACAGGTCTATGATAAGTGCAACGCCAAGAAATGTCTTACTTGCCATCATTTAAACTGCAAGTCCAATATTGAATCTTCGGTTAATGGAAATACATTTAACACCAAATTAGACAAAGATATAGATTGAAATACTGCCAATGTTATATTATATATGTCATCACTTGAGAAGCTAGAGGATGTGGGGCTCAATATGTCGGGGAAACTTCTCAAACTTTGAAACAACGTTTTCGGAATCATTCCTATAAAATTCGTAATAATTCACGACGTAAATACCAGAATTTTCTTTATAACCACTTTAATAAATACCAACATAATATTAACAATGTGAAAATAACTCCAGTAGAAAATATCTCTTAATTACCCGGTGATACGAAATCAGATGTTAAAAAACGACTTTTGGAAACCGAGCTCTACTGGATTAAATAACTACAAACCCCATACCCTCTTGGTCTCAACGACCAAATATATCGACAAGGTAATATTTCTTCTCGTCAGAATAAGATCAATGTTTTTACATTAAGACATAAAACTATTAGAAAACGTAGGTCACATGGTCGTCGTCATAATCGTAACATCAGAAAACGTAATCGTTTAAATAGGTCATTAAACGATCTTCTATTCATCGCAAAAAATAATGGCCGTCATGAACTTTTGCATGCACTATCCTCTATCCCGGTAAATAAATTGAAACCTATCCTGGACGAAGCTGATCTTCGAAGTTTACGCAATTCTGATTGATATAAACTCAATTTGATTATTTTATTTTCATATAATAAACTCTTTCCTCGTATTCCGTCTCTTCCACCCAATCAGCAATTTCTCAAAATTAAATTTATTAATAAAGGCTTCGATCTACTTAACATTTCTAATATTTTCCGTGATCATAGAATCAAATCTAAAATCCCCCAATATTTTGAGAATTTAGAACCTCCACTTATTTGTTACCAGTACAAAAAGCCGATAAGAAATCTTATTTTAAATTATAATAAAGTTACATCTAACCCTGATGTTTCAGACTCTATTCCTTCGTCGTGTTCTTGTGAAAATTCTAAATATGTTTATAAACCGGCAGGTCATGTTATTACTGGTGACCTAAACTGTATTTCGGACAAGAATTTGCGCACCCTTTTTGGAAAAGGACCTAAATATAGGTTACCGTCCAGGATAGATTTCAATAAATGCCATGACGTTATAGAAGATGCTTTAACTACATATTGTAAACGTTGGTGTAAAAAAGAACAGGTAAAGGTTCATGCTCTTAATGATTGGAAATTCGAGATTTTAAGAATTGTCGATATCCGTATTAAGAACTTTACGGAAAATTCGCATTTATTTCAACAGCCTAATACATTGACAAATTCTATTAAAAAGAAGATAGCTGACTTACATGCTAAATATGTCTTTGTTCCCGCTGATAAAGCAGGTAATAACATAATAGTTGTTTGAAAACTATATTATATTGAAGTACTTAAAAACGAATTAAACTCGACTCATACATATGTGGAAAGCCCTACCCCAAAAGAGAGCACCTTGCACGATCACCTCATGACCATGTCCGACTTCAAAATTAAAACTGATAAATCTGATCTACCAACTATGTATTGGCTCCCAAAACTACATAAAAATCCATATAAATCACGTTTCATATCTAATTCTAGCCACTGCTCTACTACGGTACTATCGAAACATATTACGTCTGCTCTAACTGCTATAAAAGATCATATTATCAAGTATTGTGATGTCGCATTTCATAACAGTAACATCAATTACTTTTGGTCGATTAAAAATTCTCATGAAGTTATAGACAAACTTCTTTCGCTAAATTTCAAAGCGACTCAAATTTCTACATTTGATTTTTCTACAATTTATACATCTCTGCCTCATGATTTGATTAAAAGCAAGTTGCTGTCTCTTATACAATGGTGTTTTCACAGAGAATCTAAAACATACATATGTACTTCCAATAACTCTGGATTCTTTTCCAACAAACAATATACTTCATATAAATACTGGACTTGCAAGGAATTATGTAAAGCACTAGATTTTCTCATGAATAATATATTGTGCAATTTGATGGCAAGATATATCAACAAATAGTTGGGATTCCTATGGGTACTAACTGCGCGCCTCTGATAGCAGATTTATTTCTTTATTGTTATGAGAGGGATTTTATGGTTTCTATTCAAAAATCAAAACGTTTTGACCTTATTGACAAATTTAATAATACTTGCAGATATCTGGATGACATTTTGGTGATCGACAACCCTGAATTCGAACAATTTATATCAGAAATATATCCACCAGAGCTCACATTGAATAAAGCTAATACTTGAGATAAATCTACACCTTTCTTAGATTTAAACATCAAAATTATCAACAACCTAATATATACTAATATTTATGATAAACGTGAGGATTTTGGATTTCCTATTGTAAATTTCCCTTACTTGGATGGCGATGTCCCTCGACTCCCATCGTATGGTATCTATATATCTCAATTAGTTCGATTTGTCAGAGGCTGCACCGATGTTTGGGACTTTCATAAACGAAATTTACAAATTACTACTAAACTTTTAACTCAGGGTTACAGATATCACAAGCTAAGAAAAACATTCGGCAAATTCTTCAGATCTTATTCAGAACTTCTATCTAAATTTGGAAATATTTCTTTTCAACAGTATGTATCCAATGGAATTTCCCATCCTAATTTTTACGGTGATCTCGTATATAAACTAAGGAAAGTAAAAGGCTCCGATAACGTTATTTTATCATGTAATAAAATAGTCAAACGTCTCCTAAATAGACAATATGATATTGAGATCATCAAAAAGACTATAGGTCTTGTATTTGGCCCCTCTACAGCCTTATGCAGACTTTTACTTGAACGTTGCACGCTGACTAACAGGGCGGTGGGGACTATATGACGGGCCTTATCCAAACCTCTTTTAGAGGAGACATAGTCCTGAACCTCGTCCTCTCTGACTGTTAGTCGGGACTCCAACAGATCTAGGGTCTTAGCTCGCTTTCTACTGGCAGAGCACGGTTTATCATGTTGATGTCGCGTATATTTTTATACCATTATGTGTTTTACAATACCTTACGTGTTTATATTTTTATGACCTCTCAATATGCGATACCTTTTGACCCTTGTTCTTTACATGGAGGATTATTTATAAATTTTTAAATGTACGTCTTTTGATTGTTCTGCTGTTACGGTGAGTGGGAAGGTGGGCCCGTAAACCGGTTAACCACACCATTTGTTTGGCTTTTGTCAAATTAAATGACCGTCCTAAGTCGGAATCGTAATTGCACTACAATCAAATATTTTTGTAATGTGTTAAATGTTCTATTATATTATTTATATTCATGTATTGTATAGCTCCATGGTGACTTCTGCCACATAACTGAGCCGGTAACTCCTTTTTTTTCCTTTCTACTGGCCGAGAACCAGTTGTACCGGCTATTACTTTATTTGGAGTATTCACATGAATTAACAAAATTTTCGTAAACACAAGTTTCAAAATCCGAAATAATATATTACCCGTGAACTGGTCTTCGACCAATATATTTTTGTTCCATTCTTTGTATATATGTGTTACCTTCCTGGGATAAATTTTCTCATGCAATAAAATCATATAATTTCCTTTTCCATTATGCTTCGGGGTTGAGAAATAGTTTGAATTGTTCGTGTTGCCTTATTATTTAATGTTAAATCATCAAAAGATTACCTTTTTTCCACCTAATTATTTGAATCATGCGATCTATGAACATGCACCTCTGTCATTAATGGGTATACAATGGTAATGTAAATTATTGATAGTATTATACTATTAAATGATCGAATTTGAGATGTCAGGAAATAAAATATGGTACAACAAAAGGGATAAATATTGCTAAGCAAGATTTTGAAAGGCACAGTTAAGTACAGTGATTACATAACAAGAGTTAATATAAGTTGTCATGGGAATAAGTATGTACACTGCCGACAAAAGAACATTCGATATGACAGATATGTATTGCAGCTATCCTTTTTATTATTATGACATGAATGCCTAATATTTTTAATCAATTTGTTGTAATTGTATTTACATGTCGAGGTCTTGCGATTTATTTGATTTTCGGTGAACCGTTGTAAATTTAAATCATACAGTATAATTAATATGAGATTGAATAGTACCAATGAGGTTCTTATACTTTATCTCTGGAACGTACAATGACTTGAAATGTCTCATTAATTTTACCCCTGAGAGATGAATTATTTTAAGTTTTGATTGTATTTTCTTGAAAGATTGTGTTTGATTGTTTTGTTAGGTTACTTTCTGTGATCTTTTATTCTGATTAAGAAACTTTCCATCTTGGTATTTTGAAGTCTCTTAACGTTGTAAGTTTTCCTGCATAAAATTAGAACGTCCTGCATTCGTTGTTCCAATAGAAGTGAGAGAACGCAATGAAATCTTTTTATTGTATATTATGTTATTGTCATTTTTTGTGTGCAGGTCCTTGGTGATTTGTGTTATACAGCTTTGTCAGATGTCTTCTGTTTTCTCTTCTATTTCTGTTTATTAGCATGTATACCATTTTACAATATCCACACATCCCGGGTCAGGATATGCTGATAACTTACGACATTAGGATAAGAAGGTGTAAAATCACATCACAAATATAACAAATAAAACATGATAGTATACAGACTATTGAGTTTATCAAGAAAATATTAATAAGTTCAAATTATTTCATGTAGTTTGTTGATGACATTTGAGTATTTACCATAATAGAATTAGGATTAAATATACAAATAGAAGATTTTTAACCATAGGTCTTAATAGCGCCACTTCATTTTCCATTGGATTTTTATACCTTGTCTTCATTTATAATATATAAAATATGATAAAAATGGAATTTTTCTTTTAAAAAAATCGTTTTATTATTTGAATCAAAATAGAACCCCACAATTATATGTTTCCCACTGATATCAAATTTTAAAACGTGTCCAATTTTTCCCACAGTTTTTGATTAATCTTACATTCAAAAATAAAATGTTTGATGTTTTGTATACAGTCTAGACACCTGACACTGAATGTATTTGGTTGTATATTACACTTTGTTAAACCAATTTGTACAAAGAATGCCATTCAGTGATTTGTAGTTAAATTCTGAAAATGATTATTGTTTGTAGACTTAATCTATTAAGGTAAATTTTAGGCCAAAACTATTTTTCTATATGGTATTCACGTGAAAAGAAACGTTGATGCGAAGGTGGGCAAAATATTAATAATTATTAATCATGTTAATAATTTTTTTATGATAGAAGTCTCACCTTTTATCCTTAATATTATGGAAGCCATTTGAAGCCGGCGTGGCCTAGTGGTATCACGTCGGACTCCTAATCGGGAGGCCGGGGTTCGAGTCCCGCTCAGGTCATGCCGGTGTCATGTCTTTCGGATGAGACAGTGAAAAAACCGAGGCCCCGTGTCATGGTATGCATGGCACGTTAAAGATCCCTCACTGCTTCGGGTGGGCCCGTTGCAAAGGTCAAAATTTGTATACCCCACACCAGGCAGATGCCGTCACTATATACGTGAAATATTGATGGTGTGGCGTAAAACAAAAATCAATGAAAGCCATTTGCATATACAAACGACAATTTATGTTATTCTTGACAATAGAAAAGACCGATCAAGTTTGTTGATAATTGTTTTCAGAGCTTCCTTTATAATTTCAAATTCACATTAGCAGTTTCTTTTGTCCTTTAATATTTTTCTCTTGTTTCATTTAAAGTATTGGATTTATAAATCTTTGACATAAAGAAATCCATGTTCAAATCCAATTAGAACAAAATGATCTTGTTCTTGAATTTAATGATTAAATTGTTCTCCACGGGTTGAAGTAATAACTCGGTAACTCAGAATTTGAAAAGTGTTCAATTTCTTAGTTTTTTTTTTTTTTCACATTTTGGTTAATCTACAGAAATTGTCTTTATAGAAGGTTGGTAAATCTTCAGCAAGGGAAAAACATTCAATCTCCTCTCTCATGTTTGAACAAATTTTCGGGGAAAATCTTCAAACTACTGAGATGCGTTTGAATAATCTCATATAAGATGTTGTTTCTGTTCAAAATTTTGTTACCCATGCTGCTTTAAGTGCTTTCTGTTTTGATTATATATCTACTACGCCGATGCTTCCTATCAAGGTATTTCGTATTATTCTATCTGGTTTTTTCCCAAATGAATTGAATTCTAGAGATTTTATTTTATAAAGGAGGTTCTCGTCAGGGAAAGGTTATACTGTGTCTTTATAAATTTTGACGAGGCAAGTGAATCTTTTATGCACGTTTGCAAAATATAGTTAATTTTCTCCTTTTTCAAGATTCAAATTATTCTCAATGTCTTTCTGCATTTTGATCCACTTTTCATTACAACACTCAGATTTATCTTTTCCTATGTAAATACATTTAATTGCTTCACTAGTAACTTCTATCCCGTACAAATATTTGAATTAATTTTTCAAGGTCCCTAAGAGGATACATTTCGTATTTGTGTATTTTCTATCCAGCCACTGAACAGAATGCATTTAGATATTGAACGAAGCTAAAGATTTTTCATATTCTAAAGATACTGGTAGGTCGTCTGCATGCTGTATGGTTTTTATTTCTAACGTTTTATTTGTATTTATGTCTTGTATATCTTATTTTGAGAAATGCTTGGTGCCAATATTTCTGCCACGAATAAATATAAAATCGCTGAAATAGGACAGCCTGTCTAATTCCACGAATATACGAATACTGGATTTGTATAAAGAAATCTTATCCATAAAATCAAATTTTCTCATAAGTTCAATCGTTTTGTGTTTTAAATACGAAGTTCAATTCTGAGGAATCGAACACTTTTTCATAATGTAAGAGAAGTAATAGACCCTCTTTGTTATGAGATTCACAGAATTCAAACGTATCCGATACTAACCTAGCATTTTGACTTATAGTGTGACCTTTTGTGTAAGCTGATTGCTGACTTTCATTAAGTTTATTTATCACATTTTGTAGATTTTTGGCTAAAGCGAATGCAATTACATTGTAATCTGTGTTTGTAAGACTTAATGGTGTATAGTTTTTAAACTGATTTCTTTCTCTTTTTTTTCTTGAAAATAAGGGTGATTACAAATAGTATTTGTGTGAAATCCTTTTCTTTTCCCTTCATGTATAAAGAATACCACTTCATTAAATAGATTTTCAATGTCAACAACGATGGTAGAATTCTATAATGGATACAGGACTAGTCCATGTTTTATTAGAACCAGTCTTTTATTTCTTTTTTTTTTTATGGAAAACCTTAGTTCTTAGTCTTTTTACTCATCATTTAATAGGACAGGATAAGATCATTTTATCATCTATGTACATTGATAGATATAAAGTGAATAAAAGTCGCATATCGCATCTAAATATGATCATTGTTATTGTGTTCTCTTTTCACACTTTATATTTCTATAAAAATGTTTGTCTTGTTTTCCTAGTGATAGAAAGAACCGTGTATTTTTTCTCCTTCGCTTACATATTTAACCTTTGACTTAACATTGTCCCTTTAGCAACATTTGCATTGATGATATTTTTTTCTATTTCATTTATTCTTTTGATATTAAATTTTTCACATTTTCTTGTTTGTATGTCATTAAGCTCTGATTTCAATATTTGTACATTTTCGATTTGTTTACTTTTGTTGGGTTTCGAGAGGTTAATTGAGAAATCCTTAACTTTTGATTTAAACATTTCCCATTTTGTGATAGGGTCGTCGTTTCATAAGTTGTTTATTATTACTTAAAAGCCGTCCTTATATATTTCATCTTTCTGTTTTGTTCTATACAATTTTGAGATTTTCGAGCACCTACCCAAGATTGAAGCACGCTATCATGCTTCAATTTTTATAACCTAGATGAATTTTCAGTCGTGCTCGAGTTTGAGCATGTACTCAGTTTGGAGCACCGAGTCGTGCTCCAAGAATTTTATAACCTCAGGATCAGTTAGGTATGAATTCTAACAACCTAAAACGCGCTTTGTCTAATATTACATACAAGGTGGTAACGTTTCCTTGGCTATTTATGTGTTTCTCATTTTGATAATTTTCTTATTGATAGTACTTTGCGATTCACTTGCCTTATTTCTCTTAATAGAGATAGAACAGAACTGAAGATAATATTCCTTTAACTGGTTATACCAAGTAAAGACCAATTCATAACCTACAAATTGCAGGGTAAATTGACTATAATAATACTCCAGAGTCGTCTATTTAATGCCATCAGTTTTTATGGTATGTCACTTTTAAAGCGATAAGATATTTATATAGTTATGTCAAGCAGAACGTCCCGTGTAGATCTTTAGATATTGTCTCGAAATGTCCTAGATAAACGTAGTTCTTCAACGATATATCATGTTCTAATTTTTGAATTTACGTGTGTGTGTGTGTGTGTGGGGGGGGGTATTGATTAGGTTTACTGGAGTGTGGTCCGTTTCACTAACACTAGGATGGTTCTACAGTTTATAGGCGTAAAATAGGACTTCCTATAGCGACCAGTAGGTTAGCACTTTATCACAGATACGCCAGATTATGTACCAGCATTCAATTCAGCTAACTGGGTGCGACAAAATGACAAGAATTGTTAATATTCATTCAGTTTTAAACTAATTTGTCACAAACAATCATTATGGTTGATCTCTAATCCATCAAATACAACTGGACTAGAAATCCCAAGAAAAATTACTACATATAGTACATTTTGACGACATGTAATTTAAACCTTTTACTCATATAAGACAAACCAAGTATTAAAACTGCAGAATTATCCGTTCTTAAACGTTCACTGTACAATTCCATAATATCGAAATCTCATTTCAGTGATTATGATATTGATAGCAAACAATCCGAAAATCAGTTCTGAATTTTCGTGTTTGGTTCAATTAATGTAGTGCCGTCGAAAAGTGCTTTATACGTTTATTAATTGTAATACACAAGTATATTCTAACAGGTGCTTTGTCGTCATAATTGCATACGCAACAAATTTTATCAAATTAAAGATTTGTTGTATGACAAGAAATGCAGAGATGTACCTCTGGAATCATTCTCTATAATGCTTGTTTAACACGCCACAAAGTTATATTGTGCTTAATTTAAACATAAGAAACTTTTCTTTTTTATAGGACATTGCGTGGTGTAACTGATCAACGACAAAGTCTAGATGGTCAGATTTTATTACTATAATGATCTCCGCCTCCTCACATGTGATTGTGGGGTTTTTTTTCAGAAAAACTTCAGCATATAATTTTATCTTTAAAGAAGAACCAATTAGTGATTTCCATTATTCACAATCCTATTGTTTACTGTCGATGCCAAAATTTTATTACCTTATACTGCATGCGTCATTGCATAGTACAAACGAACCGTCTAATGCAATATTATGCAATTCCCGTTCAAAGGGTCTACGCATACCATATTTACATAAATAATTTGCGATTGGCAATGGATACAAATGCAATTAACATTGTGATATTGACTATTCACGATAAGTTCATTGCTAAAAATGTTTTCCTTGTTGTATCTGCATGTATAGATCTTTGATGCTTGTTTCTTTTTTTTTTTTTCATTAAGTAATTTCGTCTTACTTTATTTGTCAATTTAACGTGTTGTGATAGGTAGTTTCATTTGTAAAATTAATGCATATAAATATGTACAGTGACGATACGCTGTAGTGCCTGTAAATATGTACAGTGGCGATACGCTGTAGGGCCTGTAAATGAGTTATGAGTAGAATGATCTGTAGTTTTGTAATTCGATGAAATAGAATAGTTTGTTTGTAAATTGTGCGATTATTTTAATGTTTCGTTTTGTATGTAATGTCATATAGATTAAAAATGAAGAACGTAAAGGCAAGTATACAACGTTCAGGAATTCAGTTCACAATTCGGTTAACTCATCCTCATTTCATCCCATAGGCTAAATGAGTATATAGAGTCGCCAATCTATAAAAAGAAGTTGTAGGTGATATGGTGCATGCCGATCTATGACACTCTAGTAGTTTTGCAACAGTGCCGTCTGTATTGACCATTTAATGTGTATACGACCATTAGATCGATAAAACACGAGATGTTCAACAAATTTAACCGAACGTAAAGGTTAGTTGACCTATTATTGACGGACCCAATATTTACTCGTTAAAAGTGATCAGTAATATAAAATAACGTATAATCGAATGTAAACAGAACATTTCAGAATAAGCACATATATTATATATAGGCGATATTTATTTATCAAAAGAACCAATATTAATATTTACTTTCATTACAGGATATTCATGTCCAATCTTCTTTTTCTCGAATTTTACCTGATGGTACATTTATGAAATAGAGAATAAAAGAAAATGATAAATGAACTCGTTTTATGTTTTATTATAAATTTCAACAAACATTTATCGGTTTATTTTTGAAAATCTGTAATATGAATATTTCTTTTTGTTATATACATATGCAATCTTTTTAATTTTTTTTCTCACTTAACTTGATGATACAATTATGGAATATAGAATTTAAAACAAAAATGATAAATTTAATCTTTTTATGTTTTATTCTGAAATATGTTTTGCATCATCTTCAGAGTGTTATGTTGTCTTTATTTAGGTCAGTTTTTATATTGACATGATCTTGATGACTGTCTGAATAGGGGACAACAAATGGACACTCTACTCCTTTCTCCTTTGGTAAGAATCGAACTCTTAATTTATATCCGTCTATATTCGATTCAGCTATGATACATCCGTGAAAACGTCCTTGACCTGATGAGCTAGATGAGTGAGTATCTTGAGAACATATATTCCTTAGGCATCTGAATTCACCCGATACACGATGATCGAAATTTGGTTTCTGTATTTCTGTTTTTGTGTTAGATTTCTTCTTTTGACAAAACACATCCTTTAATCCTCGTTTTATTGGTATATTAAACACTCCATACAGCAATGGATTAATAGCGCTCTGTAGAAGGGCAAGCGTTTCAGCGCACACTATTATAGGCTGCGGAATGGTAATATGATAATCGCTATATATCAGGATTAGCGTAGTGATAAAATATGGAGACCAGCACACAATAAATAAAACAATTATTGCTAAAGTCAGTTTAATGGTTTTTAACTTTGCACGGGAGATTAAGGCTGATTTGTTGAATGATTTCCTCAAGATTTTCCCACTTTTTGAAGCTTTTCTGCCTTGATTCCATATTACCATAGCGACACGACCGTAGCAAAATGATATGACGATTGAAGGTACAATTAAAATATAAATTGTTAGAAAAGAAAAGTATACTTTTCTCTGCCAAGGAGATGTATACCCTTGGCTTCTACAGCCATATTTGATCGTGCCGTCTGGTGAAACATTATCCACTGTTTGTACAAAGATGAGTAGTTGAGGAATGGCAAAAATTAAAGCAAGAAACCAGCAATAGGCGATTCTTTTATACCCTTTATTATGAGATGACCGCAGACGTAATGGTTGGCATATCGCAATATATCGATCATGCGCCATCAGATTCTGAATAAACGTAGTACTCGCTAATGTCACTATTTGTATATACGTTAGTAATTTACACAGTGCTTCACCAAGTACCCACTCTCCGAACGCTACGAAAAGTATTTCAGTCGTCATGGTAATTAAACATACTGCCAGATCACCAATCGACAAGTTGATAATAAAGATATTAATTCGATTAACATTCCGATATCTACTACAGCTAAGCACAATAATCACCATCGCGTTACCTATAAGTGAGAACAACATAATCACGATTATGGTAGCAACACGCTGTATGACGTCAGCAGTCCATATTTCCGGAACTTGAACGAGACTAAATTTCGGAGTAGAGTTTCCTGTTGTGACTGTGTAGGAGAACAGTCTAATTGATGATTCTGTCATATTGTTGGCTACATCTTCAACTCTCCTTAGGAAAGTAGGGGCAGATGTTTCCGTGATTTGAGATTCCATGTTGATTCCGGAAAGTAAGGACAGACAACAATGAGAAGTCGGATTCTAAAAGAGCTTAATCAGGATTCATCTGAAAGGAGGGCAAAACTCTTATTTTAAAATACTCAGTTATGAAAATGAATATGATTAGCGTTTAATACAATTATGTTCTGCTTATGACAATTTTTGTTTAGGTCCTGTGAAATGACAGGACATTCTCTTGTGTATTCAAGAGATGGAAATTTTCATAAGGAGCAAATGTCAATGCAAAATCAACATTAATGTTTAAAACACCGTGTGAATTGAATTGTATATATGAAGTTTCAGTTAATTTAGTGCAGAGAAATAAATTAATTATCTGATTGAAAGCAATAATGTGTTCACTTCTATTTCTTATTTTAATAAAATACTCTACAATACAGTTTTGTTGATTTCTTTGAATGAAGCCATAGTGATTTTCTGTTGAACTTTTCTCATCATTCACACTAAAAATATCCAATGCGATGTTAGGAGACCTAACAATGTTAAAGCATCATTACTCTAACCGATTCACAGTAATTTCTCCAATACATTAAATAAATTTTACATTGGGTGTATTCCTTTGATTATCGTGTCATATGCATAAACAACAAAGGCTTTACCATAGAATTGAATAGACACCATTTGGTAAAATTTTGTATGTTTTAGCACCATAGAGGGATTGTCTCACCCGTATTGTGGACGCAAGTAGCTTACTGGTGGAAAAAATTTGAATACCCGAACGCCAACCAACTTTCTTCAGGACTAACCGACCTTCAAACATGCTCCGATCTGTAATTCAAATAAGATTCGACATAATGAAAGTCAACAGTTTTGCGGTATAAGTTGTAAAAATAAAACACTGAAATATTATATTCAAAATTAAGTTATCTTAGTTGTTCACAACAAATAAAACTCACTCAGTTCCCGTCCATCAGTTCCCGTCCAACGATTGTTGGCGAGGATTATACATTCTCCATTTAATAAAACACAAGCATATCTTCCTAACGAAGTCTTCCAAGAATAAATCCTGACAGCATCTTTTCATTTTACTATCTTATATGCTTATGCAGCTGTATGTCAATACACACCTGTTACCACCTTTGCTTATGATATGTATTTATATGCTATAAGAAGATTACTCTCAAACAATACCAGTCGGCGCTATCTACTCTGAAGAAGGCATAAGCTTTGACTGTACAATTTATTGGTTTTTATAACATACTACGATATGTAAAGTCCTCCACACCACATCAGTTAAACACTTCTACCTTTGTGATGACGTTTTTAACATAGATTAAATCTGATAATTTTTTTACAGATAATATGTCGCATTCTGACAGGTTTCCTTGAGGCTTGATTTATAATGTTTATAGTTCAGGAATTCCACGATTTGATTGTCTATTATCAAAGATAAAAGAATTGCAAATTGTACAACATATTTCATTTACTGTTGCAACAGACAGATGAGAGATCCGATATAGATAGTATTTAATCCAGCCATTGAAAATAAAGACAAAAGAGAAGCCAACGAAATTCAATGTCATAAAGTATGACTACAGGCCAATCACGATCGCCACTTTGACAATCACGTAGAGTCAGGAAATTTCATTTTACTACTTCCTTGATTAAAAGAATATTTTAGAACTGTATTTTATATCTGATAATTGAAACTGAAACAATTTTCTCGTCAGTTCTTTGTAAATGACATATTATAATTTGTATAATTTTAAGGAATCTATTTGTAAACGCACGAAGAGCCATTGTTAGTTTATCGTTTATTTATTTCCTGTTAAGAAAACCAATGACATTTACTTACAAACATAAATAAACAATAAATGTGTCGTATTCTATACAACTCAAGTTGTTCTGGTGTATCATAAGTCTAGCTTTCAGGGCTTTTGTACTGACGGTCTAGTTTTCAGTGCTTTTGTACTGACATGAAATATATATTTAAAATTTTCCGTCATTAAATTGTGTAAATCACTCTAAAACTAAGGAGCATCTCCCTAATGCATAGCTCTGTCCTTAGATTGATTCTTTGGCTCACTTTTTCGGTCATTTTGGTTTTAATACTGCTCTTCAAATATTTGTATATGACAATTCCAACCATTCGGCCACGAGCATCACTAAAGAGACATAAGTTGTCGAAATGCGTATCTGGTGCACAAAATTAAAAGGTATATATGTTCTATATTTATTGTGATCTTGACTTTATCTCGCCTTGGAATAAGAAGGTAAGTACCAAAATGAGTGGAGGGCATTATATATGCATCCCTATAAATTACGTGATGGAAAAACATCTGATAGAGCAATTTTAAAGAATAGGCACATAAAATATTGTAATACTTTATCGGTATCGATTTAAAGAGGCCGTATCTGGTTTATTTGCTAGAAACTGATAAGTTGAATAATGCATTAAAAAAAGTTAAGCAAAGAACTTCAGATTCAAGATTTAAATTTTAAAAATGGGCTTTACCTACTATCGTAGTGAAATGGGGGCCATATCAAAGTCATTAATTTATTTTACAAAATTATGATAGTGATAATAATAATCATAAAAAGGAAGACAGGAAAGTTACTGACTCAACCGCATGATAGAAATCACCACGGAAATATATAGTATATAATGTAATGATACGATAAACACATAAGGACGTCACGAAAAATTTCGATTATAGAGCAGTTACGATAACCGAATTAGGACGGTCATTTGATATGACAATTGGCAATCAATTGGTGTGGTTAACCGGTTTACGGGCCCACCTTCCCACTCATCACAACAGCAGAATAATCAAAGGGATCTAAATCGAGTTCGAGGGTCAAGTGTCTCAAGTTGAGAGGTCATAAAAAATATATATAAACATGTACGGTAATGCAGAAAAACATCATGGTATCAGATATATAAAGCGACATCAAAATCAGGAAATAATGATCTGCAGGTCTGGAAGTGAGCTCAGACCCTTGATATGTAGAAGTCCCGACTAAGAGTCATGGGGGAACGAGGTTTAGGACCATGTGTCCTCTGAAGGTTTCAACAAGGTCCGTCATTTAGTTCCCACTGCCCTGTTAGTCAGCGTACAACGTTCAAGTAAAAGGCTGTAGAGGGACCCAATGTAAAACCTATGTGGTGATCTCCAGGTCATAGTGTCTATGACGAAGGCGTTTCATTATTTTGGAACCCGACAAAATAGAGTTGTCGAAACCTTTGACCGTCCTAAGTTTGTATACAAGATCGCCGCAGAGATTAGGATGGGAAATTCCATTGGATACATTTTGTTGAAAAAAGATATTTCCGAATTTAGATAAAAATTTTGAATACGATCTAAAGAATTTGCCAAAAGTTTTATTAAGTTTGTGATATCTCTGACCCTGAGTTAAAGGTTTCAAAGTAATTTGTAGAAAGTTCAAAACATCAGTGCAGCCCCTGGCAAATCGAACTGAGATAAATAGATGCCATATGATGGTAGTCTAGGGACATCACCATCTAAATAAGGGAAATTTACAATAGGAAATCCAGAATCGTCACGATTATCGAAAATAATGTATAAGTAAGAATTTTATTGTTCATTACCTTAGTGTTGAAGTTAAAGAAAGGTGTTTTTGTATAGTAAATATTATCTTTGTTTTATTGAAGTTCGGGACGGTATATATCTTTCAAAATCAGTGTAATTGATAACTAAGATGCCATCAAGATAACTCGATGTATTATTCAATATATCAATTAGATCAAAACGTATAGATTTTTTAGCAGAGTGCATAAAGTCCCTCTCTACTTTGACAAACCTTGCCATCAAATTGCACGTAACTATTATCCACCAAAACACTATATGGCTTTACATAATTCAGCGCAAATCCAGTATTCATATGAAGTATATTGTTTGTTCGAAAAGTATCCAGGGGTTTTGGAAATACAGAGATATGTTTTAGATTCTCTGTTAAAACATCAGCGTATCAGGTCAACAATTTACTTTCAATCAAATCATGTGTAAGAGAGGTATATAAGGTAGAAAAATCAAATGTAGAGATTTGAGTAGCTTGGAAATTACGTAAAAGGAGCTTTCCTATAACTTTGCTAGAGTTTTTAAAAATTGAATATTGTTTGTTACGTCACTCCATGATTATTTCAGGTATATGGTGACGGCATCTACTTGATGCATTGCATACAAATTTAGACCTTTGCAGCGGACCCACCGGAAGCAATGAGGAATCTATCACGTGCCACGCCTACCGTGACAAGGGACCTTCGTTTTAACTATCTCATCCGGAAGGACAAACACCGGTGCGCCCAGGGCAGGAGTCGAAACCGGGACCTCTCGATCACGAGCCGAGCACCTTATCTTCTAGGCCACACCGTCTTCAGTTTTTTATAAGACCAGAAGTAGTTGATGTTTCTTTTATAAAAAACGACATTACAATATTTAATAATATGATCTTTGATTAGAGAAGACGTAATATATTTAGATAGTATAGTGGTGGAGTAATGACTAGAATTACATATAAAACGTGATGTATATGGATTTTTATGTAATTTAGGGAGTCAATACATGGTTGGAAGATCAAATTTATCAAAGGTACAGAGATGATAATAATAATAATGATAAAAAAGCTAGAATTAAAAAATTCTGCAATTGCGATTCTGATATTAATATGCATGATTACAGACCTTATAAAGATTCTTCAATTTCTGATATAAAATTGGGCTGTATTCACATGGAAGTAAGTGAAAATGATCACATTAAAATAAAATTATTTGTCCAAATTTTTAAACATCAATGAAATGTAAAGATGATGGATATATCCATACCATTAGTCTAAAAATCATGAAACCAGAGGACAGACAAAATCAGTGAAAATGAAAAACAAGTGGAAAATAACAAAATGTCTACTTTGAAGAGCATATGTGAACCCCTGTGATGGAGTGAGATCAGGTGCCCGGGGAGAGTGAGCATCTCCTGCTTGCTAGCAACACCCGTCACATATACCCAGTTGAAAGAGTCAAATCGTGTAAATTCCATATGTATTTATATATGGAGAAGTCAAAGTACGTAACCTTCTAGTATAGAAGGTGTCAAATCGGTCTAAAATGATCGGAATCGGTCTCAGTCCAGAATATCATTTAAAAGTCTGGATAACGAGATATCATATGGAGTAATAAGAGTCTCGTAACGACCGTAGAACTTCCTCAGTGACGTTGCTAGTCTAGCACATATATAACCCTGGTTGAGCAGCTTAACTGAAAGTCGCCTAGCCCTCAGAACAAAGTCATTGTAATTTGAACATGCTCTGGAATAACGTATTAACTGAGATATGAATACGCCGTATGCGGGCGATGATGGAATGTTGCTACTTATGAAAGGAAAGTTTGTGATAGCGAAATTGAAATCGTCACGTTTGTCATAGAGTAAGGTGTTCAATTGACCATTAATGTCGATAGACAACATAATATCTACATACGAAGTAGAATTACTACTTTCTGTGGTTTCTTTGACCTCCAGTTCACTTGGATAGATGATGCTAAGGTAATCCGCGAACGAAGGATTATTAATTGAAAGCAAGTCATCTATATATCTGTAAGTAAAATTGAAGCCAAGAGCCAATTGTTTTTTTCCTTGCGATAGCAAGAATATAGATATAAAATTGAAAATGATTTTCATAAACTGCTTTCTGTATGTAACGCAAAATTCGTATCTGAATTTCAAATTTGCATCATTTACATGTACGATTGTGCACTTTATAGAAATGACATAGTTTGTTTAAATTATACTTGCCACGTGTTTTACTGTTAATGGAGATCAGATGATGTCTAGGCATCTGTGAAAATCTGCAATACCTGGTGACTAGTACTTGAAGGGTATCAGTTCGGGTACTTATAGGATGTATCTTCAATCATCCACATGGACACAGTGCCATATATACAGAATCGAACATGATGAGAACAAACTCTCAACTCTCAATTTCAGTATGCGAAGTTGAACGTGTTTTCCCTGGACATGAATGAATAATATATTATTATAATATTTTTTGAGAGGGAAAAAATCCTTTTTGTTGAAATTTTGGAACAAGCGAGACGAATACAGTCGCATCGCTTTATTTGTCCATGTTGGAACCATTCTGATATTCGTCCGATGTAAAAATGCCTGCCTTAAGCCTTCTTGCTCATTGGATTAATATCGACTGAGATCGGTGCGAGGGTCGTGGGTCCCATGATCGGATGGTGGTTGTAGAAGTATTATCTCGTGAAATTGATCGTCAAAATTTTCGATGACCTTCCGATGTCAAAAGTGCTGGAAGTCCCTGTCCCAAGTTGAACTTTTGCCCTATGCCCTGGTGATTTGAAATTGGAAAAAGGGTCTTTTGTGTACAAGAAGAATATAACTTCGAGTTTCTTACTTGTTTATTTTCAAGCCAAGGTGATTTCACTTATATGGTGACACAATCTGTTTGATACATCGGAAAGGGATCTATGTCACAAGTACAGACTCTCGGTTTCAATTGTCTCATTAAAACTTCAGGATACTGACTAGCCATCGGTCTAACATGTACACAATATCATCTCGGTCTGTGACCAAGCATTTTACAGTATAATCTACGCCGGCTTAACTAGTTCATTAGCATTTTCATTGAGCTTACTATGAATTTTGCCTAACGTCATGATATTTAGGTTGCTACGTCAATGTAACATAAAAAAAATCCCATCGTTACTAAAAAAAACCTGCATATTGAAAAACTTTAACTGTAATATTTATGACGTCATAAAAGGATACCTCATTCGTTGGTGGGTTTTCAGTCCTCAGATAATTACTGTGAAAATTTTATTACTTTAAACAGTGAATTCGAATAACGTCAGGTCGAACTCACCGTGGGACGAGCGTGACGTTACGCAGACGTGCTAAGCATACGTTTTAAAGCCGGTCTCGGTAAGATAATCAATTGAAGCAAAATCATCACTCAAGTGGTGTGGTTAACTGTATTGCTGACCCACCCTCCCACTCACCATAAAATCGTTACACAAAAACATACAATTAGAAATGTATAATTTACTTTCCATATAGTTTATACCTTTTTTGAGTAAACTGTTTAAGTAGAGAGCTTTCTTCCACAAACACTATAATTTGTAAGCTGCCAATTTGTGAAATTCTCTTAAACACATTTTCGATTTTGAGAAATTTTAAAAATCAATTTGAATAAACCAATTTAATCAATCATTTATCAGAATTATTGCAAATGAAAAACATGCAATGTTTCATAGGGTCACATTTTTCCCAACTTCAAACGTATTTATATCGGCATTAAGCCTTTGTTCATCTGCTAGACCATGTCGATATTATCAGCAGACGTAAAAGCCAAGTCCATATTACATTACTACGTAAAGTTTCATGTATTAGCTGCACCCAGTATTAACGTCATTATTGTGCACGTGTCATAATAGCGTTCTTAGAATACGAACCCCATTATCCTCTGTATTGTTCATTCATTGAAAATGATATTTGAATATGTAGGCTGGTTGTAAAATAACTGTTTTGCAAATATTGTATAACGATCTGGTTATATCTATACATACTACTCAGTTGTGTACTCTATGGTTTAAGAAAGTCAACATTGAAATGGTAGTTCATAATATGCTTGTCTGCCCATGTAACCATATTATAATAGACAGCTTTCCTCTTACTTTGATTCCTTCGGGGATCCGTGATGGCCACTATCTCTATTTTATAAAGTATAATGGATGTTCCTTATTGACTACCCCTCGGTATCTTCGCATTTTATCAACATACAAGTGACACGTCAGTAAGAGGATGGATTACGTCAATGAAAGTATATTGTCAAAATAAATAAGAATTGCCGTCAATAGAATTTAACTTCGGATCTTCACTTTCTGATGATAAATGGTATTTTTCCACACCAAAGATAGAATTTGATCTAGAATATTTGCCTGTCTAGACATAATCCACATGTTGTTTTTTACAGACCTGATAAATTCTTTGCAAACGTTACAATTAGGGGATAAACGTACTGCGTTTGATTGTTTCCGACAGGTATACTTTGGTTATACCGCTAGAAACAGAGTTTTCATGGCGACGCTTGCGAGGTACGTTTATCCGTTTAGTGCGCCACACACACACACACACACACACACACACACACACACACACACACACACACACACACACATATATATATATATATATATATATATATATATATATATATATATATATATATATATATATATATATATATATTATATATATATATATATATATATATATATATATATATTCGTTTTTAGGTTATCTTTCATGAAATTTTGATGAAATTGAAAGTATTTTTAAGATAATACAATAATACAAATGTGGTCTCAAGAACAGAAACTTATCTAATCTTTCTATCTAATGCTAGGACTTGAAAGTCGATAAGGATTGTTTCTGGATTCAACCCACGATCATCCGGTTCTTTGCTGATAGGATAAATATATAACTGTAATATATGAACTATAGTTACATGGGGTTTCCATATCTGATCTGTTTTAAAGATAACACAATTACATAGCACGCTTCGCTACTGAAACTTGTATCACAGAAGCAGTTATTTTTGGGTCAAATTCAGTTACCAGTATAAAACTTAGTTAAGCAAAGCCGATTAAATTTATTAAAACCGAGTCTTTTCATTTTTATCTTCTATATAGATACTGATAAATGTTTTCTTGTGATATTCTATTAATTTCGTGACTTTCTTTTATGAATTTTTTAACTAATCATCTGTTGACAAGAAAAAATGGAAATGCACACAGAAGATATTATCAACCTGGTTTCTATCACTAATGTACATGTAGTCCCTACTAAACTTATTTCTACTAATTCTGAAATAAATAAACTTATATATAATTTGGGCGGCGATATCTAGACAGGCAAGTAATGTGATAATTGCATCATGCAAATATCTGAGTGGCAGATTAATCTTGTTAAATGTTAAATTTTCGGCTATTATATTTCTATCCCATATCTGAAAAGACATCAGTGGTTGTGAGAAAACTTCTTAAAGGTTTCATTGTTAATTGGACTGATTTTTCCGTGTAACAAAAAATTCTAAACTCAGTTTGAGGTAAGTTGTATTATTCTGACTAATAAACATACATATCCTGTTTTCAAATTTAATGAATCTAATATCTGTTAAATTTTCTATTTCATATATTAAAATCCGATCATCTAATTAATACAAAAACATTTAAAACTCAAAGAAGGTATACTACAGGTAAAAAGCACGATAAAAAAGTCGTCTCAGAAAAAATAAACACACAAAAAGACATACAATTACTCGATTGTAATGTAGTTGTTGTACTGACATATGGCGGTCTATTGAAATGCCAATCGTCATTCAATTGGTGTGGCTATGAAAGAAAAAAAACCCCGCCAATACAACTTTATTAGTAATTAATTTGCCCACAATCACATTAATAACGTTGGACTGTTGGCTTACATAATTGTTGCAGGAATTTTGCGTCGGGTGTTGCATACAACCAGGGGACGCTTATTCTTCCCAAGCACCTGGTTTCATCTCAGTTTAATAGGGGTCTGCATTTGTAATAATATGACATTTAATGGATACAGTAAATACTTTGGTACATCTTTGTTGAATTATATAACTTAATTAATGTGATTTACAGTTTAAAGTATACGTATCTTTATAACAAAGCAATACTATGGAACAAATTAAATATAAATTGAAACTTTTTTGAAAGTTTTGATGTATTATTGCCTGATGCAAATCACACGTTTTATTTATCAAATCACTTTTATTCAAGTCAACAATTTTGAGACGGTACGGATATATCATTATTTTTTATCTTCCTGAACGCATTTCATTTACCAGACCTGCTGCCAACTTATGCAAATGTTATATATAGATATTTGTATATGTACGAATTACTCTTATAGTTTCCTTCCGTACAACAGCATCTGAAGTGACATGGTTACTCGGATATTCCTGTCTCAAATGAACAACAAGAAAAACGCAGGTGTCCAATGAAATTCGAACAGGTGCTTCGTGTTGGTCAAGAGCTGAACCCATATCTCTGCAACATCGGTCCATGCATGTTCTTTTTAGAGAGCAAGTACTTAAAACCTGCATACTTATGTTCTATTCATTTCTTCTTTAAAGTTTAAACAAACTTTTATTTACGTTTAATACCTGGAAAAAATATTTCCCCGATGGTCGAGGGAAGATGATTAATAATTTTTCTTTTAACAACCATTGCCATGACAGGTCTATTTCAGAGGTGGAAGTTTTAAATTTATTTCCGTTTATATTTTTAGAATGTTTTATAGTGAAATTGTTATATATATGTTATAGTGATAACATGTATAATTATCTTTAAATTTCCAGAAGACCGGATAAAAATAAATAAAATATTTTCACTTTTTCTATGAATGATGACCTGTAAATCCTAATTCCACAGTTTCCGTTTTAGATTCAAATTCGTACACTTTCTGTCTTACGAAATGTGTTTATGAAAATCTATATTCACATTCCATCCCTGCTTCATATCAAGAAGGTAAGTCACGGTCATATTTCAAAGCTTATAATTGAAAAATTCACTTCATCGTTGATAGTATAATGACAACTGAAAGTCGTAGTCTGTAATTGTTATCAAAATGTTGAAATCTGTTGATGGTACTCTGATTGAGTGCTTTAAACCTTTATTTGTGCATGTTTAGTGCTGTTGACTGTCGGCTTTAAAGGTTATCAAAATAAATATATTTCGGAACTAAAGAGTAACTGATGATAATACATTATTTAATTATTGATCTAGTTTTGCTACTGTGATACTCCTATTTAAGTACAATTAAATAAGTACCCTATATTGGAACAAGATATGTTTGTGAGACACTAATGCCCCCCCCCCCCCCCCCGGGTACAAAGTCGAAATTAGGGAAATTTTGAAATGTAGGTCAAAGGTCACGAACACAAAGTCATTGATCTTGGTGTAATTTAAAAAGGCTTTATTAGTGGACTATGCATGTCAAATATGAAGTTTGTATCTCTCACGACTCAATAGATATGACAAATAAGGTAAATTTTGAAATGTAGGTCAAAAGTCACGAGGTCAATAGTGTAATTTCAAAGCCCTTTATTAATGGAGTATGCATGCCAAATCTGAAGTCTCAATCCCTCACAATACAAAAGTTATGGTGAAAGTTACACAGACAGATGAACAGAGTTAGACAGGTCAAAAACAAAAAGGTCATGATATAGAAAAAGTACATTTTGCATGGAAAATAAATGAGCAGTTTTCGTTTCTATTTTAAAATGTTGTTGCGATTATATTTTAGCTGGAAATTTTCTCACATACTTGCCCCCTCTCTCTCTCTCGCTTTCATGTGTCCTTTATTCACTTCCTTTTTTTCCATTCTATGTCTCATTCCCTCAAAACAATGAAGCTTATTTCAAGAAGCGAATAATCCTCTTTTAAGTTATTTGAGAGCTATGTCGAACAAAACAGCAATCATTCCACGTTGTTTCCTTTCGTACAGACATCACAACCATGGTTCAAGAAATAAATGCATTTTACACCAAAAGATGACAATTGGACAAAAAGTACATTTTGCATGGAAAATAAATGAGCAGTTTTCGTTTCTATTTTAAAATGTTGTTGCGATTATATTTTAGCTGGAAATTTTCTCACATACTTGCCCCCTCTCTCTCTCTCGCTTTCATGTGTCCTTTATTCACTTCCTTTTTTTCCATTCTATGTCTCATTCCCTCAAAACAATGAAGCTTATTTCAAAAAGCGAATAACCCTCTTTTAAGTTATTTGAGAGCTATGTCGAACAAAACAGCAATCATTCCACGTTTTTTCCTTTCGTGCAGACATCACAACCATGGTTCAAGAAATAAATGCATTTTACACCAAAAGATGACAATTGCCTACTGAGAAGAGTTGTTAGAACATCTAAAATCAAAAAGTTTTACTAAAATTCACTCCATCAAGTCTTTTGACTTTTCGACTCCGTACACAACGATCCCTTATCAGAAATTAAAAGACACATTAGCGGAAATTATTCAAAATGCATTTACTAGTAAAAACGGAAGCCGCAAAATCAAATATATAGTAATAGGCCACGATAAAACTTACTTTGTTAGGGAAAATTCTGATTCCAAAAATAAATACACTGAAACAGCTGTCATTCAGATGTTGAACTTTCTTATCGATAACATTTTTGTGGTGTTTGGAGGTAAGGTTTTTCAACAAATTGTCGGCATTCCAATGGGCACTAACTGTGCTCCGCTTCTGGCTGACATATTCCTTTATTCATACGAAGCTGAGTTCATTCAGTCTTTGCTTTCGCAAGGAAAAAAACAATTGGCTCTTGGCTTCAGTTTTACTTACAGATATATGATGACTTGCTTTCAATTAATAATCCTTCATTCGCGGATTACCATAGCATCATCTATCCAAGTGAACTGGAGGTCAAAGAAACCACAGAAACTAGTAATTCTACTTCGTATTTAGATATTATGTTGTCTTTCGACATTAATGGTCAATTGAACACCTCACTCTATGACAAACGTGACGATTTCAATTTCGCTATCACAAATTCCATCATCGCCCGCATACGGCGTATTCATATCTCAGTTAATACGTTATTCCAGAGCATGTTCAAATTACAATGACTTTGTTCTGAGGGCTAGGCGACTTTCAGTTAAGCTGCTCAACCAGGGTTATATATGTGCTAGACTAGCATCGTCACTGAGGAAGTTCTACGGTCGTTACGAGACTCTTATTACTCCATATGATATCTCGTTATCCAGACTTTTAAATGATATTCTGGACTGAGACCGATTCCGATCACTTTACACAGATTTGACACCTTCTATACTAGAAGGTTACCTACTTCGACTTCTCCATATATAGATACATATGGAATTCACACGATTTGACTCTTTCTACGGGGTATATGTGACGGGTGTTGCTAGCAAGCAGGAGATGCTCACTCTCCCCGGGCACCTGATCTCACTCCATCACAGGGGTTCACATATGCTCTTCAAGTAGACATATTTTGTTATTTTCCATTTGTTTTTCATTTTCACTGATTTTGTATGTCCTATGGTTTCATAATTTTTGGACTTGTGGTTTGGATTTATCCATCATCTTTACATTGTTGTACAAATCCGGCAAAGCTTATTGACGCGCTAAAGGGAAAGAAAATGGTAAAATATTTAGACGTAGCCTAATGTAATAAATATAGAACATATATACCTTTTAAGCAACATGGCAAGAGCACGACTCCAGTTATCCTGACTTGGCGACAGCAAATCTCTCAAGATATACAATGCATTGTACTTTTGCGCTTATATAATATGGCTTTAGGTTCCAATCGTTAAACATCTACGATAGTAATTGTTCAGACGTATAAGACTGTAGATATCAGATCATAAACACAAAAAGATAATCGGAGTAAAAGCTACTTCCCCTTGAAACCCTGCCAAAAACTTTTCTGACAAGACAAAAAGCAGAATTTTAAAGTAACAATTAAAGTAGTAGTAGTAGTGATGATGATGATAAAAATGGAGATAAATCCTAGTTTAATCACAGGGCTTTCGGCTCCTTGCGCCCCCCCCCCCCCCCTCAATTATACCAATATAATAAGAAGGGTTAGAACTTCCGATTTACCAAAACTACACCTCCTCCCGTCTGTGTCTTAGAACTTGTCGAAGTTTAAATGACGTCTGGGTTGGGATCACGGAGGATGGAAAACAATCAAAGGTAAGATGAGGCAATAGGAGGAATAATTTGACATGTCGACTGAAGTAAGTTATTTACTTCTGTTTATTGTAAATCCCCAGAGACTGTTTTTTTTTTAAAGGAAAGCGGCGAGTGGTCGCTTTACACCATAGCAATGGGTCTGACCTGATTAACTTCTCGGTGTCCGACTAAACTTTTTTGAGCAAACTTTCGAGTTCCGTGGCTCACCATGCCCTTAGTTTTGCATGGATTTGGACTATATATAAATGGATGTGTGTATAAATATGTCTGCTTTCATTTGATACCACATTTGAGACGATTTGTGAAGAATTAAAAAAGTTCTAAGACACAGACAGGAGGAGGTGTATTTTTGGTAAATCGGAAGTTCTAACCCTTCTTATTTTATTGGTATAATTGAGGAGGGGGGGGGGGGGTCAACGAGCCGAAAGCCCTATGGTTTAATATTCAAATAAAGAATAAAAGCAAACAGTGTTCATATTCTCGACTTTGATGTTCAATACAAAAGTAATGTAACTCTAAACAGGAAAAGATGCAATATAAGTATGAGATTCACAACAATGAATTAAAATGACATTATTGGACCTTGGAAACATGAGACAAAGTGCATAGGAAGTTTAACGAAGCTTAGTTTCTTACAGTGAATTTATGATAAAGCAAACCCAAAGGTACCTCTTCTAAATGTTTATTTAGCTTCGATTAATTCAAACAGACCAAAAAATTCTACTTTAACTTAAAACTTTATTTGAATCATTCAAATCACATAGGAGCATAAAAATTGATTAAAAAAATACGAGTGTGATTTTGGAGAAAACGGTTCGTTAAACCATATATATTATACCATATACCTTAAGATTATTTACGTTGAAAATGCAAGTTTCTCATAATTTTTAGTAGATCACCTGCTGTCTCTTTCCTTATTACATTGTCGATAATGCCAGTCATGTGACACAAGTTACTTTCGTATTTTACATTGAAATATGGTGAAATACAGGACTGTACTTTTTTTTATAATATAGAACATATATACCTAATTTTGTGCACTATATTAAGGACATTTCCAATGTTGGAGGCGTCTATACCTTTATTTGCAAACCTCGGTTTCAAAAACTGGCGGCGATGTTTAGACAATTTGTCCTCCATGGCACCTGATCCCACTTCTATTTTTACGGGGGTCTGTAATTGCTTGTGTTATATTGATATATATGTATTGTCATGTATATTTTGACTTTGAGTTGTGGAAATCGGATCGGTATCTCAGAGTTTTACTTAAGAAATCCCAGCTGTTTATTGATATTAAGACGTAGAAAATGACACATTTTGTACACGTGGTTTAATGTATCTATAAGAAGACGTTTACGTGTATTACTGTAGTACATCACATACATATTTCGATGACGTGTCCATCTACAGTAATGCACAATACAAAAAATATGAAAATCTAAAGCACAAATATTTGAAGAGCAAAACTTGTAACAAACCGACCTTAAAGGAGCATGGTCCGATTGAAGTCAAGGAAAGTATAAAAAAATGAAAATGGATTTCTTAAACGGCAATCGATTAATAGTATATTATCTAAGATGTGTAAAAAGTATCATTACCAAAGTCGATGTCGTTAACGAAATATGTCCGTTTTAAATTTGCAGCATAACCAGACCAACTCCTTGAATATTGATGAGGTCGGTCAGAGGACATCACGTGACAATGAAACCCAAGGTTTACCCGATTTTATCATTTGTTCCACTTTTCTTTTTTGGGCCTCTGAGTCTGTGTATAGTTATTTTCTACCACACTTTTGCTTTTGTCGTGCTCGTATTCCTCCATGTGAACCATTTTTGTTGATTTCTACAGTGAATAACCGCGCACGCGCATGCTTATGGACGGAGCATCGCCTTATTTGGGGAATTGATACCAACCGAATTTAATACGACTCAATTACCTTTATTCTACGAAAACATTGAGGGATTTTAGTTTTAAATTTTGCAATTAGCACAAAGTTTACAATTTATGTAATACAGGAAAAATAAGAAATCGTCATAATTTATCCTTTTCATGCTAAAATCTTCCAGTCTCGGACTATGTCCCTTTAAATTAAGAACCAAAGAATTAATCTAAGGACAAAGCTGTGCAAGAGAAAGAATATCCATATTTGCTAACAATCATATCTGTTAATTTAAGGTAACATTGCTACTGAATCTGAGTACATTTATCAAATCAAGGGGATTTCCATGGCTAAAATCGATTCTAGCACAAATATCAGATAAGTCAATTTGCACCCACCCCCCACCAAACCAAAAAAAAAAAAAAAAAAAAAAAAAATCAGATTATAAGCTTCAAGTTCAAACTTCGTAGTATCCATATCCATTCTTTCCCTGTGAAAAATGAACGACTACGATAGACGATGTATTTCTATATCACTTCCAATCCAAAAAAAAAAAAAAAAAAAAAAAAACTCTTAAGCAACGAGAGAGATGCATAACCACGTTCTTCGAATCGAATGATATAATATCGATTTTGCCATTCTTTCTTTTCACACGCTTTACTTTGATTTACCTTATAACTACCTTTATGTCGTATCTCCGGAATTTTTTCACTGCGAAATATAAACTTAAAAGCCTATTGCGATGATTTTGTTAAACACGAATAAAATTGTTTGGAATATCCCATTCCTACATCTCATTTCCCTTAGATAGTTGTTGGCAACGACTTTCAGGTCAACATTAGTAAATTGATTAGTGTGATTTCAAAATATTTGGACTTTTACAATCTCGGCTCTAAGCACCAATATAAAGAGAGACATTATTTGTTAGAATACACATCTTGTGTCCTTAACTAAAGTTGGTATATTTGGCCTTGTAGTAATTGTAAGCACAGCCATCGCTGTACATACATTTATCACGACACAGCGACATAAATAATTATACAACATATTTACCTTTTAATTTTGTGCACCATATGCGCTTTTCGACAACTTATGTCTCTTCAGTGATGCTCGTGGCCGAATGATTGGAATTCTCAAAATATATAAATATTTGAAGAGCAGTGTTGAAACTAAAGTAACCGAAAAGTGAACCAAAGAACCTATCTAAGGACAGAGCTATGCATGAGGGAGATACTCCTTAGTTTTAGAGTGATTTACTTAATTTGATGACTGAAAATTTGAAGTATATATTTCATGTCGGTACAAAAGCACTGAAAACTAGACTTATAATGCCATCGGGATCTACCAGTCCACCAGCAGTGACACCGGCCTAGTGGTTATAATAAATATGGAACATATTTACCTTTTCATTTTGTGCAACATATATCATATTGTGGCTTTCTTGGACGCACTTTTGGATATCAGGGAAAGACTAAAGACCAAGGGGCTGGACAAAAGTTTCTGGATTTGTTACACACAGAGACGAAACAATATAGTACTAGTAACAGTTGTGAATTGTTTAATGACGTCACATGGTAGCATTTATAAATTTAAGATTTTGAGTTACTGAATGATTATTTTCTAGTAAGTCTGCATTGTAACGTTTGATGAAATAATCCTCTTTAGTTGTTCTTAATAGTTCATCACCATTCCTCATTTACAAAAGGGACAATTTTGAAGGTTCCTTTCCACAATTAGCAAAATGTTCGAAATGTTCAACCACTTTACGATTTTTACTATGTTGTTTCCATTAGTTTCCATCTGATGGACGGCAATATATCTATATAGTATATTTGGTAAACAAAGAAAAAATTGATTAACCGTACGCCGTTCAGTTTACTGCAATCGAAACAGTTTGTTTCTGTGCTGTAAAGTTATGTTTTCATACAGTAATATAATCAGAAAATATTGACCTAAGATGCTGCCGTGTCCATTAGCTACAGTTTGAAATGAAAATTGATGTAGTTTGTTTAGTGTTAAACATTGTTTCTTACAATATTGTGTCAATTTATTAAGAGGTTCCAAATATCTATTATAGTGTTGCATAATTTAGGAAAATAACACAGAACAATTCCGAATGAGGGAAACTACACAAAAACAACTGAACGGGAGAATCATGAGTAATGCATACATCCAGATAGAACAAGAGCGTGTATCATACATAGCAAAAGGGAAAGAAGGCATCTGACGAAGATGTATGACCAGAAAACCGTCATAGACATGTAAAGAAGCAATTTAAATGACACTTATATTCGATTGTTATGTCCATGTAGTTGCTATTCCGTCTTAGGACGGTCAGTTAATGTAACAATTATCACACAGTGTGATTAAGCTGTTTACGGGCCAAATTTTAAAGTCCAGTGTGGCAATTTCTATGACAATCTACAGACCGTAACGTAAATAATGTATTTTCTAATCTTTCATGTTGTACCATAATAACGGTAAAACCTTTTATGACAATCTACAGACCGTAACGTATATAGTGTATTTTCTAATCTTTCATTTACTTTCATATTGTACCATAATAACGGTAAAAAATTGGATATTTTACATAGCTAGATTCTCATCTTTCATTTCCCCGGCTATTATACCTTAATTGCTGTACAATCCTACATTTTATATATGTAGGTCTTTATTTACATTATCTTGCCTAGTGCACCGTTATTACAGTAAAACCTAGCATTCTGCATATGCAGATTTCATGTTTCATTTCCCTGCCTTATTTAATTATGCGTGATCATATTCATTCCTGTGTTTTCCATTAACTTTGAAATGACGTTTAAATATAAATTATCTGTAAATTAATGCTAAAACCCAAATAGAACAAGATGTACATCTTTGATTCAATGAGCAAAATGGGATTTCAAATACAAGTATATAGATGTGTTTGCCGATAACTTACTGAATTTCCATTGTTCTTCTGTAATACAATAAATAAAATTTCAAGAAAAAAAAAAACATCTAGAAGTAATCCTTTCTGCACTAAAAATCCACTGGGTAACAGATCTCTGAAGATGTCTTTCCTTTTGGTATCATTTACAATTTCGTGAAAAAAGTACATTTACATTTCTATTTCACATTACAAAACTTTAAACGGCTTTTTCTGTGTAACTATTCATTACGTTTTACATGAAATAAGAAATTAAACGACACTAGCTATGCGATTCCTCAATCCTATTTCATCACCCATTAGTACAACTCAAGAACTATGTCTCTATAATCAAATAGACGGATTTCTGGTGTCCATGGAGACGTATTAGATAATACAGCTAAACTAAATTTATACACACTAATAGTCAGATTTTTCTTTTATTATAAACTTGTTCAAGACACTGTTCAATGATGCTGAAATCCAAATTGCGTCATTGGTGTCAGGTTAGATATTGTTTTAATTTAAGCATTTTGACTTTATCGATACCTTCTACATGAGTAGTTATACATAGGAATTCAATCATTAATATTCTAAAAATATCGCAATACCTTTACACTAATTGTTCTAATACAGATTGTGCGCCATTATCATATTATTGTAGTTACAAAATACGAAAGTAACTGGTATCACATAACTATGGCACTAACAACAATGTACCACAGTGAACATTTATGGACCCCTGAAATTCAGAGGTGAGACCACACCCACCGTGAATGCCCTTAAATACAGACGATATAAATAATTCAACACTGCATATATAAATGAATGTGAACAAACATTGTGTAGAATGTGCCACAGCCACACAACTTCAAGAGAAAGGGTATAATAACACTTAAGTCAAACCCTCCGCGGGGAACTTTATTACGAGCTCCACACTGCAAAGGGAATGCATATGACGTTAATGTAAAATATGAAAGTAACTGGTGTTACATGACTATGGCACCAACAACAATATACCACAGTGGACATGTACCACAGTACAATGCACCACAGTACAAAGTCAAATATACAAGATAGACTAGAATTTGTACCTATCCTGAATCCAAAAACGAGACATTTTACAGAAGCAATGTTGGCCACCACTTGTCGCATCTGTATCTGACTCGGTCAAATGAAAAAAAAAATCAAAAGGTTAAAGAGAAAAACAAATGGCGAATAAATACATTTAACATGTCACAAAATATATTTGATTACATTTCAAGCAAGGTACGGCAACTTACCGCCTATAACTTGAACGTTATGACTAGTATACAAGTAAAAGATACCGCGCAATAAGAATCATCTATTATATAAGACAAACTGGAGATACTTATCATGGATTTAATAAAGATGGGATCAGGTGCCACGGAGGAGTAGTCATCACCTGCTGACCAATGGCAATCGCCGTGATGCCTTAGGATTATGCGATCTAGTACAATACCTAGTCACATTAAGAGGTAACGCTATACCGGTATTCATTAGTATAAAGTGTGATTTGGGATGAATGCATTAAAATCGATACTCACATAGGAATTAGCCGGCTAAAGAAAAAATAAGCTTCGGCATTTACTGTTGCGCATAATGAAATATGTCAATGTAAGACTGTTATGTAAACTAAAGCCGTGCTTTTTCACTGTAGCACTTATACCGTAGCAACAATTTGTAAGTAGACTGCTATTTCGGTTGTATTAACAAGCGAGTTAAATGGAAACTATCATTACGACTTGTTCTACAATTTTTTGTATATTTGTAGTGATAATGTTTTCAAATTTAAGTAATGGATGAAAGTATCGTCAATACATTCCACGACTCACACTTACTTTAAAACCAAAACCTTATCATTGTGCGTTCAGCCAAATTGCAGACTCTTACTTCTCTCGTATCCTAACGCGTCCATGAATGTTCACCATTGTGATTATCAAGTGACAGATCATCAATTAATATCCTACTTGATATATTTTATCTTTACTTAATCTTTTAACCTAATCGCCATGCGCGCCCCGGTGTTCTGTTCATATATAACCAAATGTATACATCTAAGGTTATTAAACACGTGTCTTGAACACAATAATGCCGGACTTATCATTTCAGACAATAATTGAACAGTGTTTAATGCAACAATCTTTCATTTCAGCTATAAAATACGTTTCTTAATTTATTTGGGTATTTTGATAAAGGCTCGACCACAAGAAGTGTGTTTTTCTTCAAAATTAAATATATGATAAAGGAACTCAATGGACTAGACAACAAGGAGGCCTCGATGCTATTCGAATGTAGACGTTCAAAATTTCGTTCGCACACATTAACCACATACCTATGCCATTTCCAAATTAATGAAATATATATAGAAAAGTAACACAATCACCTTGAAATACAAGTATCACAACCTATAAAGACCATTTCCAAATTTTGTTTCTATAATAATAAAGTCTTAAAGTAAGTAGTGGTATATACTTTAAACTAAATACATGCATTCACATTTAGATTTGAAATCTACAACTGAAATACTTTTTCGTTTTGTCCCAACAGCAATTTATGTGGCATCGTTATCATATTCTGTTTAAAGGAAATTACTACTAGCAACCTATAAATAACGAATTGAAAACTACATTTATAAAATACATTTTATAAATTACATGATACTATTACAGGAACTCTAAGAGGAATGAAAGGAAATGTATGACCATTCTATTTAATGGAAATCATTTGTCAACAGGAGACGATGAGAACTTAAGACTGAAGAATATAAAGTAGATTATCGGTTTTCTCCTAAAAATTAATAACAAAAGACTAAAATACACATATATGAGGTAAATTCATCCTTACTTGATGTGTTTTCCTGTTCCTTTGCGTGGTCATCGTTCCATGATGTCTAACATTCTTTCCAAGCTCATATGTTCTAAATAATACAAAGTGAAACCCACATACTGATATATTAACCGCTCTTATGCTTTGTTGCCGAATCTTTGAAGCAGTCTGATTGATTTTTCATCAAGACATGATAGCATACATTTAAATGAACTAAGTCACAATTTATCAAATCATTGCATCTTTACATTCATTCGATTATATTTCAAGTTATACCTCCAATGTTCTCAGATGTAGTTCATACAATATAATGTATCATTCAGGCTTAGTAAATTGCCTTCTGCAAGTTATATTCATATTTCAGTGTAAAACAGGGTCTGTAAAACGAATACGAAACACGAAAGTAATTGAAATTTTGTCACTGTGGCAATCACTGCAACATGAGCTATCTCAAACAAGAAATTCCGTGGCAGGATGATACCATAACTATTATACTAAAACATACAGAACGGTTTATAAACACAAAGCATGTGACTAACACAAAAGTACAGTTTTCTGATACAGATGTAGAAGTTCCTATAGATACATACTTTAGGTATGTAGGCTATGTCAGATACTGTAATCAGAATAAAAAGCCCTCTATGCTATTACAATCAATACTGTTATAACGAACATTCCTCCGTGTCACTTTGTCTTTGCTTTAATCATTGCCGCTGTTCTTGATAACTTAATAAGGAAGTATGATAAAGTATAGTCCATCAGCGAAAATGTCACACTGGCATGTCCAAAAGAAATGTTAAAAATAGGAACCTTTGTTAAGTTTAGCATGTGCTTTTATCTGTCTGTAAACTTATTCTTGTGTCATTTTCAGTCATCAAATTAAATATTCACTCTAATACTAAGGAATATCTCACTCATGCATAGCTCTGTCCTTAGGTAAATTCTTTCAACACTGCTCTTCAAATATTTATATATTTTGAGAATTCCAATCATTTGGCCGCGAGCATCACTGAAAAGACATAAGTTGTCGAAATGCGCATATGATACACTAAATTAAAAAGTATATATGTTCTATAATTACTATATTGTCGATAGTCTGCCGTTGACACCTTTCATGTTCTAAACCATTCAGAAATTCATACACAAAACAATACATTGTTACAAAGACATTACCAACAGACTTAAGATATATTTCTTTTGTTGATTATAATAATTATAAATTTAAAAAGCTTACACGGTAAATGTTATTGCTCAACTAATGTACAATGACTGCTAACCTACCATATGAAAACATCGAACAGAGACCATGCTAATGAATGTCTTGTCCTAGGGGTCGTTATTCCATATCAAACATTAAGCGTATTACATTATTCAATTTTAATTGTACGAAAATGTGTACGTTTTACTAGCATACAGTCCTCGGTAGCTGTGTTTATAAAATCTTACTAACAGCAGAGACACAATCATACAGACCACAATCTGTAATGACTCGACTGTGTGGTACAGTAAAATTCCCTTGTTCAGATAGTTGATTGATTGAATATTGTTTTACGTCACTCCGCGATTATTTCACGTATATGGTGACTGCATCTGCCTGATGCATTGCATACAAATTTAGACTTTTGCAACGGACCCACCCGAAGCAGCGAGAGAACTTTTACGTGCCAGGCATACCGTAACACTGGACCCGAGTTTTTACTGTCTCATCCGAAAGACAGAACACCTGTGAGCCTAGGGCGGGAGTCGAACCCGGAACCTCTCGATCATGTGTCGAGCACCTTACCCACTAGGCCACACCGATTTCATTTTAGATGATATCCCTAGACTCCTATGATATTGTATTAATCAATTGGTTAGCGCCTGGCTTAACGTTTTGGATTATCAAGCAAAAAATTCTCAAATCACTTTTAAAATTGTGACTCAGGTTTATATATATGATAAACCTCGAAATAAAATTTTCAGATCTAATTTAGACATTTTATCTAAATTTGGATATGTGGCTTTTCAACAATATGTATCCAGCGGATTTTCTCATTCATTTCTGTTGTGATCTAAAAATGCCGATAATTTCATATCGACGGGTTCTAAAATCATTAAACGCCTTCGATATCGACACTATGACCCTGATATCATTGCAAAAATCATAGCTCGTGTATTGCCTTCCTCTACAGCCTTATACACTCTTTTACTGGCGCGTTGATGTCACCTTACATATTTTTGAAACTAGCAAATGATTCCATAAATGTTTCGTGTGACAGTTTTAATGACCTCTGGTCTTATGAAATCTTTTGATCCTTGTTCTCTATATGGCAAAATATTTTTAAATTTTTAAATATGTGCTTTGATTGCGCTGATTTTACGGTGAGTGAGGAGAATGGTGCCCATAAACCGGAAAACCACGCGAATCCCATGATCTATGTTACTTTAATTGACCGTCTGAAGTCAATATCGTAACTGCAGTAAAATCGAATATTTTTTGTAATGTCGTTTTCTGTGTTTATTTAACTATTAACATGTTTCATGTGCATGTCCTTGGTGATTGTGTCATGCAGCCTATCAGATATCTTCTGTTTTCTCTTTAAGCAGTAACAGTTGGGAAGTCAAAAGCAGTATCTTGAAATGCCGATCATCAAACGATAAAGAGAGACACCCCCGGAAAAATAAACCATTCCAGTCAGTTTGCCGCGTCATGTAAATTACAGCGAGATATAGATATTTTAAAAACATAAGGATAAGCCATACTTATAAAATATGGGTAAGCCATACATGTTGTACATAATAACTCCGGAAACTGTGTCGCTTCGAACAAGTTCGATATTTTTTAAAATAAGGATTGTCGGCTAGAAAGCATTAAGTGTGAAGCTCATACAACCAGTGAAACATAAAGACAGAAATAATTATGTCTATGTTTAAAAAACATTCATGTCAAGAGTGCTCACTACATTTTTTTTCAGTAACTTCATCTGGAATTTTTGTAAATAAGTGCAAGTGGGGACATTTGTCTATCGCCAGGATAATTTTCATGATAATAACAGACGCTGAAGATTCCCACAATTTATCAAATTATTTTAACTCTGCTTCTCAAATATTTATACTTTATTAGAATGCCAATCATTCGGCCACCAGCATCATTGAAGAGATATGAATTGTTGAAATGCGCATGCATCTGGTGCACAAAAATATAACACGTATATATGTTCCAATATCTATTTTAGTAAGCATCTTTAGCACATTATACACGTTCAGAGTAGTATCATGCAGTATTCAAACCCACAACTCGGACACAAGCTTGATCGCTGGAATAGACTGAAGTGTTTTGTTGGTTTATATTACTGTACTAGCTTATGTATAAATGTTCAGATTTCAGGAAATATAGAAAAGAGGTAGAATATGTATAGAAAAATTGTGGCGGTAATTCAACACATTTGTATTTTTATTTGATATTCAGTATTTAATCCACAGGTTTGAGCTCGGTTCGTAATGAGAGCATACTGCTTTGTTACAGATATCCATGTATACTGAATGTGTAAATAGCCACATTACAATAATTATAAATCTTGATACTTATTTAAGAAAGTATAGAAAGTATCAAAAATATTACAGACATAACATATTTGCAATTATTCATTTTCATTACTTTGCAATTTTTCATTTTCATTACTTTGAATTTACAAATTTGTTTCTTTTCAGCTATGAGCACATTGTTTATGATACAAATAACCAGTACATATTGCATTAGATTCAGTACTATTTACCATCATTAAAGACGAATATGCGGTGTTTGTTTAGTATGCAATATTACTACTTAAGTTATAAATTGTGAATCAGGGCAATATTATGCAATTAAAAATAGAGATTAGTACAGCAGGAGAACGATAAAATATTAATCACGTGATAATATTGCGTAACTTTTTCCTTGTATGCCCCTGTAGCTGTATGAAATCCGTTACATAAGATAACAGCCATATCAGTTATACACAGAACCAAGGACTTATTATTCTTGATATAGTACCAATAAAATGAATTGCTGCAACCTCTGATATTCCTATTCAGTTTTTCACTACATTTATATGAAGTCATTAACCGATGAGTTTCGTTAGTCAACCGAGAGGTGACAAGTCCCTCGTACTTAATTTTAAATTGCGATATTCAATCATGGAATCCAAAGAAATTTAATATAGCAAGTGTTGATCACATCAATCTCCACTATATCATATAAACGTTCGTCTGAGTACTCATTGAATTACACGGAAGAATCAGACGCCTCAGTGATTAAGGACATAATTTTGTGAAAACAGCATCAAGAAGAAGTCAGTAATCACCATGTGTGTACTGCTTATAAGCACGACTGGTCATGTTTGTATTCGTTCATGATAATATTGAACCTAGGTCAACCAAAAAATCGAAATTAATTTTCTGTTCCTCGGAATGGTATATGGGTTATAAAATCTGGTTTTAAAAGACCAAACTCAATTATTGACATTTCGTCCTTCCATTTTTGTTCAGCGCTTATCGAGGTCCCAGCGAAAGATGACGAAAGCATTAGTCTTCATATTTGTATTGACAGCCAGTGTAGCCCGGTGGATGAGACTTTCTACTAGAAACCTGGGTTCGACTCCTGCCGTGGTTATACGGTATTCTTTTTTTTTTTTATTTCGGGTATGAAAACCAATGTCCGGTTTTACTAGAGTGAGAAAGAGAGAGGGAGGTAGGGATGAGTGGAATGCGTCTATATATAGCACGGAAAAGAATTGTCGCAAGCCGATGTTTGATGAGATAAACACCATTAAACCGAGTGTAAACATGTGATAAAAAGAATCTGAAATGAATTTTCATTTCATACGGTATTTATGAAACTCGTGTGTTTTATATCCCCTAGCCAAGGCTCGGGGATATAAAATAAACACCTCGTTTTATAAATACCGTATGAAATGAAAATTCGTTTCAGATCCTATATGTATATCATTTTGAGTTTGGTTTTCTATTAAGCTGGGCACATTACATAAGAATGTATTCTATTTAGGAGGATCATACAGGAATTAACTACTTGCATAACCTGATGGTAGATAATTACGATCAGGTTTCACATTCAATGATCAATAACATTGAACTACAAGTAAATTACGTGAATCAATAATATTAAATACGGCAGAGGATGTTTAGAGGATTCCTATTAAACAGATTTATTATACAGGACGTCTCACTCTATTCCTATTACTGAATTTAGTAACGACACGATTACGACAAATAAGATGACAATGGATTAATACTCGTCTCTTTAATTTCCACGTGATTTACATGTAATTTAGCAGAAGAAATTAACAATTTAATATTCTCGAAAAATGTATGGAGAATATTTATGAAGATGAATTTCGTTTGGACACCTAAATATGAAACATCCACAGTCTAAAATTACAAAAAAAGGAAAGATTACATCGGATTCAGTGATATGAGAGAACTCATCGCGAATATGCAAACGCCACATGGCATTACAAACACGTTCTATTGTAATGTGATCGTCGTATTGTCTCAGAACAGCCATCTTATTGTGCATACATGTAATTATCATTATAAATTATATTCATACATTACTTGGAAAATCAAATTACATATTTTCAAAGTTACAAATAAATAACTTTAAAATATCGATCTACCTTTTTTTTCTTTTCGTTTATTTCTTTTTCTTTCTGAGTTATCCTTTATCTTTGTAATATGCAACTATTTCAAAACATTATGACTACAACTTATTAAAAGAATTACACTGTTAATAACACTACATACTTTACTGGTTTGGTTATACCTAAGTAAGTCAGGTATAGCTGTTCCGTAGGAGATGCTTGGTACTTGATCCCACAAATTGTATATTGTCCATGATATCATTGTTACAAGTCTCCTCTGGCATAGTATTCAACTCAGTTCCAATTTCAAAACTATAAATGGTTTATTGCAAAAATAACTTTAATGTTATGTTAAATATTATACATATAATTTACCTCCAATGAATTATATTCATGGTGAAACACAATATTTATATCTCCAGTAATGTTCAATACTCTGCATATAATTTCTATCTGATGGGATTTATATTTGATTTAATGCATGATTTATAGCCTTGGTTAAGTGCTGAAATTTCATTTCGCAGGCTCTGAAACTAAATATAAGAGAGAAAAGGATGAAAACAAAATGGGACTGTTGTCCTTTAGGATAATAGTGTGAATAGTTCTAAATTCTTAATGTCTAGGTGAGGGTTAACATTAAATATATGTATATAGACCGAACCGAAAGTCTACTTTGGATCAGATATGAATAAAGGCCGTCACAATGTTGACAAATACTAAATAATTTTCATGGTATTTATCTGTTTATTCACTTGTTTTTAAACTAAACAACAAAATTGAAATATAGGTCACATTCGGTATTATGTTAAAGCCGCTAAAGTCCCGTAATCAAGTACGGGTATAAAAGGTTCCACTACGCATGAATCAGCGGTAAGGAACACTTGGCACGGACCTGCAGAGAACACAATAATCGCTCACATGTAGAGATATTTCATCTACTGACAGATTTCACAAACTCTATCGCTCATTGATTGACCTCCCATATGTCGTACTATTTATGAAAGCTAGCGATATAGATTATAAGAAAAGATATTTTGTCATAAAAAGAACCATCTGGTGAACTTGGTGTATAAAAAATGTCGATTGTAAATGATGTAAAAGTGCTGCGACCAACAACAAACGATCGACATATAACTACCTTGATAAATATTCCACTATCAATATAAGTTAATTTTCATATACTCATATACCTAAATATCCATCAACCATATATAATTTAGTATAACATGTCAATATTTAGTTAAAAGTATTTCATATGCCTTCGGAAACTCATTTCTTTCTCTGTTTTGGGGTATTTTCTCTATCTTCAACGAATGATTATTACACAAATCAACATTCAAGAGCACTCAAAAAGTATTTCAATGCCACTTGGCGGGCGGTCAAACTATTGACAAAGGTAGTGGAGGAGAACTGAAAAACTTACACAAGGCCTTCTGGTAGCAATCAATTAACTCTTTTGTTCCTGATTATTAAGAGTCTAACGACATCATTAATACTGTGTCTCATAAATCCAAAACCTTCCTCCCTACTTCAGTTACATCTGAATTTTCTAAAAAAAAATCCCCAAACAAACAAAACCCCAACAATATGATAATAATAAATATTGGACTTGTACAATGTGATATATCACCACCGTATGTTTGATGGATATTTATGAGCAATTTACGGGCAAGACTTATCAACAGATTATTGGGATTCCCATAGGCACTAACTGCGCTCCTCTTATAGCAGATTTATTTTATATAGTTATGAAAGGGACTTTATGCAACAATTTGTCCTTATTAATAAGTTGAATGACACCTTTAGATATCTTGATGATAATTTTTAATCGATGACCCTGAGCTTGAAAACAATATTACTTACATTTATCCACCTGGATTTCATTTAAACAAGGCCAATATTTCTGATGAAGAAACGCCTTTCATGGATTTAATTATTTAAATTATTGATAACAATATCTATACAAAAATATTTAATAAATGTGACGATTTTGGATTTCTCATTGTAAATTTCCTCTATGTAGAAGGGGATCCCCATCATATGGTATTTATATTAGTCAATTGGTTCGGTTTGCTAGAATTTGCGCTAACACACACACACACACACACACACAAAGAATAAATAAAATAAAAAAAAAAATTAGATTAAAAAATATTAAAAACATTTCTAAAATCACTTCCAAACTTTTGACCTAGGGTTACTGATATCATAAACTTCGAAAAAAAATGTTCGATAATTTCGTATAGATTTGTTTTAAAATTATTAAACGCCTTTGATATCGACAGTTTGATCCCGAGATAATCGCAAAGATCATACTCTTTTTGGCCCCTATACAGCATCTAAATTCGGAAATATCACTTTCAAAAATATGTATCCAATGGAATTTCCGATCCCAATTTCTACAGCTATCTTGTATATAAACTTAGGACGGTCAAAGTATACGACAATTTTATTTCGTGGGGTTCCAAAATACTTAAACGATTTCGTCATAGACAGTATGACTCAGATATCATCAAAAAGACTATAAGTCTTGTAATGGCCCCCTCTACAGCCTTTTACTTGAACGTTGTACGCTAACAGGGCGGTGGAGACTAAATGACGAGCCTTGTTGAAACCTCCTTCAGAGGAGACATAATCCTGAACCTCGTTCCCTCTGAATGTTAGTCAGGGCTCCTACAGATAAAGGGTTTGTGCTCATTTCAAGACCGGCAGAACACAGTTTCTCCATTTTAATGTCGCTATATATATTTTTAATACCATGACGTTTTTCTGCATTACCATACGTGTTTATATATTTCTATGACCTCTCGGTTTGAGCCTTGTATTCTATATGGAGGAATATATTTATTTTCAAATGTGTACCCTTTGATTACTCTGTTGTTGCTGTGTGTGGGACACTCTGACTGTTCGTCGGGACTCCTACAGATCAAGGACCAAAGCTCGCTTACTGACGAACACAGCACAGTTGACGCAGACCATGTCGCTGTACCTATTTTTGATACTAGCATATCATTTCATACACGTTTCGTGTTAAAATGTTTATGACCTCTGATCTTGAGAAACCGTTTGATCCTCGTTCTCTATAAGGAGTTGTTTTAAAATGTGTCCTTTAATTGTGCTGCTTTTGCGGTGAGGGAGACGGTGGCTGCCCATAAAATGGTTAAGCATACCAACTGAGACCGTCCTCAGTCGGCATTATTATTGCAGTACAGTGATATTTTTGTAATGTCGTTCGACTATTATCATATTTTATGTGCATGTCCTTGGTAATTGGTGATATTTGTCACACAGACTATTTAAATATCTTCTGTCTTCTCATTTAATTGGTACCAGTAGCCATGACACAAAGTAAACAAATGGTTACCTTTTCGCTACATCATTACAGCACTTTCTTATAAAAACTCTTTTAGTCGGAATAGCTCGTCAAATAAAAAAAACCCCATTTTATTGTTAAATCCTTACACAGAAAAACGACTAAAATGCTTTAAAGTAATCTACATGTATATACAGGTAGCAAATCAGGTAAAATAATTGATATTGAATACCATTTTTATGCAATGACGTCTTTTGAATTCAATGCCTGTATTTCCTAATGTTGTTGATTTATGATTACTTAAAATATATTCTTATATGAAGTAAGTCGGTAAGTTGAGTCCAAAGTTATCATTGCTTGTACATTATTTATTTAGCCATGGAAAGTGTACAGCAGTTTTGTAAATATGTTATCGAGATTGTCATTATTTCTTGACATTGCTTTATATTGCAATAATCGATTTATGATTTTGACGGATAGAAATGCAGTAACGCTCTACTACCATATGAGGCATTACTGTTTCACACCAAATCACAAGTAGTTACTGATTAATAACATGTTGATATCACTGTATGTACAATTATGGCTGCAAAATCAATATCTAACTGTATTATGTTAATGCTTGTATATCAAAGGTTGCAAAGCAAGAGAGAAAAGTTACTAACTCTGCCGTACGACAGATTTCACCACTGAAATATTCATTAAACAGTGAAATGATATGAAAAAAAACCACATAAGGACATCACAAAGATATTGAATTTTAGTGCAGTTACCATACCAACTTAGGACGGTCATTTGATATGACAACAGTCAATCAATCGGTGTGGTTAACCGATTTACTGGCCCACAAGTCTTAAGTTGAGAGGTCATAAAATATATAAACAACCTGATATTGTAATGCAGAAAAAACATCATGGTATTAAAAATATATAAAGCGTCATTGAAATATAGAAACAGTGCTCTGCAGGTCCGGAAGCGTGCTCAGACCCCTAATCTGTAGGAGTCCCGACAAGTCAGAGGGGACGAGGTTCAGGACTATGTCTCCTCTGAAGGAGGTTTCAGCAAGGATCGCCATTTAGTCACCACTGCACTATCAGATACATATTGTTGAAAAGTGATATTTCCTAATTTAATTAAAAGTTCTGAATACGATCTAAAGAATTTAACAAATATTTCTCTATGTTTGTGATATCTGTAACCCTGAGTTAAAAGTTTCAAAAGAATCGTAAATCGTTACGTTTATCGTAAATATAAGTATAGATTTTATTGTTATCTTAATGTTTAAGTCTGAGAAATGTGCTTCTGTATCACAAATATTAGAAGAGTCAAAAATTTATCGCTAGATGGTTCGCTCGATTTACGATGTAGTCACCTTATCACTTGATAATGACATTCCTTGTAGATTAAAAGTTGCAAAGATTAATCACCCGGTGATGATGTTGTTTACATGCCACATATTATAGACAGTTAATATCCATTTCTATGGTGTTATATTATCATTTGCCCCAATCTATCCTTCAGATTACACAGTGTAAAACTAGGTCCCATGTCACGGTACGCCTTGGCATGTAAACGGTCCTCCACTGCTTAGCGTAGACCTATTACATAGGTATCAACTACTAAAACAAACACCTTGCTAAGGTGGAAACCATATCGCTGCACTTATCTTAGTGTGACTAAACCAAAGCAAGGATGTATCTAAATATATATCATTTCTGGTATACAACAGGCTGCAGAGAGTCCTTATTTATAATCCAGAATTACTATTTCTTCATAAGACATTATGCCTGGATGTCACTAATTTATCACCCGCTATTGTCATTTCTTGTACACCACAGGCTCCTGATGTAACTACATGAATATCATGGCTTGCAGAAAATTTAAATGCTAAGAACAGGTGAAACCACTGCGTGTACACCATAGGTTTCTGAGAGTTCATTCATACCATTGCTTTCACACAATTGATTCTGAAATCTGTAACCTGTTGCTGTTACCATATTTAGCTTATACATCACATATTAAGAGACGTACTTAGTTCCTTAAAAGATTATTTAATCACGTCTGTATCACAGACTGTCATCTATATATATCAAGAGTATGGCATGACTTGTGCATTGTTTCATATTTCTTAATTTGTTTTATACGCATTTGAGAGCCTTACTGAAAACACCGTGTCTAATTATTTGTATAAGATAAATCTCAATTATCTATCATAAATTAAATAATCCGCAGGTAAATTCTACAAGTATGTTACTGTTTTAATGGCACCAATTCGACAAAGAAATGTTTACATTTCTTTTTGAATATGTTAAACTTCAAGAGTTTTCAAATAATAAAACGACACAATTAAAAACCTATATTAACAATAAAAATTAAGAAAAAAGCTTTGGCATAAATATTTCAACATATATGTGTTCTATATAACTTTGTGCACGAAATGCGCATTTCGACAATTTATGGCTCTTCAGTGATGTTCATGGTCGAATGATTGGTGCTCTAAAAATATGTGGTATATTTGATTAAGTTCTACGCTATTAGAGAACATAAAAGTATAAACATGAAAAGACAAACATATTCGATAATTATGCAGTTGTTGTTGAACCGACTTCGGATGATCAGATAGATGACAATTGTCCCTCAATTGGTGTTTTAATCGTTTACGTCCGTCTAACACAATAAAAAAAACCCCACACATTTAAAAATAATCCTCCGTATAAAAACAGGTGTATAAAACATGTTCCACAAGAGTTGAGAGTTTTTAAATAAGAATACGAAAATTAAAATGGAATAAATAAAATATCAAGAGTATTTAGTGCCATCAATATGAACCAAGTGTGTTCTGTCTGTATGAAAACAAATGGAGCTCCCCCAATCCGTAGAAATGTGACGGGATAAGGGTCAGGACTTTTTCTTCTCAGAAAGTCTTAGACAAAAATCCGTCATAGAATCCCTACTGCCCTCTTAAGTCAAAATGCAATGCTCAATGAAAAGGCTGCAGAGGAGCCAAATACAGGAAATACGGACTTTATGATGATCTCAATGTCATACTGTCGACGTCAACGGCGTTTAATAATTTGACAATGAATTATCGACAACTTTCACACTCTTTACTTACATACTAAATCACCGAGGAAATGGAGATGAGGGATCTTGTTGGACACATTTTGCTGCATTATGAATTTTATTGAATTTTGATGAAACATCTGAATACAATCTGTAAAGGAGAAAACTGAAGATATGTGACAAATTTATAGAATAATATGTTGCTTGCTATCAAAAATATGTAAGACGACATTAACATAAGTAAACCGTGCTCTGCCCGTCTGTAAGCCGAGCTCAGATCCTTGATCAGTAGGATTCCCGACTAACAGTCAGAGTGTACGAGGATCAGGACATTGTCTCCTCTGAAAAGGTTTGGACAAGGTCCGTCATAGAATCCCTACCGCCTTGTTAGAGTGCAACGCTCAAGCAAAAGGCTGCATTGGGTTGTAGAGGGACCTAATACAAGAACTATGGTCTTAGTGATGATCTCGGGGTCATACTGTCGATGTCGAAGGCGTTTAATAATTTTAGAACCCGCCGATATGAAATTATCGGAACCTTTGACCCTCCTTAGTTTGTACATAAGATCACCGTAGAAATTGGGATAGGATATTCCGCTGGATACGTATTGTTGAAAAGTCACATTTCCAAATTTAGATAAAATGTCTGAATAAGATTTGCAAAATTTACCAAAGGTTTTTCGAAGTTAATGATATCTATAACCCTGAGTAAGAAGCTTAAAAGTAATCTGAGAATTCTGTAAAAACGAATAATTTAAGAAATCTCCCTAGAGGTATCTGTAGTTTGAGAATAATTTTTTGAATTTTCGTTTGATTATCAGAAACGTTACATGCTCTAGCAACTAATTGCGAAATAGATATTCCATAGGATGGCAGTCTAGAGACATATCTCCAGGAAAGTGTACGTTATGACATCTAAAGTCGTCACAGTAATCGTAAATGGTATAATGTAACTTGTCGTTGATACTTCCCTTCTAATGTATATATCCAAAGAAGCTGTTTCGTTTATCGAACTTAAGTTTACATGGATAACAGATAACATTTTTTTTTAATTCGGGGTTACCAGGTGTTAAATATGATCACCTAGATGTGTCAAAGAACATGTCAATAAGCTTGAAACGTTTTGCTTTTTAAGTCCATGTATGGAATTCCTTTCATATGTAATTTAGACGGGAAGCGCAGCTAGTGCATACTGGAATCTATGTAATTTGTTGATAAATCTTGCTGTTAAATTTGCACATTAATATTGTCCATCAAAAAGATAATGGCATTACAGAAGTTCCAATATTTGTAGGAATCATATTGTTTGTTGGCGAAAATCCATAGTTATTCGAAATGCAGAAGTGTGTCTTCGATTCTCTATTGAAACCCCAGCGTATGACAGACTACAGTTTCGCCTTGATTAAATCATTTGATAGAGAGGTATACAAAGTAGAAAACGCAAATATACAGAGGAATCAAATTACATAACGTACATCTTAAATGTGTCAATATGGCATAAAAAGAAGACCTTTGGGTGTACTCTAGACACATACTGTTCAATAAGTTACATTTTGTACTCACGAGAGCAATTTGCTTGGTCTATAAAATTTCGATTTTGCAATTAGCATAATTTTCCATATACGACAGATAATTATTCTAGTAAAAGGCAGATACTACAAGATAGTGTGAATTGATTACAAAACTACTTTTGTGACATTGAACTTAAAGTTCTTACAAACGGCAAGAAGTCGAGAAATCAGTCGAACAAATTAATTTAATTTTGCTGTTTTAGTTTTTCCGGGGAATATCAGAAAATCACGGACTTTGAAAAAAGTAATAATAATTAGCCTTTGTAATTCGGGTCATAACATTTAAATTAAATTGTTTTGTTTATATCTCATATGACCATAAAATGACTGTAATCGTATAGACATGTCGTTCATGGAAACACGTTTATTTAAAAATTCTCATATTTCTAGTCTAATATCTATGTTGGGTTGTTCCCCTGCGTTCAATTAAACTTTATTAACCTTCTGATTTCGAGAATGTTTAGTGTACTTAACCACAGTGAAATGCGAACTGGCGATTCACGCGAACACAAACTCTTGAAAAGTAATTGTACGAATCTTTAACAATACCTTCGAAAACGATCAATGAAACTAAATCAAATATTTAGCCGGAATTTATAAATTTTCAATATGGAAATATAAGGAAATATATTAATGCAACGAACTTCCTGTGGCCCGTAAATACTGTGAAAAGGGAGACAAAGAATGTCACTTACAATCATGGTACTTCAAACAATGAGGTACGCCTTTTATTTGTTTAACTTTTTTCAAAAGAAGTACTGATATGTAAACTTTATACATATATATGCTGAAGTGCAGATTGTCTGTGATTTAAATATTATCGATTGCAACTTACAGAGACTATTAAAATAATAATGTCTAAAGTTGTAGTTTCTCAGAAATGCTACAATATCGTGAATTTTTTAAATATTTTGACGTTTAAATAGTTCTTGCCGAGAGGAGTCCCAATTACACATCGAGATATCTTGTCATTAAATTGCACAAAGATATCTTCCATCAGAAAAATAAGAGCAGCACAAGTTTCTTATCAATTCAATGACAGTTATCGAAAACTATAGTAAAATTGAGTCACCAGAAGTACAAACGTATTTATTTTTTGAAATCCTTTTATACGAGTGATATTCATGTCATGCCTTGGAATTAAATATGCGATTTTCATAAACTCTCCCAAGCATTTATAAACCAAAACTAATTCAAAACTGTTTAACTAAATGTAGGAAAAAAGAGGAGTTACTGGCTCAGTTATGTGGCAGAAGTCACCATAGAGCTATACAATACATGAATATAAATAATATACTAGAACATATATCACATTACAAAAATATTTGATTGTAGTGCAATTACGATACCGACTTAGGACGGTCATTTAATTTGACAAAAGCCAAACAAATAATGTGGTTAACCGGTTAACGGGCCCACCTTCCCACTCACCGTAACAGCAGAACAATCAAAGGACGTACATTTAAAAATTTATAAATAATCCTCCATGTAAAGAACAAGGGTCAACAGGTATCGCATATTGAGAGGTCATAAAAATATAAACACGTAAGGTATTGTAAAATACATAATGGTATAAAAATATATGCGACATCAACATGATAAACCGTGCTCTGCCAGTCTGAAAGCGAGCTAAGATCCTAGATCTGTAGGAGTCCCGACTAACAGTCAGAGGGGACGAGGTTCAGGACCATGTCTCCTCTGAAAGAGGTTTGGACAAGGCCCGTCATATAGTCCCCACTGCCCTGTTAGTCAGCGTGCAACGTTCAAGTAAAAGTCTGCATAAGGCTGTAGAGGGGCCAAATACAAGACCTATAGTCTTTTTGATGATCTCAATATCATATTGTCTATTTATAAGACGTTTGATTATTTTATTACATGATAAAATAACGTTATCGGAGCCTTTTACTTTCCTTAGTTTATATACGAGATCACCGTAAAAATAAGGATGGGAAATTCCATTGGATACATACTGTTGAAAAGAAATATTTCCAAATTTAGATAGAAGTTCTGAATAAGATCTGAAGAATTTGCCGAATGTTTTTCTTAACTTGTGATATCTGTAACCCTGGGTTAAAAGTTTAGTAGTAATTTGTAAATTTCGTTTATGAAAGTCCAAAACATCGGTGCAGCCTCTGACAAATCGAACTAATTGAGATATATAGATACCATATGATGGGAGTCGAGGAACATCGCCATCCAAGTAAGGGAAATTTACAATAGGAAATCCAAAATCCCCACGTTTATCATAAATATTAGTATATATTAGGTGGTTGATAATTTTGATGTTTAAATCTAAGAAAGGTGTAGATTTATCTCAAGTATTAGCTTTATTCAATGTGAGCTCTGGTGGATAAATTTCTGATATAAATTGTTCGAATTCAGGGTTGTCGATAACCAAAATACCAAATTACAATATGTTACAGGTTGTAACAGCAGAAGTGACTTTTGTCATAAGAGTGGTAAAAGAAAGCATTAAGGCATCTGACTCAGATGTATGGTAAAAGTCATCAAAGACAAAAAAAAAAAAGGGGGGGGGGGAACAATAAAGACATCACACGCACAATAGTAATAATAATTCAATTGTAATGCAGTTGAGGCTCCAACTTAGGTCGGTCATCTGAAGTAACTTTAGTCATTCAGCTGGTGTGGTTAACCGGTTTACGGGCCCATCTTCCTATTCACCACAACGGAAGAACAATTAAAAGGACATACATTTAATATATATAGACCCACCGGCTACTCAATTTGAGAGGTCTTAAACATTAACACAAGGCATATATAATGGATATAAAATTAGTATGTAACAAAAGCCACATTATATTTTACCTACCGTGCGCGGCTCTTCCGAAAGCGAGTTAAGGTCCTTGTTCCATCGGAGTCCCCAACCGAGATTCACAGGGGACAAGGCTCAGGACCTTATCTTCCTAAAGGAGTTTTAGACAAGGCCCATCATAGTGTGCAACGCTCCAGAAAAAGTCCATAACAAAACTTATTGTCTTAGCGATGACCTTAGGGTCATATTGGTAGTAAAAATTACCATGAATTTGCTATCAACCATAATGTATATATAATTGGTATAGTTTCGAAGCCAAAATATTTATAACTACACTTTAAGAAAGGTATAATATTGTTCACCGCTTTTTTGTATAAGCAAAACAAAACACTTTCGGAGTTTCTCGTTTTGTTGAAGTACAGAAACGCGTTGTCGGTCATTACGACGGAAAGCTTTATCGTTGTTAACGAACTGTTAGTTCTCCGGTGTAATCATAAGTCCAGTTGTCAGTGCTTCTGTACCTAAACGAAATATATAATTCAAATTTATTTTGACCAAACAAATTGTTAATTTTACTTAAAACTGAAGAGTATCTCCCTTATGCAAGCTCTATTCTTAGATAAAGTTCTTTAGCAATTACTTTTATGTCAGTTCATGGATTTGTTTGCTCTTCATACCCTGTTGTTCCACATCGTCGGCCTTGAGCATCATTGAAGACACTTAAGCTGTCGAAATATGCGTATAGTACACCAAATCATCAAATGTCTACATCTCCTTATATTTATCTAACAGAAGCAAAATATTTCACATGAGAGATAGCCGACTCAAGTATGCATATTACATAAGTAGAATAAACATCTTGACTGAGACAGTGAAAAATTGTAATTAATGATCACGTATCACTGTACATCATAGCATACGTCTGACCATACAGACATTTATCTTCTAAGAAAGATAGACAACGAATGCATCACTTAAAGGTGCTATGTCAAAGACAAGTCTTAATACACATTCAGTGTTTGACTTATTGATAGACACTTCTCAATAAAGAAATTATAAAATGCGAATGAATCAATAAAATGATTTATATCAATGATGAAATACTATTTCAACAAATCAAGAATAAAATTCAAGGAAAGAATGTGTACACACAGACATAGTCATTAAAGAAATTTTTCTCCTCACTTGTTAATTGTATATCAGTGTTACACCCCTAGAGCACAATAATGAATATCAGCACCTGTATGTCAGAATTAAATTGGCGCATCATATGTGCACTTCGACAACTGATGCCTATTCAGTTATACACCCCATCCCCTTCAACACCAAAACAAAACAAACAAAAAGAAAAAAAAAACAAACAAACAAACAAACAAAAAAAAAAAAAGAAAAAAAAAAAAGAAAAGAAAACAGAAATAAATAAATGAACAATGGTTCTTAAAGCCAGGAATAAGAAGTACATATACAAGAGCAATGCTTTAACTTTTTTCCATATATCCTGTCCGCATAATGTGCATTGCGCTATAAAATCCAACCTATATCGCTTGCAATAGTATTTACATATTTACCCGTCTATAGGTTTATCGGGAAAACTCTGGTTCGGAAATTAAACAGTAAAATGTTTTGCACAAAGGCTGTAACGGCTTCTTATTCTATTTATTGGGTCTCTGGTTTGAATACAAATATTAACACGGTCAATGGATAGATGAAGTGAACTCATTTATTTATAGTGTGTTGTTGTTCACACTTATTTGATATGAAGTCATACATTATACAGAATTTAGAAAAATATCTGGGAAGAATCCAAACTGACTTCCTGAATGAAGGAAAATATGTCACTATGTCAATGCTGGTCTAGAGAGAACTCTAAAGTATAGGTTTAGGAATGCGTCCAACACAGTGGAGTTTTCTAGTATCAAATCAAGAAATAATACGTAGCACATCAAAACACTTCCGTATTGTGTAATTGCGGTAAGTAATCTTGCATAGGAAATGTTGCAATATGTCAAGTCGCTGAATCCCTGGATTTAAACGTATTTAAAAGAATGTGTATGGTGCATCTGTAGGCTGGGTTGTTTTTATGCTTCCCGAAAACTTTCGGGGGAGCATATAGTCGCTGTCGTGTCTGTCCGTCCGTCCCTCCAAGCTCATATCTCCTATACCTTTCATCAGTATTTGATCATACATCACCAAAATATTTTTTAGGTTAAGGGCTTTGGGACAAAGGTCACTCAAGGTCATTTCTGAAACATCAAGGTCACTTGTTAACTATGACTTACAATGCCATGAAGAACGCATATCTCCTACACCGTTAATCAGAATTTGATCATACTTCACCAAAATGTTATTTAGGTTAATGGCTTTTTGGATAAAAGTCAATCAAGGTCGTTTCTGAAAGGTCAAGGTCACTTATAAACTATGACTTAAAGTAACATTAAGTACTTATATCTCCTATACCTTTCGTCAGAACTTAATCATACTTCACCAAAATATTGTTAGGTAAGGGCTTTTGGGGAAAGGTCACTCAATATCATTTCTGAAAGGTCAAGGTCATTTATTATTTCTGAAAGTTCAAGGTCATTTATTAACTATGACTTAAACTAACATGAAGTATTTATTTTTCCTATACCTGTCATCAGAATTTGATCATACTTCACCAAAAATATTATTTAGGTTAAGAGCTCAAGGTCATTTCTGAAAGGTCCTAATCAAGGTCAAGCTTACACATTTTCGTTTAAGATACTGTGATCACTTGTTGTTCAACAGTTGACTCAATTGGATATACATATAATACATTGAGATTTGAAATCTTCATCAATTAATACAATGATTTTCTGTATAATGAGTCATTCATTTCCTGCATTATTTTTATTGGAGCACCCATCGGTTTTACTGATTTTCATATATGAATTGAGTCATCTAATTCCCGCATCATAACTGCCATTCGGGAAACATACATCAGTTTTACTGATACTCTTGTTTTAATTATTGGTGATATCAAAAGTTTTTTCGTGGTCAACTTATAATCTCTGTACTTTCATATTAACATTCGTCCAAAATCGTGATAATGAAGCATCATGCTAAATGAGGTTTCTTTCTTTTAATTCTGTTTGATGGCCATAACATGTGTTTGATCACAGCCATAAATAAACGATAAAAAATGTGGTTTAATACATGTCGATGTGAGCTCTTTCATAACTCTTGGGTCCTTGGTCCGGCTCCATAAACTGAGAATATACTTAAGTCAAAAATTTCATTTTAATTTATACCATTGTCAAACTTTCAAATAAATTTATCAGTAGAATGAAAATAAATAAAATCCAAATCCCAGTTATTACATCATTGATGAACAGAAGAATATGAATTTTTGACTTAAGTATATTCTCTGTTATGGCGCCGGACCCTGATCTCACTCACTTTTAGGTGAATCACATATGACTTTTACATGTAGTAGATGTTTATCTATTTACTTTTTGCTGATTTCTTCGGTTTTAGAATCTTTTGACTTTTGAATTGATTTTATTAATCATCTAATATCCTTCAACTTCGTTCTTCAAATATATTAACAATATAAAGGGGTTCCCGATGAAAATATGTTCTAAATAAATTAACCGTAGCCTGTCCACAGAGCAAAGTAAAACATTGTGGTAAAATCACGAGAATTTTGCATTTCTTTTATATTTTGCTTTTAAACAAACTATGTAGGACTAAATTCCATGTGTTTTCATACTTTTGTTTGTACTTTTGCTATTTAGGAGAATGTAAAGATGATGGATAAATCCAAACCAGAAGTTAATCCAATAATAATCCAATTAATCAAAACCATAAGAATGTTTTGTTTCACACATATACAAACTGTATTAAACAAAAGTGGAGATTATATGAAGCAATAATGCCTCAGTAGTTTTACGCTTGTCGTTTTCAGTATTCATTTGCTATGTTACTATGTCGGGATTTGATTCTATAGTATTACAATGATATTAACAAAAAGATTACTCAAATTACGCAAGGAAGGTCATTACAATAATTAAAGTTTTAGTCTAATCACCACATCTACTATCTTGCCTTATCTTGAAATGCAGTATTTTGAATAGATGCCATGGGTCTTCGGGGTTCTTTTTTATTAATTCCAATCCGAGGCTATTCTAATACACTGTTGCTATATGGCATTGCGTGAGAAAATTGATTGTCAAATAACTATTATTGCAATGTCAGACATATAAAGTCTGGAATTTAGTCGTATCTCTAAGAATGATATATTCTAGCAGAACAGACAGTTACATCCTTTGGCGAAACATTTTCGAATTTTTTTTTCCTAAAATGTGTAAAACAATACTACTCAAGTATGTCATGCCAGAAATTATCGCCTATATGCCGATAGATTGATATTTTAGTGCAATCCTTTATCGACGAATGATTGACATATGTGATAAATAATTTTCAGACTAGCAGCTACCTACGCATATTGCGTCTAGTTGATATAAAGTAAATTTTGATAACCTTTTCAAACTTGATAACAATTTAAAAAATGTAATATTACATGTGTAGTATGTTTGTTTGATTAGTGGTTTACATTTCTTTCAACATTTTTTATCTATTATATCGCGACATGGAAGTTGAAAGAATTGGTAAAAAAAAAACTTGAGTAGCTTGTTTAATTTGTACATCTACAACTTCCAACTTCGCCATAATCTATTGTTTAAAATTAAGTGATATTTTTTTCTTTTGGGGGGGGGGGGGGGGTGCTCCGGAACAAATACGTGATAGTATGAGGGTCACAAGCATCAATGCAAATTTCAAAATCGAACAAAAACCTATGATGTGAAAGAATGATTTCGTCTTTTCACAAATGAAAGAGAAAACTAAAGACATCTGACAAAAAGCTAACAAACAGATTCCTACCTATGCCTTCGCTAATAAAAGCAACACGCCTGTAAATGATCATGCCGAAAAAGGAAATGATTTTTCCCATGAAGTACGAGTCGAGAAACGAATTTCACCATGTTGACACAATACATGTCATGTAAGACACCAAATATCTATTTTCAGGTACGTTGGCTTTCTTATAGTGATATTATTATCGATACTATATGGTGTCATGCAAATTAAAACAGAAATCACGCTTGTGTCAGCATACAAATATATCAAACAAACTGTCTCATTTATCAAGAACAAAAAAGCAACATTAACGATAAAATATGGTAAATGACATACATTTCATCATATCATTGGCATATGTCAAATTTTCATATCAAAAAACTGGCAATGGAATATAAAGATTATGTCACATTGTGTTATAGCTCAACCTCCAAGATGACCCTTTTAAACTAGGGCGACATTTCACACATCGCTTATTACTATCAACATTATTCTTACAAAATTAAACCCACACAACAACAACAAAAGTAGTTAAGTACACCGTTTTTCATTTCATACTAACTAATATTACCTTCTTTCCAAAGCAAATGACCAGAACAACTTAAAAACCAAAAATAAAAACCATCTAAAACCACAGAAGTCAAGTGGTACGTCCTTATTAAACAAAAAACTTTTAAAACAGTGTGTGGAAATATATATTTCCTGCCAGTGCCAAAAAAAGAAATATTTTGTGGTATTTTGAAAGAACTGTACTGACCAAAAGTGATTGATGTAACTACCATTATTGCAGCACTTTATGATATCATCTCTAACCGATGTTAGAAATGAAATTGTATTTCAGAAAAGTAGTAGTAGAACAAAGAGTGTAGTTTGATATAAAATAAGATTTTAATAGAATTTTGTGCAATTGGAGTGGCAAATACTGGTAGGAAGATTCATCGATTTTATTTATTAATCGGAAAAGAAGGATGATCTCTTTCAATAACCGAGTTTCAATAAGTAGTTCTAATCTATTTATAAGAATTCAAAGTTAGTATCGTTTTCAAACAATGAGTATATTACAAGCTGCATTGTCAGCAGGCACAAAGTTTATTTGTATGAGTCATTTTCTTACTAATATATTAGACTCATGTGAATTTAGTGCAAAATTATTACTTCGAATATCATTTATATTAGAACCTCGTTTTTCCACTTGCTTAGTGCATGTATTTCTATTCTCATTATTTACTCTCACGAACTTTTCGGTTTCGGAAGTACTCGAGAATCATAAATCTGTCCTCAATACGTTTGGTATTGACTCGAATAAATTAAATTTAGAACTTACATATTTGTACTGCATTCCAAAAATGCACAAAAATCCTTACAAACAACGCTTTATCGTTGGTTCCTCGAAGTGTTCCACAAAATCTGTATCGATGCTACTCACAAAAATATTATCAGAAATTAAATCTGGCCTTCATAGATATTCATAGCATAATCCAGAAGTGGAATTAATCAAATGCGGATCCTTAAAAATTCAAAAGAGTTGTTAGAACATCTAAATTCAAAAAGTTTTACTAAAATTCACTCCATCAAGTCTTTTGACTTTTCGACTCTTTACACAACAATCCCTCATCCGAAATTAAAAGACAGATTAGCGGAAATTATTCAAAATGCATTTACTAGTAAAAATGGAAGCCGCAAATTCAAATATATAGTAATAGGCCACGATAAAACTTACCTTGTTAGGGAAAATTCTGATTCCAAAAATAAATACACTGAAACAGCTGTCATCCAGATGTTGAACTTTCTTATCGATAACATTTTTGTGGTGTTTGGAGGTAAGGTTTTTCAACAAATTGTCGGCATTCTAATGGGCACTAACTGTGCTCCGCTTCCGGCTGACATATTCCTTTACTCATACGAAGCTGAATTCATTCAGTCTTTGCTTTTGCAAGGAAACAAACAATTGGCTCTTGGCTTCAATTTTACTATCAGATATATAGATGACTTGCTTTCAATTAATAATCCTTCATTCGCGGATTACCTTAGCATCATCTATCCAAGTGAACTGGAGGTCAAAGAAACCACAGAAAGTAGTCATTCTACTTCGTATTTAGATATTATGTTGTCTTTCGACATTAGTGGCCAATTGAACACCTCACTCTATGACAAACGTGACGATTTCAATTTCGCTATCACAAACTTTCCTTTCATAAGTAGCAACATTCCATCATCGCCCCCATACGGCGTATTCATGTCTCAGTTAATACGTTATTCCAGAGCATGTTCAAATTACAATGACTTTGCGGCTTAAGCGACTTTTAGTTAAGCTGCTCAACCAGGGTTATATATGTGCTAGACTAGCAACGTCACTGAGGAAGTTCTACGGTCGTTACGAGACTTATTACTCCATATTATATCTCGTTATCCAGACTTTTAAATGATATTCTAGACTGAGACCGATTCCGATCATTTTACACGGATTTGACACCTTCTATACTAGAAGGTTACCTACTTCGACTTCTCCATATATAAATACATATGGAATTGACTCTTTCTACTGGGTATATGTGTCTGGTGTTGCTAGCAAGCATGAGATGCTCATTCTCCCCGGGCACCTGATCTCACTCTGTCACAGGGGTTCACATATGCTCTTCAAGTAGACATATTTTATTTTCCATTTGTTTTTCATTTTCACTGATTTTGTATGTCCTCTGGTTTCATGATTTTTGGACTTGTGGTTTGGATTTTTCCATCATCTTTACACTGTATCGTCTACAGTAGCCTTGTAATGCCTCGTTATCAATATCTTAGCATTTGGTTAAATTTATCTGTAATGTACATTAAGTATTTCATGTACATGGTGCCGGTGTTATAAAGTGAGATTTCCCATAACCCCCCCCCCTCCCCCGCGTGGAAGTTCCACTCTACAGCTAATTACAGAGTGAGACTTCTCCTTGCAGTAAGACTTGATATCTACACCTTTTGATTCGTATGAATACCCCCGTATTCACGGTAAGGAGATTTCAATGCACTGATAATCTTAATAACCCGATTTCTACTTTGTAGATGGTCGTCCAAAGTCATTTCAGTATTCAACACTTGAGTCCTTTCGTTCAATATTCTTATTTGTGCCATCGTCTGACTGTCAAAATACTTGTCCTCTACACCATTTGTGTGTTTAAGAGACATTAGCATTGAGGATAACTAGGAGTGATCGGTGCACTGGAAATTCAGATACCCTTATCGATATTCAAGGTTACAGGTCAGAAGTCATGGTAGACTGGACAAAAATCTACTTAGTTATTTTAATCTGATTAAAACCAAATCTTTATTCCGCTTCTCTGTTTGTCCCATTGCGGATAAAGATCTGGCGAAACTCCATTAGGAGTCATGTTCTGGTGAAGTCTGACTTTCAGCCAATCAGCGGATCGGCTACAAATTCCTAAGAATGACATTAATTTTCAGAGCGTGCGTGACACACTATCACGTGTCTAGCCGAGTCATTGATTGGCTATGGGAAATAACGGTTTCGGTGACGGAAACGTCATCAGAGTTCACCAGAACATGACCCTTTAGGGTTTCGCCAGATCTTTACCCGCAATGGGACAAACAGAGAAGCGGAATAAAGAGATGGTTTTAATCAGATTTGTAGTTATTTCAGAATGACCAAACTTTCCCCAGAATTTGATTTTCATTGTTACAGGATGATGAATACTTTTAATACTATGACACTTATTATTCGCTCTTTTGTGAGGATGTAAAGCTAACCGTTGTCCTTGTGTTCCTTTACTTGTTTGTATTCTCATTTTACAATGAGAAAGCTTGTTTTCGACGCCTGTTGTGATTCAATCAAATTATTTAAAAACTTTAGCCCTCCATTTATTTAGATCGTGGGAACAAATGTCTGGAGAACTTATGTCATAGCCCTAATGTCTGGTTCGACGTACGTGACATAGACAAAGACTTTAACCTTGGTCATATCTTCAAACTTTGGCCATCATGAATAACTTAATAAAGGTAAGGTGTTGATATTTCAAATGAGTATCATCTGATGCTATCTTGATGTTTAACCATTTGACCTGGACCTTGGATTAAGAATACATCTAAAATACCCTTCTCTCTTCCTGACAATGCCTTGTCGGCGAGCTCTGTTGTTTTCTTATAGTTGAGAATTTAATTCAATTTGTCTTTCTGTCTGATAGATATGTCAGATATCTAAATCTGTCAGTCCACCAAACCTGTCGAGATCACGAAGTTAAATTTCCCATTCATGGCAAGAAATGCTGCGTGCCTGAAATTTCGGTGTCGGAAACGCAGGTGAAACTAACTGTTGATATATAGTCGTACTACAAAGTATGTAGGCATTGACATATAAATTATAAAATCATACATAAGATTATATAAGGGAAGTCTAAATTGCTTCAAGGGAAAGTCTGATTCTAGAGTGAGTGTTCTCCCTATGGGAGGAGGGGTGGGGGCTCCCACTTGAGTCAAACTTCCAGGGGGAGGTCTGACTATGGGAAATTACTCACTCTATTATATCGGTTTCTGAGTGATGCATTGCATAGAAATATATACCTTTGCAAGATACCCATCCCAAGCAGTTAGAAACAGTTTACGTGCTACGCCTACCGTCTCGCAAGGCCTTGGTTTGCATTGCTCATCCGAAAGACACCGGTCTCAAGCCGAGCCCCTCATCCATTAGCCATACCGGCTTCTATATTTTACGAGTAATGGTAGTGAACATTACTCATGTTGCAGCTTTAAGCTATGTTCATCAGTAACAATATGAAGGCAGTCTGATATGAAAATCGAGGTTTATCATACGATATGTACAATGAAATAGAGTTCAAAGATATTCCGATCGGATGGGACTGTATTGTAATAGAAATGTCCGAACACATACTTGATCTGATACAGAATCTCGTGTCTCTTCAGTGATACTTTAAACCAAATCTGATGAAATCGAAAGTATAGATATTTGAAGAATAAATTCATTACGAACTTGATCTAAAATAAGAACTACAGAACCCATTTAAGAACAGAGTTATACATAACGGAGACTTTGCTTACTTTTATGATAACTAACAAATTTGAAGTTTATAATTCGGATCAGTACAGAGGTACCTAACAACTGGGCTGAGCAGAATAATATGCGCATCCAGTGATTTCCATAGTCTATAACGTGGAAATCGGAGGTGTAAATGTTAAAGGTGGAGGTGTAGGCCCCGCCTTTTACTTGTACAGCTAGCGGATAGTGATAACTTGAAGCTGTCAATCACGTATAGATTCATCACGCTGACCACAAGAGCGGATGACGGGGTACTTCTGGTTAACCATGCGACATAAAGTTTATATCAATTGCCTTATTCAATATGAACACAAATAACGATCATTAAAATTTGAGAAGCCTCGATCTAAACAATTTTATTTTTAATTTTCTCCTAAAATGTTAATGCGTTGTTTTAATTGATAATACGTAATTAGAAATGAATTATGTGAAAGCGTTTTAATAAATCTGAATCTCTTGCACATATCGTCGTTCCAACAATGAACACCGTAACTTTGAATCTATCACCTGATAAGGCATAAGCTTCAACCGTTACAGGTATTTTATGCGCACAATGACTGGGACAAATATTCCGTCAGCAATATGACAGAGGACCTTGTGGACATCAAACTTCCTCGCAATGAGCCTCTCATTCCACAACTTGAAGGGGAACACGAATTCCCAGATTGTTTTTCGTCACCCTGCAGGATAGATGATACAACCGGCAGATGTGGTAACCAGAATTAGACGTCCCTCTTCACCATCGTAATCATAGAAAGGTCCTGTACAAAAAGTTCTGGACAATACTATGCTATCGTGGTGTTTGAGATGATTCTCGATATTTAGAAAGAAGACACAGGAAGTCACTCTGGACAGAAGGCGAAACAGATTTGTATGGCAGTCCCATTAATGTAGTTGGGAAATTATGCCCAACTGTGTAATTCGTAAAGTACGAGAGAAATACTGGCTAATGTCCTCAAACTCTTTCAAAATAAAACTTTCCGAGATAAAAACAAACAAATACATCGCACATCCCCCACCCCCTCAAAAGTAATAAAACTTATCAAAATGAAAAAATAAAGCACTACTAGAATTCGGACTAAAGAATGTACTTTACCAATTTAAACCATACACATTGTTTACACCAAAATATACCATGTTCACAACTCCCGATTACCATGCGCCTCCAGGCAATACCCCGAGCTGGAGACAAGCAGTGATTTCGGCGACCAGTTAATCCACGCCCCCGCGTCATCACGTGACTTCAACCGTTTCAAAAGTTTCCCCTTTAAGGAGCAAATTCATTCCAAACGTGGCCTAAAGTAAGAGCCAAAGAACCCGTCTGAATACTGTCAGCGCTGTCCATAAGGGAGACAATTCTTATTTTATAATAATTTAAAAACCAATTTTCACAGTAAATGTGAAGTATATTGTAAATAAATTTGAAGTAATAATATTTTGATAAGTATTTGTTCTAATAACAAATGAGCAGTAGTTCAAGATTTCTGAAATAATATTTCTGAAATAATTATAAATAAGACATTATGATTACAAACTTTTGGAAATATTTGGTAGGTCATAATTTAATGTACAAATTTAATACTGATATATTACGATTTAGGAGAAGGCCATGGTATTTGAAGGAAAAAATGTTCAATTAGAATGCAAGTAATCAGTCTAAATCAATCCACAGTACGTGATCTTATAATATCAGCCAGGATAGATTTTAATCTAGTCATCGGAATACATGATAGGGCATGTATAATTTCATGACGACCTTTTTTTATCTTGCTCGTGTAATCATCTGTGTTTCATCGCAAGTAAAATTATTAACAAATAAATTCCTATTGTAGTGGAATAACAAAACGAACATTTAGTTCCCAATGGTTTTAAGAAATGTTTCCTAAAGTATTTGACGAAAGTTACCGGGTATGGTCATGTATAAAGGATAATAGCTTATTGTTTTCTTTTTGTGAATACCTATCTACTTTACTATCCTCCCTAACAAAATGCGACGCTCGCTCCCTCCCTTCCTTCATATATTTCTTTAACACTTCTACAAGGGAATGGATCCATCAGTTCAATTTACATGCGCTTACAATGACGATTTAGGTTAATGTTTCTGATACATGAACAAAATGCTAACATAATCTGAAAAATTGATAGAGTTAAATGACCGCAGAGGTCATATCTATGATAAATCAGTTGTGACTGACACAATGATTTAAATGTATTTATATCACGAAAAATTACCACTTTGCTTAAAATATATGATTTATGATTGGACATAAATAAATCTTTTTAAGGAATATAAGTGATATCATAACCCATCCAGATAATGGAATATCAGAATCATAGTATGGATACAATATTCTATCTTCTATTTTGACAATAATTGCACTAAATGCTTCTGTATCTAAATGTTATGCCTAATGTCACGACTTTTCGTTGTACTCGCGTAATTAAATGTTTTATCTGACAAGAAGATCAGAATTAATATTTTTGTATTCAAAAAATCAGTTATCTAGTATTATGTGAAATGTATCGAACTATATCAAAATACTGATAAGGTAGACAAATTGAATCTTTTTCAAGAGAGTTTTATCAGAATTTTGCTTTGACCAACACATTTTAAGTACCATCTACCACGCTTCCAATTCCAAATATTGCAGCAAATGTTTATTAACGTGATAACTCCGCATTTCCTCTCCACATCTTAATGGGAATCGATTTTTTTTATTTGATTGCATTGCATATATAATTGAATTTAGTTGTAAGAGAGTGAAACAGAAGAAATGATCTCTTGCTGATGTTAACCTGTTTCAACATTGAAGTATTGAAACATACTAATGTGGATGTTAACATGTGAAAGTCTAAAAAAAAGTTTATGCTCTAAAATTCAAAATAGTATTTCTATTAGAATCTCGCATTTTGGACTGTAAGTCGATGTTGTATTTATAAAGAGGTGTATACGAATTTAAATTCAGGCAAATGGATCCCCGTAAAATATATAGGTAGATATGTAGTAGAGAAGCTACAAAACGACAGTAGCTATTTTCTTTTAGTAGTCATGATATTATCAATTTTATGTTTAGAATTTGTGAATTAATTTTGCACTTTACCTTAATATTATATAAGTGTGTTTATATATGTGCTTAGTTTTATGGAATAAAACTATAAATATATAAAAAAAAATATAGGTGACTTTTTTCTGTGTGACAAGGAATATAGTCCTTCGTCTGAAAAGACATACGTGTCTTGAAAATTTTCGAGCGGTGTCAATTTTTACCTACACTGATCCAGATTTTGTTTCTTTAGTTTCCACTACAATCGAAATCAATCTGTGTCATTGCATGCTTGATAGATAAATTTAAAGGGATACGAAATGTTTGGCATTTCCTCACAGAACAATAGACAATTTATTGCCAAAACATATATATATTTCTAAGAGTAAATTCTCCTACCTCGCTGCGTAAAAACTCAATTAGTCCTCTCAATCTGTCTGATTTACTGCCATTTCATTTAATGTTAGAGTTGACCACATCAATAATAACAGACAAAAATGAGGAATTCTTCCTGTGATATTAAGGCGACGTCTAATGCAAATTCCTATCAAAATAAAACTGCTTGCAATTTTTCGATGTAAAACGGAGCTTTCTATATATATTAACATTCAGAATTAAGTGTAGAACTTAAAACTGACTACAACATATGATTCCAAAGTATATATATCATGTCAATTTGATAATATAATATTTTTAAATCATTAAAGAATACCAAAACGGAGATATTTCAATCAGAATTACTGCAAAGTGGTAAGATTATACAAAACTAAAGGGCATGTGGCTTTTGCTTTATCAAAACAATCAAAATGTATTGATTTAATGCATTAGATATTTTGACAGAATTGAAAAGAAAATTGTGGACATATTTTGTAGGAACTACGTCCAACGTGGGAGGGCTAAAACTTTTCAAAAGGTCAAAATGATTCCGAAATTTTAAATTGACTAAAAATTAATAATAATAATAAACAAAATTTGACAATCAGGTATTGATTAATGTTATAATTCCTATATGAACCAAAATAGCTCACCTGTTGGTAATGTAAAAATGATGGATAAATCCAAACCATAAGTCCGAAAATCATGAAACCAGAGGACATACTAAATCAGTGAAAATGAAAACCAAGTGGAAAATAACAAAATATGTCTACTTGAAGAGCATATGTGAAACCCTATGATGGAGTGAGATAAACTGGCATATTAAGCAAAAATAAGATTATTTTTAATTTCAATACTCTTCATTTACGACGTGCATTCTAATTTTTGTTTAGCGCAAACACTACAATGGGATTCATGATTCACTGCATTCATTATTATGACGTCATAAAATCTCGATTCCCATGGCAATGCTTTTAAGACAGACATTTATTAGCTAGTTTTTATTATCAGAGCAATAAAACATTGTTGCCATGCTGATGTTACTTAAAAAGAAACCGTCAAAGACGATATGACCGGATTGCAAAGAAGCCTACCTGCATATTGAACTACACTCACACACAAAATGTGCAACATATGTTTAACATACAAGTATGTATCATTAATATGGAAGAAATCAGGCAGTACGTATCATTAATATGTAAAAAATCAGGCTTAACGCAAAATCAGTCTGTGTTCACTGAAGCGTGATATTAAGGTCACCAAATTTTGTATGTCAAAAAGAACTGTGTCTAAACTCCACGTTTTCTTGTAGGTGTCACCAATAGTATGCAAATAATCATCCTCAAGGATTTGATTTAAGTGTTATCATATCGTTTTTCCTTATGTTGTTATGTTTCGCATTGCGCCACTATGTTTAAGAGGTTGGTAACCTCCTGCTTCCATGTCGCGATATAACTGAAAAATTGTTGAAAGCGACGTAAAACACCATTCAGCCAACCGACCAATCTTATGTTGTTTGGCTGTGACACATTCTACAGTGTTTGTTCACATTCATGTATTAATATCTAGTATTTGAGGGCATTCACGGCCGGTGTTGCTTAGCAAACAGGAGCCACTCACTCCTCCCGCGCATCTGGTCTGACCTCTGAATTTCGGGGGTCCGTGAATGTCCACTGTGGTACATTGTTGTTATTGCCATAGTCATACTTTCGTATTTTACATTCACGAAAAATTCACTCTTTGTTCACTGACACGGGACATCAAAGTCATCAAATTTTTAATCAGTTGGGAAAAAGTCGCCATTGTCTACTAACCATACTTAGATATCATTTATGGTATGCAAGAAATATAACTAAACTCAAAATCAGTGTTTAACTGAAACATAACACTAATGTCAAAGTCACCAAATTGAGCATGAGTCAAGAAGAGCTCGTCATTGTCAACAAACCTATTAAATTTGACGTAGGTAATATTAATGGTATGTAAGAAATCAATACATTTTACAGACTCTCGCTGATGATCTTCTATCTGTTGATCTATTTAATAAGGTTCAGCTTGGCTATCGTACAGTTCTTCATATACAGAACCTGCAATAAATGTTTTTATCTACTGACTAACTTAAAAGAATGCTAGAAAATGTCTAGCCAGAAGGACACACTCTCTTTTAGTTGGTGTTACCGCAGTTATTCAAGGGGTTTGTAAATGTATCGCTATATATTTCATTATGTGAGATGATCGCTGAGATATGAGGCTGTCATTTGGTTTATCAATTACTCCAAGGTACGCACATAATAATATGAAGTTTCTTATATAAAAATCTTTTATTTATAACTTTTTCATTACCATTATATAACATTACACCATGCAATTCTTTTACATATGTGGGGCAGATATAGTGTATTGGTTAAGAGTTTGACAGGCTGTCCAGGTTCGATTCCAAGACTGCGCCACTACATGTATGTTAAAGAGGTTATTATTATTATAAAGAGGTTATTATTAATTCTAAATAAAAATATGGCTCATGATGGAACTGATCCATGTACAATGAATATGAACTCTAAAGATCAATCTGCAATAACTATAAATATTCTCTTTGAAATGTAATAATAAAGTTAAGAGAAAAAGTATAACATACACAAAGGTATTGTATATACAGTGTATAAAATATAAATGTATTAAATAGACAAGAACTTCACGTAGTAGTGTAATAAACGATACCAAAGGCGTATTACTGGATTTATGCAGTGTTGATATCTAGATAATACATTCATTTATCAGGTTATCCTGCTTCTATGTCGCGATAAACTGTAAATACCCCTACCAATCAATGTTTTAAATATAAAATATCTACGTCATACCACTTTGGAATATTAAAATATAATGACACCACTTTATGTAAAGTTGTCATATTGTAATACAAAATTATACATAAAAATTGTACAATTTGAAGTATATTTTAATTATAAAAAGCAAATTTTAATGTATACAAAACCGAGCTTTTAGAATTCTTAATAAATTAGTACCTGATTCACCATCTTCTCATGAAATTTGCTCAACACTGTTCCATCATATACACTTCCTTTTTGTTCTGCTCTTCATCAACAATCCATTCATGTCTTATTCTACGCCCCAGAAATTTAACTTGTCTTCCGCTTAATTTTGAACTGAAATAAACAAGATGTATTTGTGAAACACCGATGACCCATAATATGGCAGGCAGCAAAGTAGTTACGCATTCAATCATGATCAAATCTAAATGTATCGAAAGTAGGTAGAACACTGTAATCAATGTTTGAAAATGTAGTACAGAATGAAAGATGTGAAACACTTCTGAAATACATATATTTCAGTTTCATGATATAATGATTCAAATGATCAAGATTTAAACTTTTCTGGCCAAAACTCTACATGCATGCTTGTCTCTGATTACATTGGGCAAGTATATTGTAATGAACTCGATTTTCCAATTGGCATTCAAATTTGTTAAGCATTAAAACACTTTAAGGAGGGTAACCGTTGTGGAGAAGGGTTATCATGCTGAAGTTTAACAAAAAATGTGAGGGTATCAGCATAACCCATGTATGAAATATTCTTTTTAACATAAGACTAATACCTTACTTTAATTTCAGTTTCTGACAGAGATCCTCACAATCTCTGATATTGTGTCAGTTTTTGTAAAATATAAACATCATTATCGCTAAATCATTGATAGAATTCATACAAACATGAATTAAAGGAAAACTAGAATGAATATCATACACTTTCACTGTTTGCATTCAACAGTGCTAAGGCCTTGTTAATCATTACTTTTCATTCTGTAAAACATACATGAAAAGACTCAACAAGTTGATTAAGATAATATGCATTACGCGTTGAAAAGAGTGTCATGGCTCTTTTGTAGAGCACTTAATTGGTTGCCGTTTCCGTGTCAGTAGTACTTAATTTATCTTGAAGCTGTCTGTCCTTTCTACATATATGTCTAGTGCAGGACTTTGTACTAACTACCCAACCTTTTTTATAGCTGTGTGTTCTAAGGATTGCTGCTGCCATGGGGTGCTTTGGAAATAATATTTAATGTATATTAATTTTTCTGTTCACAACATTGTTCAGATATGCCAATAATTTGATACATAACCACATGCATCACATCCAGTGCAGAATCAAAATATCCAACGACATGCAGTTTTAAGTTGCCTGCCTGGTCCATAGAGAACAACAGCATTTAGGGATCAATTTGTCTAATATCCGTCTGTCTGTCTCGCTCACCATACTTTCAGTGCTTGAGCAGGCTTCGCAAACAGTCTCTCGAGTCATTCTCAAAGTTCTGCTCTGGTTAGCCACATCAAAAATAACTCATACCGTGTTTGTGTGTTTTGCACATCAAAAGCAGCCGTGTAATGTCTCTCATTACATAACAAATTCAATGCTCGATGACAACTGACTGATGCCAAATTACAAGTCAATATATCAAAGCTAGATAATTATTCTTCATCTAACCCTATCAAATTATTGCTTACCATATATAAGTATTATGATACAAAGCTCATGTATGCATTTCTTAAGAGGATATTTATCCCATTACCAGCTTCCCTTATTACAGGTGGTCTCTGTTGCTTGGTACAAATTGAATGGTTTAATGTGTAGAAGATTCATCTTCATCAACAACAATTTCATCAGGACCTCCGGCAAGAAAAGTCTTTTCTTTCTTTCACATGCCAATTTTTTTTTATTTGCTTGCACCTGTTTTGCCCATCTTCAATGCACAGCGCAATGCAGAGACAAGAAGAACATGAATTGCAATGATCAAATGGATTTCTTCCTTCGTAGCAACCACTCTTTGTCGCTATGTTCTCCAAATTTGATTGGAAACATTTACAGGCATGATTGGAACATTCTTCTTCCTCCATGAATCGATCCTCGACGCTCACTTTGTCCCTTATCCTAGCCAAAACAGAACCACCTCCTTTTATCCTCATATACCCCATGATGAAGTTCAGCTTCCGGAAATCCTTTGACAAGTGTATACGTATCAGATTCAATTGATAATCTTCCATTTTGTTCTTTTCCGCAGTGCTACATATATAACAGTACTTGTTCCTTGCCCATATGCATTGATGAAATGAACCACTTTCAATGGTTAAAAAAGGCCTTTCCTCAGCACTGGCCTCTAGCATATTTTCACGAAGAACAGATAGCCACCAGTCTCCAATCGCTTGCTCTATTTATGTAAAGGTTGTTGGTGACAAGGCTAGTGAAATTATGGTACCTGGAATATCATTTAAATGAAGTTCCATTACCAGTTGATATGATGTCCTACAAAGCGCGGACATCATTATCAAATTGCTTATCTGGGATTTAGAACTAGTCGTAAATTTTTAAGGCTGATCACTTTGCATGTAATACACTAGTGAGCTCTTAATTGGCCACGTCATTGTGAAGTGTGATAGATGCAATTCTCTGGCTGGATAATTTTGTAGCTTTTGGACTTTGGCATACATGAAGGTTTATTTCTGTAAAATGATAAATGAAACGATAACCTTTAAGACTTAGGTCTTGAATTTTTACTTTTTCATGAATTTCATCCCATGTTCTATACGTGATATGATTGATTGTGTTACGTCACTCCACTCCACCGTATATGGTGACGGTTTTTGCCTGTTGCATTGCACAGAAATTTAGACCTTTGCAACGGACCCTCCCGAAGTAGTGAGAGATCTCTTACGTGCCACGCATATGGTGACACGGGACCTCGGTTTTTATTGTCTCACCCGAAAGACACAACACCGGTGTGCCCAGGATGGGAGTCGAATCCGGGACCTCTCGGTCACAAGCCGAGCACTCTATCCACTAGGCCACACCGGCTTTATACGTGATATGAAAAGTGATGTTCAACCTATTCGTTGTTGTAACCAATTGGTGGTTTTTGTTGCTTTTCCCCCCCTCAGTGAGTGGATGTCCGGTTTTCTAGACTTTAGGACTTTGTAAGTAGTATTTCTACCAAACTTTCCTTCGTCTACCCTTTTAATACCATAACTTCGACTAAATACTCTACATTTCCTTTTCTTGGTGCCGATGATAACTCCACTATTTCCTATATAATACTACCAGCTACTTTTATCAAGCAAGTGTTTATTGCTTTAGTCTTCCATGTATTGAAGGCTCATAGATATAATTATAGGTAATCGAAAATTAGAAAACACTTACTTAGGTTATCGTGTAAAGGCCAATTTCGGGTCTCATTTTAATAACACCGAATAATTACCACCTTATTTCAGTTTATGCATATTCCGCGTTTATGATCAATGAAACATTTACAGATTACAGGCAGAAATAATTTTTGAGGTGTTATTTACAGGTTTCATTTTCATACATGGAGAACAGAGACATTTGATTTTGCCTAATCATACCTCTGTTATCTTCAGATTTCTCTTTGTGTATATCAACATTGATCGAAGAACGCCATTCACCTTAAACCGTAGGTTACAACAGTAATAGAGTTCAAAGTGTATGCCCCCCCCCCCCCCCCCCCCCAAAAAAAGAAAGAAATTCTCACTTGAAAAAAATAGTATAGAACATTATTTTGTTCTTTAATTTTTTAAAGACTTTTAAATTTCATTGAAAGCATTTAATGAATCGAATTGTCTTTTGCGGAATACTACACAGTCCGTATTTGTACTTTCACTTTGGGCACGGCGGCATATTGCAACTAACAAACATCAATCGGGAATTCTGTTTGAATGATATATCGACCGACGATTTTATTCCTGTCTGGGCGTTTATATGTGTTGTGAGTATTCAAATCAATGTAGCCGTATAAAACAATATGGCGATGATATTTAAGGAATGGTAAATATAATGGATTAACTTGGAATTCGTAGACCCGCGTGCTCCTTGTAAAAGTATGTCAGATTTATTTTTGTCCTTAACCTTAAGTTTTTTTTCCCATGAAGGAAATCTGCTAGAAAGGTTAAGTATTTTAAGAGAAATTTTGTTGGAAATCATAAGGTTTTGAATACGGCATAAAACTTGCATTAGCCGGTAGCGTAGACAATACATAAAATAAAAAACTTATTGATTGATCTAACTTTTCTTTGACCTTTGCTTTTATTAGACAACACATCGAAAATGTAAAGGCATGAAAAGCAATAGTATTAGGATTAAGACTTGTGAACTGTTCAAGACAACATATACTTATAACTATATTGTACAAAGTACCTTCATAGGAAATGAAATAAGCGATAAAACTTCATGTAAATTGGTTTTCAAGTTTTACAAAGTTATTATCCTCCAGGACACAATTTACAGAGCCCTTGAATGTCCATAGTTTCAATATATATTCACACCGAAATTTTATAATGCAGACTCTCTTTGACAGTAACTATAGTGAAATCACAATTCCTTAGAGTCGAAATGTTCAAAGGAAATGTATGAATTTATTTACCATTGGAAAGAAAAACTAAGATCTCTAACTTCTCGTTCTATGCCAGCGTGCCCAAAGTCAAGAGATAAGATGTTTTGAGTGATTGATCAATTAGCCTTGCTAAATTAGTTCTAAAACTGAAGAATAATCGAAAATAATTTGAAGTCGGTGTGTATTAGTATTTATTTTGTTATACATTTTATATCAACTGAGACATACTTAGTTAAATTGTAGTACATCAAATAATCTTTATGTCTCGATGTTATAAAACACTTATCGATTGGTCCCTGTCACGACGCTATTTTGCTGATATGTTAAGGAATATATATTATTAAAACATAACTGTTAAAATGTTGCATTAATATAACTAGATGAAACCACCAGGTCGTGGGATTTGATTTAGATTCCTTTTTCAATGAGTCGATCGAATAATTGCTTTTTAAACCTAATATGCTTTTGTAATGTATAATACAACATGGCCAATCAATCGTTTCTGAATCCATGATCATGATTCCTGACTTGCAATTGTTTCCTGTTCGTTTCACACTGAAAAACAGACTTTATCTCCGATTCAACGCATGTCAGACATCATTTTTTTTTTTATAATTTTATAGGGTATAGTATCCTTGTTAGAAATACCATGCACTGTTATGTAAACATATCGTATATACAATAAAAATTAAACACAAGGATGTTATCTGCATATCGGAAATACTGTCAATTGAATAATTATTTTAAAATTATGTACGATAAATTATATTTATTGGCGTTTTTTTCACACACACGCACACAGGATAAATTTAAACTCTCAGAATTAGTCTTTATAATCCGCATCGGCGTGGTAAAGTGGATCAGCGTTTGGCTAGCGATCCAAGTTCGATTCCAAGAGTGCGCTTTCCTGTTGAAGTGGTTGGCTACACTGATTCATTGTTGCAATATATTTGAAAGCAAACGCAAAACACTAACCAACCAATCATTCGAAATGCTGAGGTACCTTTGTATCGTCCATGTGGCTTGAGAATTGATGGATGGTGTGACGAGATTTTTAACTACTCCCGGACCCCTGGGGCTAGTTATTCGAAAAGTAACCACTGGCTAAGCTAACCATTGGTTAAAGTTTGAGATCTAATTAATGTAATTTATAAGAGTTCAGTGTAAATTAGATTACAATGCTGGTTTCATATGATACAAAGAGTACACAGATTACAGCTTTAAGACTTCTCATTTCAAAGATATATTCAGACGACATTTAGCCAGTGGTTAGCTTATCCAGTGATTAAATTTTCTAAATTTTCTAAATTACTTATAATTTATAAATCTGTAACTTGGCTTCTCTACTTTTCTGGTCAATAAACGCTGCGATAAAGGATACTGTAAGTTTTTATATAAATACGTATAAAACCCTCATGTTGATTTATACTAAATATGAGTGTCAAGTTAAATATCATTTATCGAAATACAATGTGTAACTATATCTAGATAATAGGCAGCACTGATTACCAATAATGCACGATCGACGAGAATGCACTACAATTCGCATAGATATAGACTTGTAAAACAATATCATAAGATCAAAATACGCTGACTTATCTTAGCTACCCGGCTACCCTCAAACTCCTTATGTTGCCTGCAGCTGCCACTTACGATATAAACTCCTGTTTGTGTAAATCGGTCAAAGCTATTGACATTGTATCATAGAGATAGACTAAAGCTTTGTTTTATATACACATTTTCAAATTATGCCGCAAAGCAACTTCAGAAATAAACAGTGAAGGACCTTTCTATACGGCGAAGCAAGTGAGGCACCTATGGGGTTGTATGAAGATCATGCACGTACCGCATATTTGCATGGGTGACGTACTTCATGTGTCATAACTGACCTAGATATTCTGGAAAGGGTTGTAAACATGACGCTTATTGCACACATATGTTACGTAATGTGTTGTGAAATGCATTTGGTAGGATTGGAGAAAAGGCGTCACTTACATTTTAGAACATAATGGGAACCTTCAAATTCGGAAAAATATCCAAATGTACAGAGGAATGTTGTTTCATTGATCTGAGGATGCTGGCAGTATGCCCGGAAATGTGAAGGTCAAATTAGAAAAAGGTAAACAAGGCTCCTGAAGTTGCCAACATCGCTGTTTTCGGCCATTTTTTCTTGATTTTGTATAAAAGAATATGCAATTTTCGACTCGTATTTTAAAACTGCTTGGGAACCGTGAATATTTCATGAAAAATATTACCGCATAGTGTATTCATATCGGACAACATTCAAAACGAGATCCGATGCCCGGAAGGTAGAAATGTCTTGGAATAGTCGCTATATAAGACGATTATTTTTTATTTTGTATGAAAGTCTATAGTACTGACATACGGATCGGTAATAGACTGTGACGTCATTTAAGCAAATGAGAGTGGCAAGATTTTTCCGTATGTTTTTAAAATTCTGATGTTTATTTCATGCGCACAAAACTTGAATTTCATTGCTTCATTAAAATATGTAGCACCGGAAAAACTGAATGAAACGAACAGGACAAACAACATGATATATTAGATTATATAAAGATTAACGAATTTACATGGTTGTTTCTTCACAGATCGTTGATACTATAAAATTACACAAATTTTACATTAGATCTAATCATCATTTATTCATTTTTCCAGTATTATAATGTATGTATGCTTTAGAGGTAACACAAAATGCTATTTTAAGTGACAACTGATCACATAGAGAGATATGTTATGCAGAAGTAGAGCGTTCTAAGTGAGTGTCATAGTGGTAATGCTTGAAATAGTTTTAATATGTGAAGGAATGGCATTCTACCTGGAGTTATATTTCTCCAAGTCAGAATTCATTCCATCTACAAATTTAGTTACGGAAGAAAGCAGAACCTCGCCGCCAAATTTTCGTCGTCGAAATGATCAAGTAGTCTATTGTTACTTTCAGTTGCTAACAATGCAACATCTTTTTTTTTTTCTTTTGGTCATGAGCAGCCCCTTGTCTTTAGTAAAACACTTAAGACTTAGAAGTGGTTCTGTTTGTCTTAAAGTTACAAGTAAAAATCTGAGACACCGCTCCGATTTCCAATTTCAAACTTAAGTGTAAGATTCTGATTGCTTTTCATTTTCGCTAATTACATATCTTTCGCTTTCATGATTGTTTGAACGTTTATATGGGTTTGATCCTTCATGATATTGTTGGAAAATGGGCAATCACAGACCCCCTTGGAAGAATCAAAGGTGGAATACAGTGCCATGAAGGTGAAAACATTTGAATCCTTATTTAATCAATTATATTTTGTGACGGTATTCATATATCAGCTAATTTATACTAAAGCGAATTTATGTAATGATGACTTTGTTCCGAGGGCAAAGCCACTTTCACATAAACTGCTGAAACTACGAAAATATCTAAGTGGAAGACTAACAACGTCAGTAAGGACGTTCAATGGTCGACAATAAGCTCTAATAATATAATATGATGTTTATTTATCCAGAGTGTTGAATGATATTCTTGGTTGAGACTTATCTCGACCATCTTAACGAAATTTAACACCTACGCTTGGTATTCACCTCACATACGTATCACACAGAAACGTAAGACCAACACTTAGACTTAAAGGAAAAGATGAAATCATCTGAACTCACCATGGAAATATACTGTTAATAATGTAATTTAATTCAAATTTTAAGAGTGAAGAGCTATTCACAAAGAACGCAATAATAAAATCAAATATGTGAAAAAACAAAAGAAGTGAGATCAGGTATCCAAGGTCAATAAGCATTTTCTGCCTGCTAGCAATACACGTCGATTAGACGTCCAACATAAATTGTAGAATTAGATAAAATACAAAGATTGAAAAGTGTCAAAGTCGGCGTTCGAACTGGTCGCAATAAATTCAATCAAAAACATTCTGCACAATGAGATGTCATATTGTATAATTAAATCATCGTATCGACCATAGCATTTCCAAAGTGACATTTTCATTCTAATACTTAAACCTTGGTATATCTAATTGTCGTTTTTGCAGACATGACAAAGTTATTGTATAGCTCCATGGTGACTTCTGCCACATAACTGAGCCAGTAACTCCTCTTTTTTCTTTTTGCCATATGAACCTCCCTGGCATGACGTATCAACAAAAATATAATTACGCCATAGGCAGGCAATGATGTGAAACTGCTACTCATAAACGGAAAGGTTAAGATGCAAAACTTAAAATTGCGTTGTCTGAGACGTTCGAGTGACTCAATCTTTAACGAAAACATGATATCTAGATACGAAATGAAAGGGCTGCTCTTTACGATGTCCTTAACTCTCTCTACACTTGGATTCACTTAGATGATGCTAAAATAATCCAGATAATCCATAAGTGAAGGATTATCAATTGAAAGCAGGTCACCTATATATCTGTATGTGAAGTTGAACTGTAGACTTATTGTTTCTTACCTTTGGAGAGCAAATGTTAGTTTGTATTGTATGTTATTCGTGTTTAGTATCTTGGTATTTTACTATTTTGAAAATATACAGAGTTCACAACAAACAATAAACAAAGACAATTCTAAGTCGGAATCAGTCCCCTAGTAATATAATTGACCTTCCTTAAGTGCCTAATATGGAACTCCTTGTCACAGAGATATTTGTTAAATCGTATATATTATTAATAGATGATCCGTCAAAACATGTTTTGACAGTTCAATTAATTTTCGTTAAGGTATATCAGGACGATCGCTATTTTTCTTACTAATTTACCACTTCAAGTAATTTTAACCGTGCAATGTGAAAGGACAACATATTTTTAAACTGTATTACAAGAGACATTTTAAAATTTGTTCATTTATAATGATTTTAACGAACTGTCAGTATAAAACCTTCCCGACCAGTACCTTGAGACGCGGCTATATTTAGGCATTATGAAATTGGAAATGTTAACAATCAACATTGTTATGTAAGACATATACAGTTAGATGCAGTCATAACCTTACATAAAGTGCACTTCAAGTTAACTTTATGACTGCTTTTCAAGTTTACTTGGCGACAACAAGTTAAACTTGGAATCAAGTTTAGTAGTAAACTTGATTCCAAGTGTAGTGCTAAACTTGATTCCAAGTTTACTCCAAGTGCACTTCAAGTTAAGTTTTCTTTCTATATACATGTACATTTACTATATTTTTCTATTAAAACAATTTTTTATATAAAATATGCAATTCTACATAATAAGACAATTATTTCTATCGTGTTATACGAAACTGGATAATTGTAATAAACAAACGTGAAAAGTAAACTTGGTGTCACGTGATAGTAAACGTGAAGACGGAATTACTTCAAAGTAAACTTGATATCAAGTGCATTAGACTAAACTTTCTGACTGGTTTTTAGGACAAAAAACTAAACTTGAAGTGCACTTGTCAAGTGCACTTGAATGTAAGGTTAGGACTGCATCCAACTGTACATACGCCAAAGGTGTTATTTCGTCGAGCAGCAGTTTAATGTAATAGGTCTTCGATGTATGTTCTTTCCAGGAATGTATTATACTGCACTCCTATTATTTCTGGTTTCTCGATAATGTTATTGACCTGTATTTATTCCCACTGGTATGTACAGCAGCAAACTTGCTGCTGATTACGGTCGTTAAAGTTATTGTATGAGGATAGTGTCCATGACTATTGTCGTACTTGTATTAGATTACAGTGACCATTTCACCTCGTTTTCCCATATAGAGATAAACTACAATACACGATTCATTTACTTATTGATCTAATGTGTTCTTGTTATTGCTCGCTCCCCGGCTTCTGTAAATAACGCTGTGGTCGTATTGGAAGTATATTTCTGAATTTTGAATGCCAGCTTTTTCATCTTTTGTTTAAACGCCTTAAGCATAAAGAGTTATATATTCGTGTTATCCGAAGACACTTCACACCAGTTTACGAAACAATCAAGCAATCGAGTTAGATATCTGTTGACAGTCTGTATCGCCAAGTGCGTATGTTCTATATTCTGATGCCTTAGATAAATTATCCCCTCCTTGATTGAACATTTGCTTACGTTGGTTTGCTTCAGTAAGGATTCGTGCTCCAAGTTGAAACATATCATGCTCTATGTTATAAATTCGATATAGATTTGTCGTGAAACTTTGTAGTGAAAAGTCTCGTTTCCAAACTCACCAAAAGTATCTTAAATTTGATTGAATTGCGGGTGCTATTACCGATCGAATTCAAATGCGCGCCCTTCCATTCCTGCATTAAACAAACTTTGGCAGACAAACCCGTAGTAAGTGATAAAGAACGTAACCATCTCGTAATAGATTTGACAAATAGGAAAAGTATACTGATGTCTATTAGCTTTATTCTATTATCACATTTTGTAAATGTTCTTTATTTAACTTAGAATCATAATACTTCGGAAGAATACGATTTGTTTCCATACAACTTTTAAATTTTCGGATTCAATCCATATATCATTGTCTCTAGCTGTGTTGTAAGATGTCTGAATTTGTAAGGGTCTGTTGTATAGTGAGTTGCACACCGTCATAGAAGCCGCAATGGCACACATCTGACACGAAATATACACTTCAATATTTCAGTCATCGATTTAAGTAAATCAAGTATCTCCCTCATGCATAGCTCTGTCCTTAGATAGATTCTTTGTTTCAGTTTTCGGTCAGTTTGGTTCCAACACTGCTCTTTAAAAACTTATATATTATGAGAATTCCAATCATTCGGCCATGAGCATCACTGATGAGACAAGATTAAAACGCATATATGTTCTATATTTATTATAACCACTAGGCCAGTGTCACTGCTGGTAGACTAGTAGTCCCCAAGAGCATCATAAGTCTAGTTTTCAGTGCTTTTGTACTGACATGAAATATATACTTATTTTCAGTCATTAAATTAAGTAAATCACTCCAAATCTAAGGAGTATCTCCCTCATGCATAGCTCTGTCCTTAGATAGATACTTTGGTTCACTTTTCGCTCATTTTGGTTTCAACACTGCACTATAAATATTTGAAGAGAGTATTAAAACCAATATGGCCGAAAAAGGTAGCCAAAAAATCAATCAAAGGACAGAGCTATGCATGAGGGAGATATTACTTAGTTTTAGAGTACATTACGTTTAGTGCTGTAAACGTCGTATGAAGTAAGAATTGCAGTTTCTAATTCTACCATTTACTTGCAAAATTATTACAATCAAGTTAAACTAAGAAAACTGACAACGTTCATCTTGCAACATGCTTTTTAGCATGTTATTCTATCTCGCCGTGCCGCAGCAAAACGCTGTTACGCCGTTTACGATGCGATGTCAAGTCACTCAAGTGAATCAATTTGTGAATAATAATATAACTATAAAATCTTAGGAATATGAAAATGAAGAAACTTCTTATGTCATGATCAGTGCAATAGATATTAAATCGTTTCTCGGAAGAATTCTGAACATGCCGCTATCCGTCCCTTAGCAACGAGGAATTGTGGAGGAGCACTTTCAAGGAGAAAAATAACGATATTTGTGTTACAGTGAATTAGAATGGGGATAAACGTACTGTGTTTGATTGTTTCCGACAGGTTTACCATGGTTATACCGTTGGAAACCACCGTTTTCCTGGCTCCGCAAGCGGTACCACGATATACCTGTCGAAAACAAACACATCACCGTTATCCCCTAAATACGCAACACAAAGCTTGTACCTTTGGTATTTTCTTCCTTTTTGTAGGTACAACTGTAAGTAGCATTCCTTGTATATGTATCTTTATAAAAGTATGTCGTCTGAATGTCTTTCGACATTTATGTCAGTGCCGTAATAAACCCTTGTTCCTACCGAATACCTAGTATTACCTTAATTTCTACTTCATGCATTTCCAATAAGGCACTTTGTTGTAATTGTCATGATTACATATCAATAGTTAGCATAGAATGTCAATGACATAATAGATATCATTACTGATTTTCATGGATTTCAGTGTTCTGTTGCCAAATTTCCAACAAAAATTCAAATTCTGAAAAAGTTGAAAGAACGTGAACTATTAGCAGAGGGAAGTGAAGGGGACTCCGAGTATGTTGATGCTGAAAGGACATATCAAAGTGATACAGAACGTTTATTCCTAGTGAGTAACAAAAACGTGGCGGACTCCGAAGTGGATAAAGCTATGATATGTGCCCTCGAAAATCCAGCCGTTATTCAGAAACTAATCACAGATCTTAGGCTAGAGATAAACGAATGTTTTAATCAAGAACGGAAAGTATTAAAAGATAAAATCAAACAACTGGATGATAAAATCAATGAATTAGAAACCAAAGTTGAAGCATTAGAGATGTATGGTAGGCGCAACATAATACGTATCAGCGGCACACTCGAATCCGCCACCGAAAATACTGACAGAATAGTCTAGGAGTTGGCGGTGGACATCCCCGGAGTGGCACTAGGAGGAGTTATCGTGTTGTACCAAAGGTGAACGGTAAACCCAGAGTCATCATAGCGAAATTTACTGGTCACAATCATAAAGTCCGTATTTAACGAAATAAGAAAACCTTACGAGAGTTCCAGGACGCAGCAGATGATAATCTTTTAAAGACGAAATATAAGAACTTTTATGTAAACGAGGATCTAACCAGCAAAAGGGCAGAATGAGCGAAGCAGGGTCGTGAGTGGAAACGGGCGAAAAAGATACAGGTTTCGTGCACTCGTGACGTAGTCATGTTTGTCAAACAGTTAAATAACACGGTGTCTAGAATTGGCAGTGACAAGGAGCTATTCGATCTTGCTCAAAATCTAGAACTTGAAATTACCATACCCAAACCTCCGTTTGTCGTCTCCACAGATGAGGACGAGATCGAGTAGACAAGACATTATAAAACCGTCTCCATAACCACGTGGATCTATTTGTTTTGATTATATTTATAACCTGACTCCGCCTCTTCCGGTTTAATTACCTGTGTACTTAAAAACCCCTTACATTTCCAGTAGTTTAGTTATATAGTTCTCGTATTATCCTTTAAATCATTTATAATTACTTAGTCCATCTTATAAGTACAAATCCAAGATATTGTTCCGAAATCTACAACTCGAAGTCGAAAAACACAACAATACATATGTAAATATAATATAAACAATCACGAACCTCTGTCAAAACATAGGTGGGATCAGGTGCCATGGAGGAGTAAGCATTCCCTGCCGATCCGTCACACCCGTCGTGATGCCACAAGTATAAGCGGAATAGTATTATTCGCTGTCACAGAATTAGGAAACGGCACAGCCGTAGTCAAAAAAGGTATATGCCATAAGCAGTAAGAATACTGCTGTATAGTATAGGTAATACAGATGGTTTAGTTACTGCGAAATAAGGAAGTCAACATTCTCGCTTTACGGATATGCTGTAGTGTACTCGTATGTATACAGTCACTCGACCGTATAGAACTCTCCGCTTATGATCTAAATTTATAACCAAGGTCTACTAGTATTTATACGGAATGGGGGTTTCCGTAAAATTACCCATAGTTCATCTTGTTTTACACATCCTGTTTTTATTCACGTGTTTATGTTTATTTACGGTTACTCTTGCTTAGTATATTATTAGCAATTGTGGTTGATTTATACCCATCTCCATTGTAACAACTATAACTATCTTTCGGCATTCAAGGTATGAAAGCATATTTTGTGTTTATTGTCAGTATTCTTTTTGTTTTTGTTCTATTTTTCCATTTATACAGACAACTTTTTGATTTGTTTCCGATTCTCATATTTATATTCGGTGAGCTAACCCCTGCTCCACATGTTATCATACGATTGATCGAGTTATTCTTTGTTGACAATCCGCCCTACTCTGTAATTCCTTCTATCTATACATGCATATATCATAGATGGATAATGACACAGAGACGTACAGAGCGAGGGTGAGGAGACGTACTGGTACATGCTGTAAAAATATCCATGAACCGTTTGGTTTCAACTTGGTTAACATCCTCTGTTAATGTTTGTGTCATTGACGCTTTTGTCATTTACCCTAAATTGTCAAACCTGCAATATTAATGGCATGTATGCTTATTTCTAGCCAGTTATATCTTTATCTCTCTTGGTGCGATTCACGCATATTCGTTCATATATTGTTAAATACCTTATTCTAATTCTTTTGCTTTCAGGGGATATTGAAACCGATCCTGTTCCGTATGATTTAAGTAATGTACAAAATCTGTATATCTGTCATATCAAAATTCAAAGTATATACACTAAACTCGATTTGTCAGTCGACGAGCTAGGCAAATTTGATATTATTACAGTAATTGAAACCTGGCTCGATCAGTCTATCAAATCTTGTGATTTAATTTTATCCTCCTATCAACCTCCCATCCCACTCGATCGTAACATGCATGGAGGGGGCGTGACTGTCTTCGTAAAAAAATGGTATCAAACTTACAGAACGACACGATCTGACCATCTTGAGGCAGTTTGGATCGAAGAAAACATTGATACTTTCTACACACACACACACACTCTCTCTCTCTCTCTCTCTCTCTCTCTCTCTCTCTCTCTCTCTCTCTCTCTCTCTCTCTCTCTCTACGTTTAGCGATTGGAATACTGTGGAGGTCTATACTGAAAATGCGCTTGAATCATGTCCGAATATCATACTATTGGGCGATTTTAATGAAAATCGTTTCGATCCATGTAAAAGTGAAAACATATGTAACATCATAGATAATTTTGGTCTTAATCAGTTGATCGATACTCCGACTACAATAACACCAACCATATTATCCACGTTAATCGATCTTATACTTGTGTCAAACTCTATTAAATATATTGACAAAGGAACAATCGAACCGTTCTGTTGTGATCATCAGTGTATACCTCAGTACCAACTTTTTCAAAACTGCTCGAGGGAGCTATAAACGTAAATGGCAATGCCACAACGCTGATCACGACCATACAGGCATGCATTACAAGACTGCAACTGGGACATAGACAACAACACCGTAGACGAACAAATCTCCAAACTTACAGATGACATCTTCATAGCCGCAGAACAATCTATACCTAATAAAATAGTTCAAATAAGACCCTCGGGCTTGCTGTGGTTTCACAATGAAATACGGAAACAAATCCGACCTCGAACCCGTTTACACAGAGCGGCAAAAACAACAAATATACAGGAAGCTTGGGCAAAATTTATGCATGCAAGAGGCAACCGACTAACACCAAGGGAGCATCATTCCAAAACAATGATGGAAAGTTGCAAAATCATTTTTAAAACAAACTAAAGACACCACTCACAATATCCACCATATTTCATAACAAGTACACTGGTCGAAAAGGCAAGTATTTTAAATGAGTATTTCTGTAAACAAAGTACAGTTGATGACAGCCACGTGTCCCTCCCACCTATGCCCCCCCCCCTTTTTTTTACGTTTTAATACAATTGTAAAATAAGAGCAAGATGTATCTGATGTCTTAAAGCATTTAGATACAAGCAAAGCTTGTGGTCCAGAAGCTATAAATTCTAAACTCCTGAAAGAGGGAACTTACATCTTATCCCCACTCTTATCAAAAATATTTAATGCCTCTCGCCGGGCTTCATATTTTCCTGGAGCTTGGAAAAAGGCAAACGTCATACCGGTCTTCAAAAAAGGAGACAAAACGCAGCTTTTAAACTATAGACCCATAGCGCTATTGAGTTGTATTGGTTAAGTGCTTGAAAGATGTGTTTTTAAACATTTACATAGTCCTCAATAACCTTATTACGCCTTCACAGTTTGGTTTTAAACCTAAATATTCAGTCCTATATCAATCAGTTGAATTATATGACACATTCACAAAAGCAATTGATAATGGCAAAGAAATGTGTGTTGTATTTTGTGACATCCATAAAGCTTTTGGCCGAGTTTAGCATAAAGGCTCTGTGTGTAAATTGAGACGGACGGGAATATCTGGAAATTTGTTGTAGTGGTTCCAGAGTTACCTCGGCCAACGTTTCCAACGAGTTGTAATTGATGGATCCTCATCAGAATATAGTGAAGTTTTGGCCGGGGTACCACAGGGGTCCATACTTGGTCCGATAGTGTTTTTTATTTACATAAATGACATTATTACTGTTAAGCAGTCTAATATAAAGCTATTTAAAAACTGATGACCCTCTGTCTGCTGCTGACCTAATGAACTCCGATCTCCACAAAACAACGAGTTGTAATTGATGGATCCTCATCAGAATATAGTGAAGTTTTGGCCGGGGTACCACAGGGGTCCATACTTGGTCCGATAGTGTTTTTTATTTACATAAATGACATTATTACTGTTAAGCAGTCTAATATAAAGCTATTTAAAAACTGATGACCCTCTGTCTGCTGCTGACCTAATGAACTCCGATCTCCACAAAATTCATTTAAGGGCTGGCCAATAGGGAAAAAACCCTAGGAAATTTCGATATCTCGGAAAACATCTAATGTCTTCCATCCTGTCATATCCATGGACGACGTAAATGTCTATCGTGTGGATTCTCATAAACATATCGGAATTGTCTTAAGTAAAAACTGTATGTGGCATGAACACATTAAGGAAATAACATCAAAAGCGTAGAAGAGAATACACATCCTCCAATCTCTTAAATTCCAACTTGACAAAGTCTCTGCAAACATTCTATTTTTTTTTTTTTTCATTAGGCCTATTTTGGAATACGCTGATATAATTTGGGATACGTGTTGCTTCTATAAAAAAGGAGTTGTTAAAAATTCCAAATTGAAGCAGGCAGAATTGTAACTGGGGTAACAAAGTCATGTCCAAATGCAAAACTACAAACTGACCTAGGATGGGAGACATTAGAATGTAAAGATGATGGATAAATCCAAACCATAAAAATCATGAAAACAGAGGACATACAAAATCAGTGAAAATGAAAAACAAGTGGAAAATAACAAAATAAATAATATTTTTGTGGTGTTTGGAGGTAAGGTTTTTCAACAAATTGTAGGCATTCCAATGGGCACTAACTGTGCTCCGCTTCTGGCTGACATATTCCTTTATTCATACGAAGCTGAGTTCATTCAGTCTTTGCTTTCGCAAGGAAAAAAACAATTGGCTCTTGGCTTCAATTTTACTTACAGATATATAGATGACTTGCTTTCAATTAATAATCCTTCATTCGCGGATTACCTTAGCATCATCTATCCAAGTGAACTGGAGGTCAAAGAAACCACAGAAACTAGTAATTCTACTTCGTATTTAGATATTATGTTGTCTTTCGACATTAATGGTCAATTGAACACCTCACTCTATGACAAACGTGACGATTTCAATTTCGCTATCACAAACTTTCCTTTCATAAGTAGCAACATTCCATCATCGCCCGCATACGGCGTATTCATATCTCAGTTAATACGTTATTCCAGAGCATGTTCAAATTACAATGACTTTGTTCTGAGGGCTAGGCGACTTTCAGTTAAGCTGCTCAACCAGGGTTATATATGTGCTAGACTAGCATCGTCACTGAGGAAGTTCTACGGTCGTTACGAGACTCTTATTACTCCATATGATATCTCGTTATCCAGACTTTTAAATGATATTCTGGACTAAGACCGATTCCGATCACTTTACACAGATTTGACACCTTCTATACTAGAAGGTTACCTACTTCGACTTCTCCATATATAGATACATATGGAATTCACACGATTTGACTCTTTCTACGGGGTATATTTGACGGGTGTTGCTAGCAAGCAGGAGATGCTCACTCTCCCCGGGCACCTGATCTCACTCCATCACAGGGGTTCACATATGCTCTTCAAGTAGACATATTTTGTTATTTTCCATTTTTTTTTTTTCATTTTCACTGATTTTGTATGTCCTATGGTTTCAAGATTTTTGGACTTGTGGTTTGGATTTATCCATCATCTTTACATGTCTACTTGAAGAGCATATATGAACCCCTGTGATGGAGTGAGATCAGGTGCCCGGGGAGAGTGAGCATCTCCTGCTTGCTAGCAACACCCGTCACATATACCCAGTAGAAAGAGTCAAATCGTGTTAATTCCATATGTATAGAAGGTGTCAAATTTGTGTAAAATGATCAGAATCGGTCTCAGTCCAGAATATTATTTAAAAGTCGGGCTAACGAGATATCATATGGAGTAATAAGAGTCTCCAAACGACCGTAGAACTTCCTCAGTGACGTTGCTAGTCTAGCACATATGTAACCCTGGTTGAGCAGCTTAACTGAAAGTCTCCTAGCCCTCAGAACAAAGTCATTGTAATTTGAACATGCTCTGCAATAATGCATTAACTGAGATATGAATACACCGTATGCGGGCGATGATGGAAAGTTGCTACTTATGAAAGGAAAGTTTGTGATAGCGAAATTAAAATCGTCACGTTTGTCATAGAGTGAGGTGTTCAATTGACCATTAATGTCGAAAGAAAACATAATATCTAAATACGAAGTAGAATTACTACTTTCTGTGGTTTCTTTGACCTCCAGTTCACTTGGATAGATGATGCTAAGGTACTCCGCGAATGAAGGATTATTAACTCAAAGTAATAAATATAGAACATATATACTTTTTAATTTAGTGCATTATATGAGCATTTCGACTACTTATGTCTCTTCAGTGACGCTCGTGGCCAAATGTTTGGAATTCCCAAAATATATAAGTATTTGAAAAGCAGTGTTGAAACCAAAATGACCGAAAAGTGAACCAAAGAATTTATCTAAAGACAGAGCTATATATAAGGGAGGTACTCCTTAGTTTTAGAGTGATTTACTTAATTTGATGACTGAAAATTTGAAGTATATATTTAATGTCAGTACAAAGCACTGAAAACAAGACTTATGATGTCCCCGGAGACTATCAGTCCACCAGCAGTGACACCGGCCTAGTGATTATAATAAATATAGAACATATATACTTTTTAATTTAGTGCACCATATGCGCATTCCGACAACTTATGTCTCTTCAGTGATGCTCGTGGCCAAATGTTTGGAATTCCCAAAATATATAAATATTTGAAGAGCAGTATTGAAACCAAAATGACCAAAAAGTGAACCAAAGAATCTATATAAGGACAGAGCTATGTATGAGGGAGATACTCCTTAGTTTAGAGTGATTTACTTAATTTGATGACTGAAAATTTGAAGTATATATTTAATGTCAGTACAAAAGCACTGAAAACTAGACTTATGATGCCCTCGGGGACTATCAGTCCACCAGCAGTGACACCGGCCTAGTGATTATAATAAATATAGAACATATATACTTTTTAATTAAGTGCACCATATGCGCATTTCGACAACTTATATCTCTTCAGTGATGCTCATGGCCAAATGTTTGGAATTCCCAAAATATATAAATATTTGGAGAGCAGTGTTGAAACCAAAATAACCAAAAAGTGAACCAAAGAATCTATCTAAGGACATAGCTATGTATGAGGGAGATACTCCTTAGTTTTAGAGTGATTTACCTAATTTGATGACTGAAAATTTGAAGTATATAATTAATATCAGTACAAAAGCACTGAAAAATAGACTTATGATGCCCTCGGGAACTATCAGTCCACCAGCAGTGACACCGGCCTAGTGATTATAATAAATATAAAACATATATACTTTTTAATGTAGTGCACCATATGCGCATTTCGACAATTTATGTCGAGTATTACATTAACATTTAACAAGTATTACATTCTCGACTTCGTTTGAATTGTAGTTCCCTTAATGCCGACTTACACGCAAACCATATATCAGATGTTGATACATGTCTTTGTGGATCCAGAGAAGATGCAAAACTTTTTACAATGTCATAATTATAACCATATAAGAAATGTAACTATATATACAATTAATGCTGCATACAATATTGATATTCTACTTGAGGGTTGTGGATTGTACAGCGACGAAGTCAACGAAAAAATATTCCTAAAAGAGCATAAGTTTATTTAAAAAAGCAACAGGTTTCCATAACTTAGCTCTACTTTGTCACCGTTACATCTTACAAATTATGTTTTATATATAGATGTAAGTACATATATACACTATTATGGCTCAAACATATACATATCGTCTTCGGTCATGTGTCATTTAACTTAGTTAAAAGGAAATGAATTTATACAAGATATTTTTCGTGTTGTCAAAATCTTTTATTTAAATGTATTGTGTATTGATGTGATGCATATATTACAAACTAAATACTGTTTAAACCAAAGCGTAACAACTATAAATTTTGTGCCGAAAGAATGCTATTTAAAAGAGGTTTATTTTAGATGATAAACTACCGATAATGATACCACATTAAGATTTACGATAAAACCATAGTCATATCCCGTAATGCATTCGCATTTTCTGGGTCTAAAGAATGAGACTATTTCACAAACGCTTAGTTGATCCAGACTGGTGACTTGTTATGAGTAATACTTCTCCGGATTTATCTTCAATTTCTAAGTAAAATCTTACTTTTAATCTTTTGTTTTAGAATGATTATTATCTTAAATAAGAAAATAATTAAATATATATCATCTATGTATGCTCCTTCATTGAATTCAAAGATGGATTTCATAATACATGTATAATAGTATATGTAAAAATTTACTGAAAAGTTTCATTATTGCCGAAGATAAAATCAAAGTCATAACCCATCTTGCATTCGGAGTCTCTCGCGCCTCTACTCAAAAAAAGAATGCTACAATATGTAAAACTCAAAAACGGATACGTACAGTGAAATATCCCCATTGGGAATTATTTAAAACTCAAAGCGGATGTTTTTGTTATCTGTATTCACTGGAGAAGCATACATAGATGAAGTATTCTGAATCATTTCCTTAACCTACGCCATAATAATAGTAAAACAAATGATGACATTTAACTTAGAAGCTTAAGATATTTCCAAAGCGATATTATCTATTTAAAGTCACTTGTCTGGATCTTTCCCCCGCTTTTCTGAATGAACCTCATTATATAAACTCCATATGAAACTTTTCTGATACTTCACAATGGAACGGTATGTGTAACAGTAATAAAATTTGAGAAGCGAACCCCTAAATTACTGATTAGAGCTACAAGTAAGAACCAAAGAACTCATCCAAGAACAATGTTTGAATCAATTTTTCATATTACTTTAATACATTGCCAAACGCTCAGTTATATTGTTCAACATTACGGCATAATTCTATTCATGAATAATATATTCAATAAATCCAAATCCGAGTTAAAAATTCCCTGTAATGAAGAATTAAAAAAATGTTATATAAAAAGATAAGGGTCAAAGCACTTCCTTTGTAAAAGTCAGCAGCGGCATTGGTACTGTTCATATATTTTTCTTGATTAATCGAACTTTACGTTTATAACTCCAAAACTGGACAGTAATCTTTTTCACGAATATAAAAATCTCTCCCATACTTTTAGAGGGAAACCAATGGTTATAACAATAATGATAAGAACACCGTAGCACGAATTACAAAACGATTATTGATTAACGGCTATGTGAAATCCATGATCATGCTTCAGCATAAATAAACATTATAAACGAGGGGAAGGAATAGCGATTGGATCTAGATAAGGTCGCAATTTTGCGTGTACCTATATGAGGAAGTGGGACGAAGAACTTCTTTAGTATGAAATAAACCGGATTTTTACAAACGCTTTATTGACGATGGATTCGGGATGGTTGTCTAGAATCACTGCTAGACTTCGCGGAGTATGCAAATAAAATGATATAAAAACTGAACAACGATGGAGCAGAGACACCATAGAAGTTTTGGATGAGCCAGTTACTCCTCTTTTTTCTTTCATATCTACACTTACTCTCAGATGCAGTGTGGAGCCTGTAAAAATGTTCCCCGTGTCTGGGTGTTTCAAGTGTTATTATTCACCCAATAGTTACTGACTTGATTGTGTGGGAGCTTTCCCCTGGGTTTGTACATCCTTATCCCCCCCCCCTTTTCATTAAAATGGCTTCAAATATAATAAAATTAAAATACAAATCTCCTAAAGTTATAATCAAACCACTTAGATTGCCCTCTGTGTCCACTCTTCATATACCTGGTATTTCTTGTAGAAAATTATTCGGCACCACTAAAGTTCATATTTCTCCACTTAAAAGTAGTTTCCCTACTAAACGTTCTATCTCATTTTCAAAAACATTCACACCTATAAATTCTTACAGAGCTGTCAATTCTATACGCAGAGGGTATTCTAAGATTAATAAGTGCAACGCCAAGAAATGTCTTACTTGCCATCATCTACGCTGCAAGTCCAATATTGAATCTTCGGTTAATGGAAATATATTTAACACCAAATTAGACAAAGACATAGATTGAAATACTGCCAATGTTATATATGTCATCACTTGAGAAGCTAGAGGATGTGGGGCTCAATATGTCGAGGACTTCTCAAACTTTGAAACAACGTTTTCGGAATTATTCCTATAAAATTCGTAATAATTCACGACGTAGATACCAGAATTTTCTTCATAACCACTTTAATAAATACCAACATAATATTAACAATGTGAAAATAACTCCAGTAGAAGATATCTCAAAACTACCAGGTGATACGAAATCAGATGTTAAAAAACGACTTTTGGAAACCGAGCTCTACTGGATTAAACAACTACAAACCCCATACCCTCTCGGTCTCAACGACCAAATATATCGACAAGGTAATATTTCTACTCGTCAGAATAAGATCAATATTTTTACATTAAGACATAAAACTATTAGAAAACGTAGGTCACATGGTCGTCGCCGTAATCGTAACATCAGAAAACGTAGTCGTTTAAATAGGTCATTAAACGATCTTCTATTTATTGCAAAAAATAATGGCCGTCATGAACTTTTTCATGCACTATCCTCTATTCCGGTAAATAAATTGAAACCTATCCTGGACGAAGCTGATCTTCAAAGTTTACACAATTCTGATTGATATAAACTCAATTTGATTATTTTATTTTCATATAATAAACTCTTTTCTCGTATTCCGTCTCTTCCACTCTAACAGCAATTTCTCAAAATTAAATCTATTAATAAAGGCTTCGATCTACATAACATTTCTAATATTTTCCGTGATCATAGAGTCACATCTAAAATCCCCAATATTTTGAGAATTTAGAACCTCCACTTATTTGTTACCAGTACATAAAGCCTATAAGAAATCTTATTTTAAATTATAATAAAGTTACATCTAACCCTGATGTTTCAGACTCTATTCCTTCGCCGTGTTCCTGTGAAAATTCTAAATATGTTTATAAACCGACAGGTCATGTTATAACTGGTGACCTAAACTGTATTTCGGACAACAAATTGCGCACTCTTTTTGGAAAAGGACCTAAATATAGGTTACCGTCCAGGATAGATTTCAATAAATGCCGTGACGTTATAGAAGATGCTTTAACTACATATTGTAAACGTTGGTGTAAAAAAGAACAGGTAAAGGTTCATGCTCTTAATGATTGGAAATACGAGATTTTAAGAATTGTCGATATCCGTATTAAGAACTATACGGAAAATCCGCATTTATTTCAACAGCCTAATACATTGACGGCAAATTCTATTAAAAAGAGGATAGCTGACTTACATGCTAAATATGTCTTTGTTCCTGCTGATATAGCAGGTAATAACATAATAGTTGTTTGAAAACTATATTATATTGAAATACTTAAAAACGAATTAAACTCCACTAATACATATGTGGAAAGCCCTATCTCAAAAGACAGCACCTTGCACGATCACCTCATGACCATGTCCTACTTCAAAATTAAAACTGATAAATCTGATCTACTAACCATATATTGGCTCCCAAAACTACATAAAAGTCCATATAAATCATATCTAATTCTAGCCACTGCTCTACTATGGTACTATCGAAGCATATTACGTCTGCTCTTACTGCTATAAAAGATCATATCAAATATTGTGATGTCGCATTTCATAATAGTAACATCAATTACTTTTGGTCAATTAAAAATTCTCATGAAGTTATAGAGAAACTTCTTTCGCTAAATTTCAAAGCGACTCAACTTTCTACATTTCAACTTTCTACACTTTATACATCTCTGCCTCATGATTTGATTAAAAGCAAGTTGCTGTCTCTTATACAATGGTGTTTTCACAGAGAATCTAAAACGTACATATGCACTTCCAATAACTCCAGATTCTTTTCCAACCAACAATATACTTCATATAAATACTGGACTTGCAAGGAATTATGTAAAGCACTAGATTTTCTCATGAATAATATTTTTGTGCAATTTGATGGCAAGATATATCAACAAATAGTTGGGAGTCCTATGGGTACTAACTGCGCGCCTCTGATAGCAGATTTATTTCTTTATTGTTATGAGAGGGATTTTATGGTTTCTATTCAAAAATCAAAACGTTTTGAACTCATTGACAAATTTAATAATACTTGCAGATATCTGGATGACATTTTCGTTATCGACAACCCTGAATTCGAACAATTTATATCAGAAATATGTCCAACAGAGCTCACATTGAATAAAGCTAATACTTAAGATAAATCTACACCTTTCTTAGATTTAAACATAAAAATTATCAACCACCTAATATATACTAATATTTATGATAAACGTGAGGATTTTGGATTTCCTATTGTAAATTTCCCTTAATTGGATGGCGATGTCCCTCGACTCCCATCATATGGTATCTATATATCTCAATTAGTTCGATTTGTCGGAGGCTGCATCGATGTTTTGGACTTTCATAAACGAAATTTACAAATTGCTACTAAACTTTTAACTCAGGGTTACAGATATCAAAAGCTAAGAAAAACATTCGGCAAATTCTTCAGATCTTATTCGGAACTTCTATCTAAAATTAGAAATATTTCTTTTCAACAGTATGTATCCAATGGAATTTCCCATCCTAATTTTCCGGTGATCTCGTATATAAACTAAGGAAAGTAAAAGGCTCCGATAACGTTATTTAATCATGTAATAAAATAGTCAAGTCAAAATAGTCAAAATAGACAATATGATATTGAGATCATCAAAAAGACTATAGGTTTTGTATTTGGCCCCTCTACAGCCTTATGCAGACTTTTACTTGAACATGGCACGCTAACTAACAGGGCGGTGGGGACTATATGACGGGCCTTGTCCAAACCTCTTTCAGAGGAGACATGGTCCTGAACCTCGTCCCTTCTGACTGTTAGTCGGGACTCCTACAGATCTAGGGTGTTAGCTCGCTTTCAGACTGGCAGAGCACGGTTTATCATGTTGATGTCGCATATATTTTTATACCATTATGTGTTTTACAATACCTTACGTGTTTATATTTTTATGACTTCTCAATATGCGATACTTGTTGACCCTTGTTCTTTACATGGAGGATTATTTATAAATTTTTAAATGTACGTCCTTTGATTGTTCTGCTGTTACAGTGAGTGGGAAGGTGGGCCCGTAAACCGCTTAACTACACCATTTGTTTGGCTTTTGTCAAATTAAATGACCGTCCTAAGTCGGTATCGTAATTGCACTACAAACAAATATTTTTGTAATGTGTTATATGTTCTATTATATTATTTATATTCATGTATTGTATAGCTCCATGGTGACTTCTGCCACATAACTGAGCCAGTAACTCCTCTTTTTTCTAGGACACTTTAGTTAGATAGCAACTATATTTTCATGGATCTTTATCCGAAACCGGCAGAAAAACATCTAGATTTAAAGCAGATTTCAAGCCACCCTCCGCACACGAAAAAAGCGAAAGCGATGGGCACGGATTGAGGATTAAAAAATAGGTGAGGGGATCAGGGTTATGCAAAACATCGTGAAGAGTCGAAAATGCAATTACGGGAAAGGGAATATAGTGAAAACAACTAAGTAAAGTAGGTAATTTAGACAGGAATGATTAACTTTTAAGTGAGCGAAAACGGCAGGTCAGATCCAAGTGTTATGTACATAATTTGACATTGTGCGGGAATATGGATTCTCTACAAAAAGCTTTAGAACTCCCTAAAGAGGGTCACAAATATCGCAATTATTAGTCAATGTGGCACCGGTAAATCATATGTAATTTCACAAATTGCTCAAGAGTTGATGAATGAAGAGAGTAAAAAAGGAGAATTCAAATAACAGCAACAACAGGAATAGCGGCATCACACTTGGAAGAGGGATGCATGTTGCATTGGTGGGCTGGACTGGAAGATGGCCGTCACTCAAATGATGAGGAAGTAAGATAGTAAGAGTGCATGAAAGAGATGAAAGGTGTTTGCCATTGCGGCAAAGAATTGTAGATACAGATGTCTTAATATTGATGAAATATCGATGCTCTCCAAGTTATTTACCAAGCTGGATTTTTTGTGTAGGTCATTTAGGCAAACATCTAGACTTTTCGGTGGCATTCAAGTGATATTGAGTGGTGATGTCTCGTCCCCTCTGACTGTTAGTCGGGACTCCTATTGATCAAGGATCTAAGCTCGCTTACAGACGGGCAGAGTACGGTTTACTTATGTTGATGTCACCTTACATATTTTTGATACCAACACATTATAAGACTGTCAGTGTACATAGACAAAATGATGTGCCATTCATCAATGCAATAAATGAAGTTGAAAAGGGAAATGCCATTTCATCAAATACATTAAATTTTTTACAGTCATTTTTCAAAGAAATTGATAATTAGGAGGACGCTATCCATATGTTTGCCACTAATCTTAATGCAGATATATATAATCACGGAAGACTGGCAAAATTACTAGGAGAATTGTTTACTTTCGATGGGGAAGATAAAGGCGAACAACATTTAAAGGAAAATTCTTGCTCCCTCTACTATAGCGGTAAAGTGAATTGTAGAGTGATAGTGATGTTGGTAAATACATGTATGTCAGCTAAAGTTGTGAATGGCAAGCAGGGAATCGTGAAAAGGTGGATAGAATTAATAGATCTGTGCAAATATCACTTAAAATTGATGGCAATGAACAGATTCATGAAATTCAAAACAGTTGTTTACAACATATGACCCTGTTACTAATATCATCATAGCAACGAGGAAACAAATCCCTCTACGTTTGTCTTATGGAATGACGGTACATAAGGCTCATGGAATGACGATACATAATGCTAACGGAATGACTTTGGACAAAGCTACCATAGACTGTGCTAAAATTGACAAATCCGGTCAGCTAGGTGTGGCCACTGGCCGTGTGAAAACACAAATGGACTGAAATTGATCAATTTCAGAAAATCCTGCATTAGACAACATTCTCAAGTTGTTTATTCCTTCAATGAGAAAGCCTCGACCATTGGAAAGTAACAAATAATAAGAGCTGCTGCATCAAAAAAAGAATTAAGTAGTGATTCTACACTTTTTCTAAAAAGATTCCAGATAACATTTAAGAAGAGGTCTAAATGGATTTAAGTTTTTTCCTGGATGAAGAAGATATATCTATATTTGATATTGAACCATTTGAGGAAGAATCTATAGAAATGATAAGCTCATTTTCAAAAGAAGAAACAACTACAAAGGCAATTACAATGCAATGCTTAATAAGTGTAATGAAAACCTACTCTGGAACAGATTTTGATAGCCATTGAATTTGGCAACTGTATAAAATCATATATGGATATATATCATCATTGGTATGAAGGACAACACATCAAAGTAACTGATTCAAATTCATGACACTCAAGCAACAGTTAATCTAAATCATTTCAGAATATTCAACACCGATTAACAAAGTTATTTGGAATCTGAATCATTTAAAACCACAGTCAGTTCATTTTGTACAGATTTGAAAACTGAGCCTAATGACTTCCATCACCAAACGTTGGTGTCAATGGTTTTTGAAATTCAAAAAAACATACTTAGAGCAATGTGTAATGTTATAGAAACTCCAGAACCTCCACAAATAAGAAAAAAACCTCTGATAAAACAATTTCAGACAGAGGCCGGGGAAAAATAAGATACATAGGAAGATACACGGTTGCAAAGATAACAGATAATGAGTCGAGTACAGTTTGTTCCGTTCTTTATAAGCAGGACAAACAGAAAGAATTAGAAAAACATCTTATAATATTAAAGTTACTGGAAAAAATAACGACGGAAGCAGAACTACAGGAGAGTTCTGCGGACAAAAACAGCTTAGCTGATAATAAACGGAAGCATTTATTTATCTGCAAAAGTTTAACGTATGTTATTCATAGTTCCTTTCTGTTTTTCTCAATGCTTCAAACGAAGTGTAGTATTTTTTTTTGTCTCACCACACAATAATTAACAATAGAGAAGACACTTTCAAAAAGTAACTGGAAATTATTTTACAAGACAAGGACCTTACTGTATACTTTACAGCTTTATTTCAAAATTTCACTGAAGATGAATATTAACAGAATCTTTATAATGATGAAACTGAAATGGCCGTTGAAATTATTGAGACAATTGTGTTAATAACACACATTGCATTTGTACATTAAAATATATATGCGAGTTATTTTGCAAAGTTTGTATTATAAGCCAGTTCAGAAAGGGCTATCTAAAGTTTTTGAAAACTGAAAAGCAAACTGCCTTAGGTAAAAAAAAAGTTGCACAGAGATCAATATCACTAAGTACCTCACAGTCAATCAATATGATGTCAATTTAAGCTTGAAAGAATGGTGTCTCACTTTCTCCTGAAGTCAGAAATTAAAAAAAAAAAAAAAAACATGTATGTATGTAGAAATGTATTCAGTAAACCTAATCTTCAAACTCATTCAAGATGGTATGATTTAATTTTGCCAAGCAATACCAACAAAAATGAAATTGCTTCAAAACTAAGTGAAATTATAAAATCCCAAGTGATGCCAAAATTTTCAGAGTTAATGCAGTTATACATAGCGACATTATCAAGGTCAAATGTGATTCCACTTCCTGGTCAATCCGCAACGCAAAGCACAATACAAAGCACCTCCTAGTCTCTCCTCAAGTGCAAATCTGATTCCGACACAAAGCACTATTCCTGATTATGCAAGCCCTAGACCATCATCTATTAAGGCAAACACTAAAAGAAAAAGAAAACATGCTGGTAAAAAAGCGCCAAAAGGATACCTTCATTATACGATCTTTCAATTCTCAGCCTTTCTTTTCCTAGTAGTAAGGGGATTGCGTGTGTGGAAATTTATTGGATCTGCTCTTTTGCCATCTGTATTAGACTTTTTGGAAACCGATGCTTGCCCGACAATTATAGTGTTCACTATGCTACAATATTCAAGGTAAGTGGGATTGGTGTTGCAGTCATTGTGCAGGCCTCTCTGTTGACTAAACACGTTTTCAATTACGTCACTGTTAAACATACTTGCAATTTTTATTAAGTCTTTCTGAAGAGTATTCGGGAAAACCGGATATGCATGAAGATATGTCTTGTTGAGTTTGGTCCGATATTAAAGCTCTTTTATATTTTCAACTGTATCATTATTCATTACGGAATTCCCAATGATGAAACCACTCTAATATTTCTTTCATTCTTGCAATCGAGGATCAGAAGATTGAGATATAGGACTGCAAACCCGTAAAATATATATTAACTACTTAACATAACGTTTAAATTTTATTTAAATAGAACGTAACATTTTTCGTATGTATTAGACATCAAGCGATGTATCAACTGTACCATTTACCGTCACACAACGAATATTTCTCGTATATGGTGACGGCATCTGCCTGATGCGGGGCATACAAATTTTGACCTTTGCAACGGACCCACCCAAAGCAGTGAGGGATCTTTAACACGCCATGCATACCACGACACGGGGCCTCGGTTTTTACTGTCTCATCCGAAAGACAGGACACCGGCATGAACAGAGCGGGACTCGAACCCCGGCCTCTCGATCAGGAGTCAAGCGCAATACCACTAGGCCACGCAGGCTTGCACCGAGTGTCGAAACAACTTCCCCTGGTACCTAATCATTCTATGTATAGGGTGCCGAAACGTCCTGATACCCATCACAATTGACCATCGTATGTAGGTACAACAACTGCATTACATGTACTATTGATTACTGAAGATTAGAGGTCAAAACATAAAGATAACATCATAAGAAACGGCGAGCATCCAAATGGAAGACCAATAGCTGAGAGTGCCCCCCCCCCAAAAAAAAATTACCAAACAAACAAACACAAAAACACAATAAAAAAGGGAAACAAAAAATAAATAAATAAACGACACTTAAATTCTCTTTTCAGGTACACTCCCGAATACAAGTTAAACCAAGAAGATAGATATTCTGAATGTAAATCTGAATTCACAATACATGTAGCCTGTCACTTCAGCTAATATTAAATTTAGATGTAAATTTAAAAATATAAACTTCCGCTTATATGTAAGATACATTTATCACAAATCGATTTTATTTGTATTGCATGTTTTGTTTTTCTTACTTATTAGAGTGTATTCAGATGGTAGATTTAAAGTTCTTTGTATGAAACGTACGTATCAAAATCTGGTCCTTATAAAACTAAAGAAAAAACCCACTGCATAACACAAAGTAGAACAAGTGGTAGTTATGTATCTACTCATGTTGTTAATTAATAATATTTCACATAGACATATTCCAACGGCATGACCATGAGGACCCTTCATTCATCTTCATTACGGCACTGACAGTACAAGAGACGCATGATAATGAAGAACTGATAAAAAAATGTTCTCGAGTGCTTAGATCTGCATGATATCAAATGCAAATTATGACATCTTTGACCGCTTCAAGTGTACTGCAATGCCACTGATATCCCACCACACAATATTGTACTTTTACTGAAATTATCAGGGCAATGAAAATACTACATGTTTACTTTAGGTAATGTTTAGATTTGTAACTGTCCTCTGCAGCAATGTTCTCTTCTTGATTGTTGATAACGGAATATCTTGTATTCAATGCTTCACAATGTATATTGTAACACAGACGCTTGCGATGTATTTCTCAGCTGAACAACACAATATATCGGAGTATTTTTTTTTAACTTTTTATTTATCTGAAGATTTCTTCGACGGTTAATCTCCCCTTCATCTTGAATATCCAGTTCACCACTTTCCACTTATTTGCTTGTATAAAAGTTTGTCATTTATACATACTGCCTTGTAGTATTTATACTAATGTAAAGATGATGGATAAATCCAAACCATAATTCTGAAAATCACGAAACCAGAGGACATACAAAATGAAAATGAAAACCAAGTAGAAATGAACGACAGATGTCTACTTGAAGAGCATGTGTGAACCACTATGATGGAGTGAGATCAGGTGCCCGGGAGAGTGAGTGTCTCCAGCTTGCCAGCAACACCCGTCACATAGAAAGTGTCAAATCGTGTAAAGTCCATATATATATACTTTACTCCATATATATATGGAGAAGTCAAAGTTGGTAACCTTCTACTATAGAAGGTGTCAAATCTGTGTAAAATGATCGGAATCGGTCTTAGTCCAGAATATCAATTAAAAGTCTGGATAAGGAGATATCATATTGTGTAAAAAGAATCTAGTTACGACCATAGTACTTCCTCAGTTACATTGTTAGTCTAGCACATATATAACCCTGGTTGAGTAGCTTATCTGAAAGTCGCCTAGCCCTCAGAACGAAGTCATTGTAATTTGAACATGCTCCGGAATAACATATTAAATGAGATATGAATACGCTGTATGCAGGCGGTGATGGAATGTTGCTACTTATGAAAAAAAGTTTGTGATAGCGAAATTGAAATCGTCACATTTGTCATAGAGTGAGGTGTTCAATGTCGAAAGACAACATAATATCTAAATCCGAAGTGGAATTGCTACTTTCTGTGGTTTCTTTTACCTCCAGTTCACTTGGATATATGATGTTTAGGTAATATGCGAATGAAGGATTATTAATTGAAAGCAAGTCATCTATATATTTGTAAGTGAAATTGAAGCCAAGTGTCAATTGTTTCTTTCCTTGCGAAAGCAAAGACTGAATGAAGTCGGCTTCGTATGAGTAAATAAATATGTCAGCCAGAAGCGGGGCGCAATTAGTGCCAATTGGAATGCCAACAATTTGTTGAAAAACTTTTTCTCCAAACACCACAAAAATGTTATCGATTAGAAAGTTCAACATCTGGATGACATCTGTTTCAGTATATTTATTTTTGGAATCAGAATTTACCCTAACAAAGTAAGTTTTATCATGGCCTATAACTATATATTTGCATTTGCGGCTTCCGCTTTTACTAGAAAATGCATTTTGAATAATTTCCGCTAATCTGTCTTTTAATTTCTGCTGAGGGATCGTTGTGAAAAGAATCGAAAAGTCAAAAGACTTGATGGAGTGAATTTGAGTAAAACTTCCTGATTTTAGATGTTCTAACAACTTGTGCTGTATTGTCTGTGGATTTACTGCACAGAATACTATGGAACCATAAAAATGAATTACATACACCAAACCATACTACTCGGTAAAATGTCATTAGAATACAACGAATCATATTTTAAGTTAACATTCTGAAAATTTTACGATCGTTAGAGAGAAACTGTTCGAAATTTTGTTTTCGTTCTTTAAATGTAGCTCTCGATCGACAGTTTACGTTTAAGTGAAAGAAAGTCCAACTGTTCCTGCTAAGATCAATATTTCTACATTAAGACATAATACTATTAGAAAACGTAGGTCACATGGTCGTCGCCATAGTAATCGTTTAAATAGGTCATTAAACGATCTTCTATTTATTGCAAAAAACAATGGCTGTCATGAACTTTTGCATGCACTATCCTCTATTCCGGTAAATAAATTGAAACCTATACTGGACGAAGCTGATCTTCGAAGTTTACGCAATTCTGATTGATATAAACTCAGATTGATTATTTCATTTTCATATAATAAAATTTTTCCTCGTATTCCGTCTCTTCCAACCAAGCAGCAATTTCTCAAAATCAAATTTATTAATAAAGGCTTCGATCTGCTTAACATTTCTAATATTTTCCCTGATCATAGAGTCACATCTAAAATCCCCCAATATTTTGAGAATTTAGAACCTCCACTTATTTGTTACCAGTACAAAAAGCCTATAAGAAATCTTATCTTAAATTATAATAAAGTTACATCTAACCCTGATATTTCAGACTCTATCTCTTCGTTGTGTTCTTGTTAAAATTCTAAATATGTTTATAAACCGGCAGGTCATGTTATTACTGGTGACCTAAATTGTATTTCGGACAAGAAATTGCGCACCCTTTTTGGAAAAGGACTTAAATATAGGTTACCGTCCAGGATAGATTTCAATAAATGCCGTGACGTTATAGAAGATTATTTAACTACATATTGTAAACGTTGGTGTAAAAAGGAACAGGTAAATGTTCTTAATGATTGGAAATACGAGATTTTAAGAATTGTCGATATCCGTATTAAGAACTTTACGGAAAATTCGCATTTATTTCAACAGCCTAATACATTGACGGCAAATTCTGTTAAAAAGAGGATAGCTGACTTACATACTAAATATGTCTTTGATCCTGCTGATAAAGCAGGTAATAACATAATAGTTGTTTGAAAACTATATCATATTGAAGTACTTAAAAACGAATTAAACTCCACTCATATTTATGTGGAAGCCCTACCTCAAAAGACAGCACCTTGCACGATTACCTCATGACCATGTCCGACTTTAAAATTAAAACTGATATATCGGATCTACCAACCATGTATTGGCTCCCAAAACTACATAAAAGTCCATATAAATCACGTTTCATATTTAATTCTAGCCACTGCTCTACTACGGTACTATCGAAACATATTACGTCTGCTCTAACTGCTATAAAAGATCATATTATCAAATAGTGTGATGTCGCATTTCATAATAGTAACATCAATTACTTTTGGTCAATTAAAAATTCTCATGAAGTTATAGACAAACTTCTTTCACTAAATTTCAAAGCGAGTCAAATTTCTACATTTGATTTTTCTACACTTTACATCTCTGTCCCATGATTTGTTTAAAAGCAAATTGCTGTCTCTTATACAATGGTGTTTTCACAGAGAATCTAAAACTTGCATATGTACATTTATATATATATATATATATCCACCAGAGCTCAACTTGAATAAAGCTAATACTTGAGAGAAATCTACACCTTTCTTAGATTTGAACATCAAAATTATCAACCACCTAATAGATACTAGTATTTATGATAAACGTGAGGATTTTGGATTACCTATTGTAAATTTTCCTTACTTGGATGGCAATGTCTCTCGACTCCCATCATATGGTATCTATATATCTCCATTAGTTCGATTTGTCAGAGGCTGCAACGATGTGTTGGAGTTTCATAAACGAAATTTACAAATTACTACTAAACTTTTATCTCAGGGTTACAGATATCACAAGCTAAGAAAAACATTCGGCAAATTCTTCAGATCATATTCAGAACTTCTATCTAAATTTGGAAATATTTCTTTTCAACACTATGTATCCTATGGAATTTCCCATCCTAATTTTTACGGTGATCTCGTATATAAACTAAGGAAAGTAAAAGGCTCCGATAACGTTATTTTATAATGTAATAAACTAGTCAAACGTCTTCTAAATAGACAATATGACATTGAGATCATCAAAAAGACTATAGGTCTTGTACTTGGCCCCTCTACAGCCTTATGCAGACTTTTACTTGAACGTTGCACGCTGACTAAAAGGGCGGTGGGGACTATATGACGGGCCTTGTCCAAACCTCTTTCAGAGGAGACATGGTCCTGAACCTTGTCCCATCCGACTGTTAGTTGGGACTCCTACAGATCTAGGGTGTTAGCTCGCTTTCAGACTGGCAGCGCACGGCTTATCATGTTGATGTCGCATATATTTTTATATCATTATGTGTTTTACAATATCTTACGTGTTTAAATTTTTATGACCTCTCAATATGCGATACCGGTTGACCCCTGTTCTTTACATAAAGGATTATTTATAAATTTTTAAATGTACGTCCTTTGATTGTTCTGCTGTTACGGTGAGTGGAAAGGTGGGCCCGTAAACCGGTTAACCACACCATTTGTTTGGCTTTTGTCAAATTAAATGACCGTCCTAAGTCAATATCGTAATTGCACTACAATCAAATATTTTTGTAATGTGTTATATGTGCTAGTATATTATTTATATTCATGTATTGTATTGCTCCATGGTGACTTCTGCCACATAACTAAGCCAGTTACTCCTCTTTTTTTTTTCTTAACACTTACTACTTGTGAGTGCGGATTATATTGGTTATATTAATTGGTACTACAGAAATAGCTGTTTTTCTTACTAGGACATCATGGTGGTTGTAGCAGGTGGCCAGAGAAAATTTACTTCTCCAAGGCTCCTATCTCACCTAATTGTAAAGGATGCCGTATAGTTCCTACCTGCTGGAAAGACGCACCTGTAAATACTTATCTTAGAGCTCAGGACACTTAAAAAATTTAAAATTTGGAGCTGTTTCTCTCTTTATTAAAGAATACACCGTAAAACAAAACCAAAAAGAGTTTGTATAAGGTAAAAAATTTTCAGTCAACATTATGTAAGACTGCAAAATATTTTGTCAATGTGGCACCTAAAACGAATTACTACAGGGACATTCATAGAATCCTGAATATTAAGGATGAGATTAGAAGACTATATGGACAAAGGGTGTTTTTGATAAACCGAAGGCAATCGCCATAAATTTCAATGTATATAGAATGACACGATGAAGTAATATATTTTCCTTATTAGGTGAAAAGATATTAGAATTAGAAAAGAGTTCCGATTCAAATTTCGGTATCACACGATGTCCGCTATTCAAAGTCCATTACAAACAAGAACAGTAGCAAATACCAAATGGGTTGAAACAAGGTAATCGGAAGGAGTATGCGTCTTCTGCAACAGCCGTTACACATGCATGTCGCATGTATGGCGGTAAAGTCAGATCTGTAAAAGGACGTTTCAGAATAATAATAACAATAATAATGATAATTAACCCAAAATCATCTGCAGAAGGGACCTTCATACTGTCCAACAATAACTTTGTATCGACCATAGAATTTTCTCAGCGACGATTTCATGTGATCGATTCCGTGGCACTGTGAGAACAGATTTGTGGTTTTCTAATATTTCCGGGTAAAAGAAGTTGGTGACATTGTATGTAGATTTTCATACCACTGAAGTAGAAGTAGTATGCCTTGCATACAAATGCAAAGTTCGTTTATGTTGTGTCAGCAAGAACGATAACAAAATAATCGTGGAGTTTAGGCTCCCAAAGTAAGAATTCATGTCTGATGTCCACCACAATGATTAAGTAGACGTACTCTACGTTTTAGAACATCACTAACTGACTTATCTACTAAGAAAGATGTTGAAGTTTGACATCCTCTTTCTTTTCCCGCCGTCTTGCATGTGTCCATAATATGTCAATGTTAGGTTCATTGTAAATGTGACAGGTTCCTTGTTTTTTAGGCCTTTACGCATTCGATCTTTTATTCTCTGGTTACGAACGATGTTGAAATCACCCGTTACAACATGGCATCATGGAGTGTGTATGAACAAAGTGTGGGGCTCCGGATTGCAAACGACCGTGTATAGACATAGGAAATCGAAAAGATATAAACACAAATAACATAATGTAATTGCCAAAGTCTAAAAAAAACCCTCACACAAATAGCATAATGTAATTGCTAAAAGTCTAAGTCTTTACTATCTGCCAAATAAAAAAAAATGTGAAAGTGAAAATATTATGTTACTCTACCTCCTTGTATCGTTGTGTAATATAAGGAGTATGTTATCAATCTGAAAAAGACAGATTTCTATGAATTTATCTTTATTCATTATTAAAATAAGACCACAATTATATCAAGTCAGATCTTTATGAAATTCAGTTATATTATATTTAGGGCCAGCCAGATAATTTTATCATTTATAGGAGATTTTATTTGAAACTATCAGATTCTCGTTAGAGAGCTGTAATTTTGTCTGAGAGAAATTTAAATGATATTATGAAGAGAATATAATAAGGCGTTTTCGCCTACATCTAATTTCCATTTCTTTCTCAAGTATGCAATTAACGTCTTCAGTGTTTTTATTCATTTATAGCACTTTGTAAAATGAAGGAAAGTTATACTGCTGAAAGCAATATGCAAGATGGTGCACTTTCCCTACATGGCAAATTACTGCAGAAATTCATTTTGCATATAATGAGATTATAAGTTGGTTTATTTGAGTTTAATGGTCTCTTCCATTAATTTTATGACGTATAACAGTATGGCACAAGAGGTTACTAGACTCTCGTACCGTTAAATAACGCTGTACTTCCCTAACGATAATGAACTTTGTTTTGGTAGCAAATTTTAAAGAAATAAGAGGAGTTACCGGCTCAGTTATGTGGCAGAAGTCACCATGGAGCTACACAATAAAACATTTTTCGCCATGATCATAATAATGAAATAAAAAAAAAGAAAATGAGCGAAACCTTTTTCAGGTTTCAGGAAACATTTTCTTCGAAAACAGTCATAAAGTGTTTCTACCCAATAGGCACACATGCACTGTACACAATTCTGTGAGCAAACTGCCTTAATACAAGGGATAAGGGTGACTATAACTCTAGACACCGAATTGCACATATCTTCAAAGTAAATACAGCTGTATATGAAATAAACTTCGACATACACTGTAATTAAAATTATAAAATCTCACGTTATAACGACAGAGGTGTAATGAAATACGTGCATCTTCCGTTGGTTGGCATTTTATGAAATTTACTAGTACTGTAACGCAGTATATATGAATATAGCTCCTTTGAAATCAGAGATAGCACATCAACGATCCCTTCTCCTTCGGGTTGGTCTGTTGCACAGATGTAGATCTTAAATCGGGCAGATGCCTTCACCAAGTACATTAATCCTGGTGTGACTTAAAACATATGTACTCATTGAATACCCGAAATATACAGATGATATAGCAATATTTCAGAACTGCGTGCATGGGGTAAAATAATATGCTTTTTACGAGCTCTGCTTTATAGAGGGTGTAAGTGTCAAACTGTGAAATACGAGGTTATCTATATAAGCACTAGAAAGCAGGGTCAAAGGTTTGTAGAACGAGATATGTATTCCAGCAGCAGCCATTACCATGTAGTTTTGTTTTTAATATATTCCACGTTTTCAATGTTCCTAAGCCATATCTAATCTCAGGATGTCTCTACATTCTTTGAAATAGAAGTCGTCAGTTTGGTCATTAACTGCGATTTGTGGCAAACTTGAGATCAGCATCATCATCATCAGAAAAAAAAACTTGTATCACACAAACAGGAATTTAAATTTCTAAACAGATGATATCCCTTGTTAAGTAAGAAGATCGAAATGAATTTTTCTAATAACAGCTTGCACATGTCGTGTTTTGTGCGCAAGAGCATTATGCTTGTACGTCTCAGTGATAAAGCTTCAGTTAACTCATTTAACAAAAAACCCTTAAACTACATAGTATAATGAAGATGATTTGCCAGATAATTATCGGGTTCGTAATTCTTTTTACGGTGTGATCCAGGGTATTTGAATTACAGGAATTCTTATTTGGTAGCCTGATCACAATTCATGAACGAATATTTCATGTTCAGTCATTAAAGGTGCATAAAGCGTCTCTATAAATGCCAAAAAAAAAACCCATTTTGCTTGACTGAAGCCTTTTTATGATGTTCTGAATATTAAGGTTCCTTGGGACCGATTTTGCAGATACCTTTGACATCCCAAGATGTTCATTGATTTTTGTGCAAACATTTCAATAGACAAACTTGCATTTCTTAAATTAAAATCTCGTCAGTCATAAATGGTCGATCATCTATTATGTGTCTACAGAGGAAGTGATCATTCCCTTTGAGATGACATAAGCAGACCGTTTATTATTTTCAAGTGAGCTATACCCAGGTTTTAATCCGACTGACCGTGTTGCCAATCTGTGAATTATGCAACACAATAATCGTCGAATAGCTCGGCCTGTCGGCGTGGGATTTCTTTGGACTATTTCCCATTCTTTGTGAGCAAATTTACTGTCCTAAACTCAAACTTATGCTTTTCCCATCATTGGCATCCCAAATACATTTTGCAAATTTTGAAAGGCATGCTTCAAAAACAATAAAATCTATATTTTGGTCTTTCATGCAAACTATTGAGGAGATAGTGAAAAAAAAAAACAGGAATCGGGATCCTTTTCTACAAAGTGTTTTAATTTATGTGTTATATGTAATTGCTTTCGAAGCATTGGAAACAAAATGAAGAAATATTGGGTTAATAAATCAATTTGTTAATAAAGCAATGGAATAAATATTAAAGAATTTGAATACATAACTGTCTATGAGACATTTGTAAATTTTGATATCGTTTTAATTATCATGACGTGTACTTACGAAGCCGTTTTCGTGCCATTTTAAAGAAGAAAACTTTTTTTATCTCGTTCAAACGAGAAATTTTCTCGTTTGAACGAGAAAAAATCTCGTTCGAACGAGATAATTTTCTCGTTCGAACGAGAAAGTATCTCGTTCAAACGAGAAAAAAAATTTTCGTTCGAACGAGAAACTTTTATATATGAATTAAGGTGTTTTGTTATTTAGATAAGTATGATTAGGAGTTATTTCATTTGATACATACAATGATACATTTATTTATGCATAATTTCATATATTTCAACTACACACTTACATGCATGGTTATTCTAAAACACACAGCTTTTCAATAGAAAGGAAATACTTTAGTTAAAGTATAATTTATTATATTGCGAAGAAGATGAATGCGTGGAGAAAAAAAGAAAAGCGGGGGGGGGTGGGGTGGGGTGGGGGTTATTATGCCATCAGAGATATTCTGCCCTCCTCTTGTAATTAAAAGTATTGTAATAGTTGTAAATTATGATTTATACATTTCAGAATTGAAATATAAACTGAATGGTACTTACTAATATACAATAAAACACTTATAATTATGCATTATTATTTAATTAATGCTAAATGTTAATCGGTGAGGTTACTGAGCCAAGTTAGTTTGATTCCAGTGGCTTAAAACATAAATATAAAAAAGGAGGAGATGAGGCTCCAAATCAAATGCTACAAACATACTTTAGATCTACCATTTGATAGACTGAAATAATACGTATAATGTATTTCAACTTAATCCAGGCCAAACACGGCCAAATGCTCCTGCCAATGATCAAACATCCGCTAATAAAGAAATTGTTAGAAAATATCGAAAGATGTATTGATGGACGATATCCCATTTCGTTCTGTCGGTTAATAACACTTATCACTGTAGACTATGGTATATGATATTAGTTTCTCGTTCGAACGAGATTTTTTCTCGTTCAAACGAGATAGTTTCTCGTTCGAATGAGATAAACAAAAATATTTTTTTTTCTTTAAAATGGCACGAAAACGGTTTTGTATGTACTTCTTGATCACAGTGAAATTTGCCTTTTACATGCAAAACACATATAGTGAGGTAAAGTCTTAACGTCATATTCATGTCGCGTTAATGAGATGTTTGATTTCCTCTTGCGTTGAGCACACTTATTTGTGTTAACCCATGTCCAAGTAAATTTTACTTCATGACCGCGGCAAGGCAGTTGATTGTCGCGTGAATGCATTTGACAGCCACTTTCGCTGGATCACATGTACATACATAAGGATGAAGGGGAATCTCTATATTATTGTATATATAAGAACATACAAATGTGCGAATAAAATATTTAGGATTAAATTAAATCCTTACGAGTTAAGAAATAAATCATAAATAAATAAATAAGGAAGATGAATGAAAAAAGATTTTTAAAAAATTGAAAATAGTATAAACTGGAAAAAAGTTTTTCGTTGGTGCCTTTTTACATGTCTACGCGCCTATGCTATTTCATTTGTTATATTAACTGTATTTTTGTTATATGAAACCCTTAATGATGGGCGTCATTTCAAAATGCTTCAAGTATATATGACAGCATTCTTGGTGATTGATTTGGATCCATTTCATTTGCTTTATCCATGCCACGACTCAGAGAGAATTAAGCACGTGACTGGACGGAGCGGACACGGGAGTAAGTAGCTTTAACGAGAATTTCCTCCCGCGTTAATGCGACTTTCCTCTCGCGTTAACGCAAAAAACGCGCGCGCGTCCGGTTGAGTGATCCTGGCACGTGTGTTAATTGCAGTCCTCGTGATCGCACAATGTATGTTATGTTAGGACTGCACCCATTTGCAATTAAGTCAGAACTACAAATTTCAAAAATGCATGCTATCAACATTAATTATTACTTTTACAAATGAGATCATTGCAGTAATACTTTTTATTTGACATTTTTATTTGCTTTGCCTAAGAATACCATGTAAAATTGATTTAAAGTTGTTTACGAGCATGAAATAGGAATAAAATGGGATTAAATGAAAATTAAATATCTTTAATCCCCCAAGCAAAGTAACATACGTTATACGATTATTTAGTTGTAAACTGAAGTTTGACAGTTTTAGAAAATCCATAATCAAATTTACAATTTTCAGTGTAATTAAATTGGGTCGGAAAACAATGTTACAAGTGCTTTTATGACACTTGGAGCACAATGTTACATCGTCTTAATGAGTACATATCAATGATAATAAGTGCAGCCATGGAACTGGTATTATACAAGATAATGATTAAGCCAATTCGTTAGAAAAAACATCATCAAGACGAGGGACGTACAAAGGAGCAAACAAGAAATTCAGATACAAAACAAACGAAAAAGCCTCTACTAATTGAACAAATGTGACACCTCCCCAATAAAAAGGAGTAAGATCGGATTCCCGAGAAAATCATCATCTTCCGCTTGCTAACAACACCCGTCATCTATGTCCGGTATATGTAGTAGCCCTTACCCCTTGTCAGTTATACATGATACGATTCTCCTAAGGAACTTCATAAAGAGATTTCCCAGAGTAAAATATCATTATATATCCAATCCCCTCCTATTAACAAAATGTTTCTTCTCATACATACGTGTAGACGTCTTTCTAGTGATTTCTTTATGGAATATATCATATTCCATTTTATCAAGGATGTTTTAAGTCGATGTGGCCTAGTGGATGAGGTACTCGGCTTCTGTCCGAAAGGTCCCGAGTTTGATTCCCTCCCTGGGCACTCCGGTGTTCTGTACGTGAAGGATCCCTCACTGCTTCGGGTGGGTCCGTTGCTAAGGTAGAAATTTCTATGCAATGCATCATGCAGATGCCGTCACCATATACGTGAAATAATAGTGGAATGACGTAAAACAATAATCAATCAATCAAGGATAGTTTATGTCTGACTTATCGTTAATGTAAATAAGATATAAGAAGTCAGTGTATGACCCCTGTGGGAACCAACGTGTGGCAAAAGTATTTTGTTGACTTCTTACACATTCCTCGTTAGCATTTGGCGAGTCATGAGGATGCCCAGTTTAATGAATTGTCATTGATACTTTACAAGCGTAGTTTTTTAAAAAGCTTAGGTTGCAATCGGAATAGCATTAAATCTTCAAACTGTTGTTCACAAAGCCAAATAGCTTTATGTAAATAGGAATTACATATACTTGCTTTTGAAACCATCATTTTATGCCCAGTTGTGAATTTTCCCGCCAAAATTTCTGAAGCCATGCCTCATTTTTCCTTATAAGGATCCTTTTTAGGAAAGTCTCTTGGTGGTATCGTTAATCTTCGGAAATAAGTTGGTTTTTGTAGTGAGCAAATCTTCTCCTAAAAAAAATTGTGAACATTTCATAAGATTTATTTCTAGAAATCTCAATATCTACAGCAGAATTATGTGCCAAGATTGTTTCTTAGTACTAGATTTTTACCCAACATGCCACGCTAATGGAGTTTGCGCATGCGCTCTCAAAGCGAATTTACTATCTTAATATACACTCGGCCGAGGCCGATTGCAATAAGAATATTTTCCACAGTGATCCATTTTTTTTTTTACGACTGCCTTTGTGATGTTGGTTGAGTTTCACTTGGTCAGACTGCAAAACACTGTATTCCAGATGTTCAAAACATTTCTTAACGGCACACTGTACATTCCATTATTTACAAAATATACATGCCAGTTGTATTGCTGTGTATCACCTTTTTTGTTGCAAATTTGTAATATTTTGATTTATGTCATCATCTTCTTTGCTCCATGTGTAGGATTTGTATGAAGTAGTTGCCGCTTGTTTCATATTTTATATATAAGGCTTACATTTGTCTGTACTGTTTTCATTCCTTTTCGTGTTGTACATTTTGTGCAGTTCTATACTTTCTATTGTACCAGCGTCTAATGATTTGATCACTTTATTTTTCTGATGCTTGTTTCCCTCCTTCTGATTTCTCTAGTGAATGTATTTCATATATTGTTAGATAATGACTTTGATTGATTAATTATTGTTTTACGTCATTCCACGGATATTTCACGTATATGTTGACGGCATCTGCCTGATGTATTGCATAAAAATTCAGACCTTTGCAACGGACCCACCCGAAGCAGTGATGGATCTTTTACGTGCCACGCCTACCGTGACACTGTACCTCGGTTTTTACTGCCCCCTCCGAAAGACAGAACACCAGTGTGCCCAGGACAAGAATCGAACCCGAGACCTCTAGGTCATGACCCGAGCACCTCATCCACTAGGCCACATCGGCTTGATGATGATATTCAAGAATAATCTAATGCCTTTACCTGTAAGTTCTTTTATGATTTTCTTGTTTGCTTTACTTTGTTTTCAATGTCTGTTTTTCAGGCCATCCATAAGGCTTCTGTTACGTGTTACTTCTAAGCTGTTGCTACATTCATATTAACATCTATGACATGATGATTACTCCTGTCAGGATTGGACGTCGATGTTTTGATAAGATCAGGGTTTGTTGTGAATAAACTGTTTTTCGCTAGACAGTATGATATCAATTGGTAAAGCTAAAACAAAAATGGTCTGTGTTATTTAGTAACCAAGTGCACAATGCTCTCAGCCAGCACAAAGTTTTCTGAAGCTATACATGCATATATCAAGAAGAATAACTCCCACTTTGAGAAAACAAATGGAAAACTCCCCATTTACAAGCCGCTACATTAAATGAAATCGGTGTTTATTCCATGTGAAAGTTCTTTCCAAATACTTGGGAACAAAAATCAGAAAAGAACTGTTTAAAAAAAATGCGATAAACTAATTAAACGGTTTTTGGGTTTGGGTATTGATATTTTTCGCCTTTAGGGTTCATAGTGGAATTGTTTTCATTAAAACAAAGGATAAGAAGCCTGCTGTTGACCAGAAATGTTTATCGGTGTTATGTGCCAGAATTGGAAAGGATACGATATGTTTTATCAACATTGCAGTGTACATATGATAATAACTTAAGAGATAAACTGTAACATTACAAAGGGACACAAAAAGGCTTTCGTCGAATAGTCGTATTGAGGGGTGGGCTTTACAAAGTTGAAATAGTAAACAGCAGGAAAATTCAAGTGTACAATGATAAGAAAATGAGAAAAAATATCATGAAATCGTTTCCTATTAAATGATAGAGCACAGCATTATAAAGTATAAAACTAGCAAAGGGGTAATAAAATAAGTTTTTAAATATCAAACGAGGTTACGATGTCCACTTCCCTTGCATAAGGTAAAGAAGTGATAAATAAAGTGTTGCTTATATCAAATTAGTGTATCAAATTAGAGTGTAGATGAAATTGTAAATATACATGTAATAATACATGTTTGTTTGAATTCTGTTATTCATCACACGAAGATTACTGCACCCGTACAACCACCACCACCACCACTACTACTACTACTGTTGCTGTTGCTACTACTACGACCACTAATACTAATAATGTTAATGATATTAAAAAATAAATCAAGAATAAATCTTTAACGTTGGTGGAGTATTGACATAAAAAAGTGGTCAACGAATGTTTATCACAAATGAGTATTTACGTTTACCTTTGTATACTAAATAAACTAAAACAGACTGTGAAACGTAAAATTAATGTGATTTTTACAATTTATGTGCAATGCTATGGCATAATCACCACGGTGCAACCCATAAACAAACAAATAATGTTACATAATTTATTTTTCAAAGCTTAGATAAGATATTTTTTGGAATTGAATATCTCATTAAACTCTCTCTCTCTCTCTCTCTCACTGATTTTGACTATAATACACCTATATGTAATTAGAAAGGTACATGTATAAATATTGCACTATATATTACAAAAAAAAAAAACCAAACAAACAAACAAACAAACAAACCCCAAAACATTTAAACAATTAGATATACAGTATGCAATGGCTTAAAGTAACGGCACAGAACACTCTGTTTACAGAGAAACCCATTGGCCGTACAAACCTACACACTTTCGTAATAATTTACAAACACTCTTGTCACCATCCTGACACAATTGAAAAGTAATTATTGATAATTAGTTATCGATATATGAATTAAATATACTCATTTTAAGCTTGATGAAGTACTCAGAAAGGGGGTGGGGGTAGGGGGGATCCTGATAAGATATACTTTGTATGATTAAATAAAAGATATATAAGTTTAATATCAACATTTTTACTTTGGACATTATATAATACATTTAAAGTAAATTCGGAGCGAAACCTCTCGGGACGTATGGTCTTTCAGAGCGAAACGTCCCAGGACGAAACCTGCTTTCGGGGCGAAACGTTCATCGTCGTCGTCGGCATACTGGACGTTGAAAAGACTGTAGAAGTAACTTACTGGGAATATGTGAAATAAATACACCAACATCAGACGTTATAATATTTGTTATTCCTTCGATGTGAATTCTACCCAGCAATTAAATAAAAACATAAAGTTACCTATGTATAAAAAACTATAAAAGTACAAAATAAATTTCAATAGCGTGATTACATGATTTACACACAACATAATAACAGTGCGTCCTTCTCATTAAGTCCTGATATTCCTACAAATCTATTGGGCAATAATTTAATCAGTAGAAAATCAATACTTGAAATATAAACTTTCCGATTGGTATGAAAGTTTCACTATGCCAATTATATATATATATATATATATATATATATATATATATATATATATATATATATATATATATATATATATATATATATATATATATATATAATTCAGTACAATTTTAAACGGATACATTTAAGTTTCATCCTTTCATTTCAGAACTACATGTATATACAAGCATAAACATCACTCTATGACTAGACTGTCAAGACAAATAACAGGACATGCACGCAGGCAAAACATACGAGCAGACGTCAGCTGGTTCTTCACTGATGATTTCTCGCTCACTTGGTCTTGAGCACTATTTGACATCTACGTTTTCCCAAATTCCTTTTGTACCTTGGCACAAAACGGTTAATCTCCTGAGATCTTGGTCAAGAAGAGGTACATAATGACAGTAAATTATTCTAGGAATTGTTTAGGGAATGAGTATTTCATTGTTGGTGTGCATGGAAAATGAAGCCAGTGTGGCACGCGCTAATTCTATGAATCGCGAAATGGAGAATTAGGGCATGCCATGCTGACTTTTCTTTCCATGAATACATGTACCAACAATAAGATATTCATTCCTTTTACATATATTTTCATTACAAAGTATTTTGGGAAATATTTGGATCTGCAAATCCATTTTTCATTCCTTAAAAACTTTCATTCCTAGTAAATCTTATTTCTAAGCTGACAATGCTTTGTTAAATTTTCCTAACTTCATTTTCAGAGCTTCGTGTTTAGCTCCGCCTATTAATTATATCACTATTGTGCACGTGCCATACTGTCCCATAGTAGCGTTCATGAAAATATAAACTCCGTCATCCTCGAATGCAGTGCTGTTTTTGTTGTACTGACTTAGGACAGTCAATTGAAATGACAATCGCCACTGCATTGATGTGGTTAATTCACACGTTTTCGGGTCCAACTTCCCACAAAATTCAGTTAATACGAATATGTATGAAACGAATGTAGTTTTAACCGACTCGACTTTTACCTACATTTCGTTTTGTTATAGATAACAATTTCTAAAATTTATAACCACAGACGACAACATGGCAGGAAAATTTGCTTTTCAGATATTTTGCATTTTATTATTACAAGTTTCAGGAATTCATTCATACTTAGAGGGTCTTTATTGTGGCCTGGAGAATTGTTATGATAGTGAGTGAACATTATATACTTATATATATTTATGGTTTCGGTAAGAAATGTAGACGTATTAAAATTCACGTCTTCCATTCATCTGTCCAGCTGTCAAATTAACTAGAGAAATTCCCAACTGCAGTACATGCAAAGACGCAAACTTGTACTACTACTACGTGATACTGTAAAATGTAATTATACCAAAACCATACTGGTTCAATAACAATTCCCGGACGATTTCTTAAGTTTTCGGCAAACAGCTTTTGCTACAGAAGGCCAAAATCATGAAGTTTTGTACAGTGCATGGTTTACCCATTATGTATAGAACAATGCCAGACTTATGAAAAAACTCGCACAATAACCAGATATTTTATGCATTTTTACGACTTTCCTTTTCGGCCATTTTCAGTGTCCACGACACTTTGTGGAGCTCCATAGGACATTCGGTTCTATGAGGAGAAGCATTTCATAAGACCGAAATTATTTTTGTCTGACGGAAAGAAAATAAAAGTCAGAATAGTGTAAGTGCTTTCGAGACTCGGCGTATACATTAGTATTAGCGATGCTCACTAAAACTAGTATGCAGACGCTGACGCAAACTTGAAAAAGTCCTGGACTTCAGAACTAAAACTTGGGATTTCCAGGGCTCACACTGACTTGAAAAAATGTGTAGCCACTTTTCTCGTGAAAGATATATATATTGCATGGGCACAATGTCTTTCTCAGCTTAGGTTACCTATTAACAGCTGTTTAACAAATGCATAACACTTGTCTTTGTTTTTATATATTTATTGCCACTAATTACATTATTATACAATGGACAGTTAAAATATTGCTAAATGTAAAAATTATCAAAATAAGCACAGTGATGTACTAGCAGAATGATTCTCTCACAAAATAAACAAACATTGGCACTTGTTTCAAAATCAATTGTTGGACAGTGTCAGTCACTACCTTAAGTACTTTGGAACCATAATTCTCCTATTTTTCACAAGAACTCACTGCAGTCTACTCTTAGACACTGAGGGCTACGTCCATGTTAGAACCCTCTCATAGTTTCATCACGGCTACAGTATAGCTGTTACCAGCTGAAATATATGAGCCAAGAACATTTAAAAATATGTTCCATCCATTTAATTAATGAGTGATTTAAAGTATACATAAATTCTATGTGCAAAAATAGACAGGACTATATGCTACCGGTATTTTTTACTTTAAGGCTAAAGAAAAGAAAGTTTGAGATTTACTAGACTGATCGTCGGTCAATTCAAAATTGCGATTAACTACGTGTATATAATCAAGTTATCGGAAGCCGGCGTGGCCTAGTGGTATCGCGTCGGACTCCTGATCGGGAGGCCGGGGTTCGAGTCCCACTCTGGTCATGCCGGTGTTCTGTCTTTCGGATGAGACAGTAAAAACCGAGGCCCCGTGTCGTGGTATGCATGGCACATTAAAGATCCCTCACTGCTTCAGGTGGGTCCGTTGCAAAGGTCGAAATTTGTATGCCCCGCATCAGGCAGATGCCGTCACCATATACGTGAAATATTCGTGGTGTGACATAAAACAAAAACCAATCAATCAATCAGTCAATCAAGTTATCGGATGCATAAAGAATAATGAAATATTTCATAGTCGTATTCTAATCGGAAATTACAAACTAATAAGAAACAAATGATTTATTATAGTTTCTCATAATTTAAACGTGTTCTTTTAAACTTAGTCCAATCGAAAAAGCATATTTATGATCACGGCTAATCGTTATGAAAACTCATTAATTAATAAATAAAATAAACCAGAGATGTTGAAATTAACCGGTCCGACCGGCGAAACCAGTGAAAATTGCCAATGACCGGTTGAATGAACGAATCCACCGGTCCAAATAACCAGTAATACTGCAGCAACAAATGGCATTTTAAAGAGTTATCTAATCCATTGAATCTTATTCTTTTAAGGGAAGTGTGACTTTCCGCACTATCGTTGGGACGATTCCATTCGGTATGCACAATAAGCAACATTGAGACAGGCAAGATCAAGAAATGACTTTTTAGGGGCTGATATTAGGCCCCATTTCCAACACCAAATAGTATCTTTTTCCCACTTTGTTCTCTTAAAATTCCCAACTTTACATAATCAAATTTATTGACCGACACTTGTTCAATCACACGATATTTTCAATTGTAACCAGTGCGTCCGACACAAAATGTAAATCTCCGTCACCCGTTAATTTTCGGATTGGGAAAGTAGTTTTCAATGTTGTTCTTACCGATGGAAAATGAAATTCAAATTCCGCAGCTATAATATTAATATGTCAATAAACATCATATTATTAATTGTTTGAATAAAGAGTGAATTCCGTCGTCCGTATTTTCCTTTCTACAAGGCATTTCAAATGTGTTTTGCTACTGATAAGATACAAAGTTCGTGTGAATGGAAAATACACCCATATGGGAATATATTGCAGTGCTCCTAAACACTAAAAACTAACAAAATAATAATATCGTTTCAATCACGGACTCCACTTTACTGCATCAACGAAAGCTATGTTAAAATAATGCACTGTTGAAATATCTAAATAAATTACTAGTACATTAATTAATATTATTGAATGTAGCATATCACAAAAACGATGTCATGATCAGAATAGTGATTTAAAGCCAACAATCAAAACCAGCTGTCTCAATGATTCAACTTGATTCAGCCATAACTAAATTCAAAAGAAGGGCAGGCATATCAATATATAAAACGCGATGTATTTGAAATAAACAAATACCATTGTTGATAATACTTTTCTAATTTTTAAATTGAATATTTTTTCCCAATTTGATCCAAAACGACGCTTTTTTCAATTGAAAAGGTCCTGGCCCCAGTCCCAAAATACACAGAGACGGCTCGAGAGAGAGAGAGCGAGTTGGGTAGAGATTGAGGAGGAGTAAGAAAAGTCTAAGATTTTGAAATATATCTAGCTAGTGAACATGTGAAGAGGAGCGAGAGAGTAATGGTGATTGTGAGCAGAGTGAAAGTGAAAATGTACGAAATTATTAGAGAAAAAGAAATCAAATATACCGATAATTGAAATGAATTAACACTTTAGAACAATAGAGGAACTACAACTATTAATATTGATTTATCTATAGTTGTCGGTCCGGTGAAAATGTGTTCGGACCGGTTAATTCAGTCCAGTCACCAGTCCGAATGACCGGTTGGTTTGAAAAAATTTCAACATCTCTGATAAACATGTGTACCTACCTTGATACCTTCTCGACGAGGTGTTAAAGTTATCAAATGGGGATTAATCCAATCAGCCAATTAAGTCATCAACGGCTATTTGACTACAGCACTCGGACAAAAGACTTCACGCGCCAGTGACTTTTACGTTCAGCCTTAACTTTTTGTATCAATTCAATACAAGAGAAAATTCAAAAAACGGAAAAATTGGCTTTCGCCAATTCATAATTTCTTTCGCCAGTTCTGAACTTCTTTTGCCAATGGCAAAAATGGCGAAGGGCAGCGCAAGCCCTTGATTTCTCAAAAAGTTCGAGATAATTCTTCCTGAAATTTTCTGCATGAATTGTCATGGGTATACTCATTCATTTCAGTGCCAGATACTCACAATTGAGGTCCGTAACTTATCATTTTGAGGCACTGGACTGGATAATGCCAATCAGACCTTTTTAAAAATTGTCCGGCAGGTCCGATGAATTTGGCGGACACTGCATTTTTCCCCGATTTCACTGTAATAGTTCCCAGATGATCTAGTCTACTGATATTCTTAGGGTTTGAAAAGACATGATATTTGATAAAGTCAACTGTCAATCTTTTATAAAATTGCTTAAAATGAAAATATTGCATCATTCAGCCTTAATAACTGATCTTAGGTGCATTGATCAAGAGCACCTTTCCCCGTGTGTGGATATTGAAAGTAGGTCAGAATATGATAAATAAAATAAGATAGAAGGCATAAATCAATTTTTTTTACCAGAAAGATCTTATTCTCTTTTAAATATCATTTATTTTGTATAAAAATTTTGGATGATTTCTTGCCTATTGTGCTCAAACCAGCAAAACGTCCACGAACTGCTACAGTTCTTCGTGGTGAAACCTGTTAGAATTACATGTAGATGTGCCAGTGATCACCGAAAAGCATTGAATGATAGGCAGACAAAATGTCTTCTCTTCATTAAAATGTAGGATAACATATGCAACATAATCTCCCTATGATTAAAATTGTGCGTTTAAGAGAAGGTGCAATTCCATTTTTACAATTACAGTCAAACTTCGATATCTCGAACACTGATATCTCGAATACCCGGGATATCTCGAAGTCGAACGTCGGTCCCGAAAAAAATCCTTCATATTATGATTAAATTCACCCCGGATGTGTCGAACACTGATATGTCGAATACCATGCTTATCTCGAATACATTTTCAAGTCCCGAACTTCTTATTTACCCGGTTTATCTCGAAGTTGGCTTCTTATTGACAATATTCCCCGCGGCGTTTACCCTAAATGACAGGTCGCTCGCGTGGTGTGATCAATTGAGGGATCGCCAGATCCAGCTTTAACCACGCCCATTATGTAGCTTCACTGTGACGTCACAGTTGAATTCGCGTTTGACGGGCCATTCATGTATGATGTAATAATGAAAAAGTATGCCAAAAGATGCGATGTCGGGCATTTGACGATCAGTCAATTGACTGTGTCGGTGTACAAAGCCGCAGTAATTACATAATCGATCGCGTCTGTGCGTACCCTGTTATTTATACCAAATATTAATAAATGATGAAACTCAACACAAAATTAGATAATTAACATTAACTGTAATTAACGCTTTTTCATACATGCGTTAAAGAAATTTCTTTACACTGTTTCATTAATTATTACTATTTCCAATCCGTGTGAATGTCTATGTATTTTTATGCAAAGTAATAGTAATTAAATCAAATTTATCTTGTCTTACGTGTTAGCCCGTCCTTGGTTTTAGGTATAGTATACGACAGTTATATCCAGTATTGGATTTAAATTACGATGTAACTGGAAATGAAACATGACGTTTTCAGTTTTGGAGTATATTCTCTATATATTCATAAAATATAAAAGGTATGATGAGATTTAGATTAATTATTTAGGAACAATGCAATATGCACATCTTCATGCGCATTTATTTATAAATACATGTATATCTCATACATCTACTATAATAATCACAAATGTCAAATGAATCGGCTTACATTAACAACTGCAAGATTTGTGATCCTAAACTCAAAATTTGGATATCTCGAACTACGGATATCTCGAAGTATTTTCCACGGTCCCTCCGACTTCGAGATAACGAGGTTTGACTGTAATTTAAAAAGCTTTTAAAATATTTGCTGTTGGTCCTATGAATCTGTGAAAACTTGTACATGTAACCTGGTCTTGAAAATCTTGAATGTCTCTGTGAATTACGGTAACAGATGGTTCTATAGCCTGTACATGTACATGTAATTTCTATTGAAACAGTTGGATTAATACTTCACCATCACCATTTCTAATGCACAGTTCATATTTTGTGTGGGAACACTTTCTTGTTAGAAACTGGGTCATTGTGTCCAATAAAGAGAGTGACAAGCACAAATCACTAACCTTTTACAGTTTTAGGCTTTTCCCTAACTTTTCATATCAACCCATTTTCTTATAAACAATGGATGTGTAGTCAAATAAATGCATCAAAACTCAGTTGGTGTACTTCTCTTTCAAATAGTGATTTTGAATCATGTCTTTTTGCAGGTTGAAGAGTTCTCATTACCTCAATGAAGATTTAGTTTTATATATAATGGTTTTGTTAATGTTGAATGGAGCATATTAATATGAAGGATTTTAGTCTGTGAACAGTCTATTAATATATCACCAGTGAAAATATTAGTTTTCACTTTATACATATATTCCAAATTAACCATATTCACATTTAAGATCTATTTTTGCAATTATTTACAAACATTTCATTTTGAGTTAATTGTTATAATTACAGTAAAATTCCTTCCCATAAACATCAGACAGCTTAATTTGATTTCTGGACACTTCCTGAGCTAAGGCATTTGATTGTTTGTTTAGGTCTAGCAATTATATTGTAATGAGATAATTGATTTATCACACTTGACCATTTGCTCAATTTACCTGTATACCTCAGGTGTTTTTATGGCATCTCTGTTAATCCCATTGATCTTTTTATGAGGGACACACAGGGGCTATGGGAACATGTTTATTATTTTAGTTTAAAATTAAGCCACTCCCATCTTAATAACTTGATCTTGATTGGTCAACAATAATAATTTACCATGTTTGTGAGTTTACATATAAGGATAGGAGATAAAAAAATATATAAGAGAGAGGGGAGATTTTAGACAGTTTTAGAGAGTTTTGATATACAGTTATATAGTAGAGTTTAGGCACAGTTTTATACAGTTCAGTTTTAGTTAAATGATTTTATTATATTGTCATTCATATTGGATTATATTTAAGTTGCATCAATTCATCAATGGATATTTATATTGTATTATATTAAAATGACCAAACTTCAGAATTTATAATGGTCACTTAGACTGACTGTGTTGTAAGCAATATCATGTACATAGTGTGAATATATTTAAGTAAATGACAATGTGTGTTAGACTCATTATTTGAGGAACAATATACAATATGCCAAAATTTATAATAAATTAAAGAACTGTCACCATCAAGCAATGGTAACCTGGGCAACAGATTATAGTAATGGTGGTTACCCTGGTGACAGATTATGGTGGAGAATCCGATTTCCGTGAGGTACCTTAGCAGTGATGAAGTGAAGATGGATAATTAAGTGACTCTTTCATTGTGATTTTGTTCTATTCAGTGCTTGACTTTTATATGGAACCATATTTTCGGATTTTAACCTTTGATTCAACAAGGAGCGATCTAGGAGGTTTTCCAGAAGTCAAGTAGGGTATGTACAACCAACACTATCTTACCTGTGACACAGAACTTTCTTTCTTTCCTATCGTACTTTGTACAACTCTGTTTTAAATAGGGAAATTTGTCACAATATAGGTATATTTTAATTGTTAAGTTGGTCCCAAAAATGGATTATCAAATCACAATTGAAGCAGCATCCATAGAAACTGCTATAACAAATAATAACAAAATAAATGTGCAACTAAATAACACCAATATACAAGCACTAGTTGACACAGGAGCTACTGTTAGTGTAATAAGCAAATCACTTCTTGAAAATGTTATTAAAATACCTAACATTTTACGTTCAAATTTAGTGTCAGTGCAAGGTGTTTGTTCAACAACTCACCATGTTTCAGGTGCAGTTGATCTTGACTTTTACATTAATGGATACAAATTTTTACATAGATTTTTCATACTGGATCAAGTACAATATCCACTTATCTTAGGTGCAGATTTTCTGAGGGAAAATAAAGCTTCTATTGATATTAGCAAGGGACATGTTATTTTTCATGACAAAGCTACAGTTGTATCTTTTTGTCTTGATGATCGAGAATGTATAGTAGGTCATGCAAGAACACAACACCCAAATGAAAACCCTGCTCATTCTCAGTTCAACATAAAACCCAACGTTTCAAACACAAAGAACATTAGTACTGTTAGAACCTACAGGTACACTTATTTTATACATATTAGTTGGTAGTAGATGTCTAACTAGAGTAAACAATTGCATAGCAATACTAAGAATACTGAATCCCACTAATCAGAAAATACACATTAAGGCAAACAAAGTCTTAGCCAAGGCTTTTCATGTTGATGAGGCAAGCATATACTCACTGGACCATGCACAAAATAATAAAACACACACAAACTCAGAACATCCATTCAAAGAAAGTACTTCAAGTTTAGATTTACAGATAGACACCATGAATCTTAGCAAAGAACAACAAAACACACTTAACAATCTTTTAGATATGCATAGGGATATATTTGCTAAGGACACATCAGAGCTAGGAAAAACAGACATCCACTTTCACCGAATAGAAACCACAACAGATAAACCAGTGAAAAGTAGACCATACACACAGACACCAGCAGCAAGGAGGGAAACTGATGCACAGATTGAGCATATGCTAAAACATGATATAATTGAAGAATCTACATCGCAATACCATAGTCCTGTAGTATTGGTTAAGAAAAAGAATGGTACATATCGCTTTGCTGTAGATTACCGTAAGCTCAATTCTGTCACAGAGGGCATGTCATTCCCTATCCCGATGATAAACGAGGCCCTTGACACCATTGCTGACTCAAAAGCTCAAATATTTTCAGTGCTAGATTTGGCAAGTGGATTTTGGCAAGTTCCATTAGACCCAGAAACAAAGCATAAAACTGCATTTATAACACATAGAGGACTTTACCAGTTCAAACGTATGCCATTTGGACTGATGAATGCACCAATGACATATCAAATGCTGATGACCAAAGTGCTAAAAGAACTAAACTGGAAAATTGCTTTAATTTATATAGATGACATTCTGGTATTTAGTAAATCATTCGAAAATCATATACAACATTTAAATTTAGTATTCCAAAAGCTTAGAGAGGCTAATTTGACCCTCCAACCATCAAAGTGCTTCTTCGCCTCAAGTCGCGTAAAATATTTAGGACATGTAATATCCAAACAAGGCATTCAAGTAGATCCAGACAATACAGCTGCAGTGAAAACATTCCCTACTCCACGCAAGGTGAAACAAGTCCGTAGTTTCTTGGGCATGTGTAACTATTACAGAAAATTCATAAAGGACTACTCCAAAATTGCAGCACCACTTTCTGCTTTGCTAAGAAAATCAGCTAAATTTCAATGGACCAACGAGTGTGAAAAGTCATTCAACACCCTAAAAGCAGCTCTTACAAACACTCCAATCCTGGCTTTTCCGGACTTTTCCAAACAATTTGTGTTGTCAACAGATGCCTCTGACACAGCGATAGGATATGTGTTGGGACAAATCAATCATGACACTGGACTCGAACATGCCATATCCTATGGAGGAAGATCCCTAACTTCATGTGAGAGAAAATGGCATATAAATGAAAAGGAAGGATTAGCTCTTGTGGAAGCAATTAAAACGTTCAAGGCCTATCTAAGTACCAATAAATTCATAGTGTACACGGACAACTTGACTGTAAGATGGCTGAACAACAACAAAGATCCCACAGGAAAGCTTGGAAGATGGTCATTATTCCTCCAAAGTTTCAACTTTGAGATATTGCATCGAGCAGGAAGCAAAAACAATGCAGATGCATTATCTCGAAGAGAATATAATGACCATACTACACACAGCAGTATTCAAACAGGTTTTCCCGAGGTCAATGTATTGGACAATACACCAAATACTTATATCAGTGTGACATTTGAGTACAGCAATGACAGACAGTTAATGCCAGTAATCAATGCAATGGATGCAGTGGTAGAAGCAAGTGAGAGACAAGTTGACATTACTGACAATCCTATACTGCAGTGTTTACAGGAGGAGGATGCAGACTTCAGGGACATACTTCACTTCAAGAAGACAGGTGATCTCCCAGATAATGTCAAAACAGCAAACTCAGTCTATATACAAGCACAGCATTATCACATTAGCAATGGGTTGCTGTACCACCTACATCAGGATCGTGGCAGAGGATTACCACCAGACAGGAGCTTGATACGACAGCTTGCTGTACCGAAAACGCTACGATTAGATATCCTTCAGGCATACCATGACTGCATTGCAGGAGGAGGTCATCAAGGCTTTGACAGGACATTGGCTTCTGTAAAATCTAAATATTATTGGCCGCGCATGTACACAGACATTGAAGAATATATACGCACGTGTGAAACATGTCAAAAGTCTAAGAGACCAATACACCATAAGCGTGTACCACTAACACCAATTCCTACAGAGGAACTCTTCTCTCGATGGCATATGGACATCCTGGAACTTCCATGTACTACTGACAATTACAGATATGTTCTACTCGTTGTTGACAGTTTTTCCAGGTATCCAGAGGCATTCCCACTGAAGACACAGGAAGCCACTGAAGTTGCCAGAGTATTATTCAATGAGGTATTCTCTAGATGGGGTGCACCACGTACACTTATATCAGACCGTGGACAAAACTTCATGTCGAAATTGGTTCAGGCATTGTGTGAACTGTTTGAAGTAAGAAGACATCACACTAGTGCATATCACCCTCAAACAAACTCTGTCTGCGAAAGAATGAACTCCTTCATAATACAAACACTACGCACATACTGCAGTCAAGACCCTACAAATTGGACGAAGTATCTAACACCTGTGCTTATGGCATACCGTAGAACTCCTGCTACAGAATCAACAAAGGTATCACCTTTCTTTGCACTATTTGGACAAGAAATGAGACTACCAGTTGACACTTCACTTATACCAAAGCCGTCAATGATCAGAGGACATCAGCTGTTCTTATCAGACACTATAGAGAGCATGAGAATCTACCAAGATGTCATCAAACAAAACAGTGAACGGTCAAAACAGCACAACAAACAGCAGTATGACAAGAATACACAACCCACAACATACAGACCTGGTATGAAAGTATGGCTGTTCTGTTCCAAAGTCCCAACTGGAACATCTCCAAAACTGTATCAAAAATGGACTGGGCCATACTCGATCATGCAAAGAGGACCAAACCACACGTTTGAGCTACGAAGAGACCTGGATAACAAGTTACTCAAGTCCTTCATCAATGCAAACAGACTCAAACCATATCATGATCCAACCACTCGCCCCGCATACTTGCTGGAGGGATTTCAAAATGAAGACTTGGACCCAGAAGAGCTAGAACTACATTATCCAAATGACTTCCAAAATGTACACCACCAAAATGCCAGGCCAGCTCCAGCAGGATGCAAACCAGAACATAGAAAGCAGGCCACACAAATTCAACAACCTCAAAATACAAACGCTGACAACACAAATACACGAAACACTCAAGGTCATATTACAAATACACCACTAAACACACAACATACCCATAACAATGCAAACAACAATCAAAACCCAGCAGATAAGCAGTACAAAGAGGCAGAAATTGTTAAAATTATAAAGTTTGCATGGTATAAAAACAGGCCAAGTTATCTAACAAAATTGAAAAATAAGTCAAAATCTATATGGATTTATGGATCTCAATTACCACAAGTTCTCATAGACAAATATCATGAAAACTATAATGTACAGGGCAGAAAAAGGAAAAGACCCTTGACAAAATCAAAGTTTTTCGATAAACAGAAAGAACCACAAACGCAAACACCATCACAAAACACAGCTGATATTAATGCTTTAAGAGTTCCTAGAGATGAAGGTGTAGCAGTGTCACCTGATTCCAAGCTGCAACACCTAACATTCAGAGGTCCAGAATGTTATGTACTATTAAACAAGAACAAAACAACAAAATGGGGTCATATCAAAGAAGTAACAAAACAAGCATATGATGCAATATGCAAGCTAATTGAAAAAGCATTTGATGAATGTTATCATTATAGATGTGTTAAAGGAGTACCAGGCTCCAATACACAAAACTCCATTGGTCCACATGCTTTCATAACACAGATGAAAGTGACTGACAAAGGATTAATGTTCCTTAATATTCGAAAGCAAGACTCTAAACGAATCTGGGCATCAGCAATAAATTGTGTACCTGCTCAATTAGCGTATTTTCTACGAAAAGTCAAATCCTTATAAATCATTATAATATATATATATATCCCTGTCCTTTTAAAAGTAACTATAAATTATTAGATTTTCTTCATCTCCTTATTTTAAACTCATCTCTTGTTTTATCTGCATGTTAGAGCAGTTGTGAATTATGTACTGCAGGCATACAGCCTTAAACTGCAGCGAACACTGCGGCATGCATTAGGGTTGAACACATTTCTGTATTTATCTCTTCCTTTATTATCCTATTTCTCCTCTAATGTGTCACATTCGTTGGTTGTACAAATTAATCTTAATATTAATATTCATTGCAAGACAATTTTGCAAAGGACTTTCAAACCAACAGTGAACAGCCAGAATAGTATAGAATAGGAGCCAAGAAGAGGATATTTACATATAGTGCATAGTGTTCTCTGTGAAGAGAATATATACCCATTACCAGATATGATAATAATACTTAAAAAGGAGGATATATATACATCAAGAAGCCAAAATGAGCTCTGTGGTGTAAATCAATACACAAGGATAAGTGAAAAAAAAAAAAATTTCATAGATATGTGTTACATCCCAATACTAAAAGTGATATGATGTGCAAATGAGGAATCAAAAGCCATACAAGTGCTTATGTGAATACGATTATCAATAAAATATATAGAATTCAGTGTTTGTTCCCTGTGATGGAAACTTCATCTACTATATTATAAAGAGGCATTGCTATGGTCGTGATCAACATAAATGTTGAATCGTGCCATTTTACGTTACAGACAATTTCATTTCAAGAAATTAAAATAATGATCAAAATAGATCATTATTAACTATAATTGACAGTCTTAGTCCATGAGTCATTCCTAAAGGAAACAGAGACTTAACAGTCTCTCCTCTGGTCACCCCTAAAGGAGTGTTAGACTGCACATATAAACAATGAACTGCCTCACTATCTGTGTTCCGGATGAACATGGTTATGTTCAACTCGCGCTGTATGTGTCAAAAGAAGAATATTGCCATGGTTATCAACTGATTGACAATTTCTCAATAGATACAATGTTGTCATTTTCAGCATTTCTTACAGTACATTGAACATTGACACTCATTTCATCCTTGCATTATTGATATTATACTGCTTCGTCTGAGTCTCCATACTTTTGATTACTATATATGCATTTTATCGTTGCAATGTTGCACATTTGCAATATTCAGACTGACTTGTATTTCATTCATTATCAAGGATATATTGCATTTATGATTCTATTACTTATTATCTGTAGTTGTATATATTTTTCATACTGGATATTCTAAAGCTTACATGATGTAACTTTGTATGAACTAGTCAACCAGATGATTATTTTTTGGTTATGTCATACTTTTATATACTGCTTATCATTAATATGCATTTTCTTATTCAGTATGCAATTTTTTTTTTTTTCTATAGGTGTATATATCTAATCACATATTACTTCCTTATTTTTCATTTCATATATGTACTTTTAATTGAAAGGACAGTGTTATCACATTGATTTCACCATTATATTTACTAATTACTAGTTTTGTATGTTTGACCAAATAATGACAAAGAGATTTTTTTGGGGATTCAGAACTTTGATTTCAGGAGAAATCACTTGGTGAGGAAGGGAGAGAGTATCACCAGTGAAAATATTAGTTTTCACTTTATACATATATTCCAAATTAACCATATTCACATTTAAGATCTATTTTTGCAATTATTTACAAACATTTCATTTTGAGTTAATTGTTATAATTACAGTAAAATTCCTTCCCATAAACATCAGACAGCTTAATTTGATTTCTGGACACTTCCTGAGCTAAGGCATTTGATTGTTTGTTTAGGTCTAGCAATTATATTGTAATGAGATAATTGATTTATCACACTTGACCATTTGCTCAATTTACCTGTATACCTCAGGTGTTTTTATGGCATCTCTGTTAATCCCATTGATCTTTTTATGAGGGACACACAGGGGCTATGGGAACATGTTTATTATTTTAGTTTAAGATTAAGCCACTCCCATCTTAATAACTTGATCTTGATTGGTCAACAATAATAATTTACCATGTTTGTGAGTTTACATATAAGGATAGGAGATAAAAAAATATATAAGAGAGAGGGGAGATTTTAGACAGTTTTAGAGAGTTTTGATATACAGTTATATAGTAGAGTTTAGGCACAGTTTTATACAGTTCAGTTTTAGTTAAATGATTTTATTATATTGTCATTCATATTGGATTATATCTAAGTTGCATCAATTCATCAATGGATATTTATATTGTATTATATTAAAATGACCAAACTTCAGAATTTATAATGGTCACTTAGACTGACTGTGTTGTAAGCAATATCATGTACATAGTGTGAATATATTTAAGTAAATGACAATGTGTGTTAGACTCATTATTTGAGGAACAATATACAATATGCCAAAATTTATAATAAATTAAAGAACTGTCACCATCAAGCAATGGTAACCTGGGCAACAGATTATAGTAATGGTGGTTACCCTGGTGACAAATACCTTATAACATCATTATAAAACATTTGTGGGGGCATCATTTGTGTCTCCCAGACACAATAGCAATTTCAATGGCAGTCCTTAATCATTGATGTTATTATAGCACTGTTGCTTCATTGCAAATTGCAGGGGCATCAGTAGATGTAGTTTATTTATAATTGAGGGATATGTACAGAAGTGGGACCAAATAATATGGCAAATAAAGTATTTCTCGTAGGTGCTTTGCCATCATTTATTCATACATGTAGACTGAAGTACCTATAGTTTAATGTGTATAACCTTGCTTTTTTCATGTGGTGTACATTATTATTAATTACTAAACAGTAAATTATATTGATATTACTACCAGTATATTATTTTATTTTTAGTCCTTGGTGTTAATAGAGATTCATCAAAAGTAAGTATTAAAGTGTATTTACAGCTGTACTGAAATAATGATACAGGTCTAGTGTTAAATCTAGGATTCCAAAAGGGCACACAAATTTCCCCATCAAAAGGGCACTTTTTAACGCAGTATTTGGTAAAAAGGGCACTTAATTAAGCAACTTTAAATGTCACCAAATATATTCAAAAATTTAGTTTAAAATTGCATTATTTCCTCGTTTTATTTACATAGATGATATTTAAAAATGTAAAAGACAATTGTTATTGATAATTTGATGTAATTTGCAATCCTTAACATTGCTTTGGTTGAAAATCTTTATTCCAGCTTCTCTTCAGAATAGATTCCTTTTCACAGTTGTAGGAGCTATAATTACTTAATATCTGTTACAATTACATTATTGCAATCATTATATCATATATGCTTTTGAGTATTGCATACATTCCCAATTTGTAAACTTATACTGTTTCATGTTCATAAAAATTTATTCAAACTTCTCCAAGACTAGCACTGCCCCTTCTGTCTATTACAGGCAACATGAGATACTGCAAGTTTTGTCATTGTACCTTGAACAGTCTTTACAATGTATCATTATTTTTTACATAGCTTAAATATTTGAATGACATTCCATTATTTTAGCTGAAAAGAATGTGTTATTAAACAAAATGTTATGTGGGATCTAGAAGTATGCATGTGCACAAAGACATAAACAAGTTTATAAGTCCTTGGTGTGCAGTTGTATTTCTGGGTTGATGTAAATTTTTAATTAACCTGACCAATATTTTGATGAAAATAAAGAAAACAGTTTGTTACTAACAAAACAAAAATTTCTCTCAGCCTCCAACATCCACCCAATTTTCCTTCACAAATAAACTCCTGGATCTCAGTGCTACAGGAAGGATGTGTGACTGACGTTTGAATAATTCAAATTCAAAATCTTAGAGGAAATTGCTGGAAGCAATTAATAATGGGAAATATAAAGTGTATCTGTCCCCTTAAGTTTATTAGTTACTTGAGTTTTGTGGCTGCTTTATACCACGATCTTTGTAAATAAGTTGCTGGCCCAAATGATTGTCTCAGCTCAAAGTACTTAAGTAATAGTAATAAATTATAATGGTTAATGTTCATTCACATTTATTGACTTACAGATCGTAAATATTCTATTGATTCTAGCAAAGCTTAGCCCTTGATTCTAGAAATACCAAAAACTCATGTTTTATAATCAGTTATGTTGTTCAACTCTTTGATCGTAAAAAACCAAAACCGACACGTCTGATAGTGTGAATACACTTCGTGTGTTTGTTGCCTTTCTTGTTGCAACTACTTATGATGATATTGTTGTATCAAATGAAAAAGATGTTCTGAAATATCATCTTCGCCGGAATTACTAAACAATGTTCAAAATTATCAGAGGAAATGTGGAGAGCAGGGACGTATATAACACGTGTTATATACGTCCCTGTGGAGAGTAGATCTTTAAATATTTGGTGTCAAATTGAGAAAATTGGTTAATTGATATGTAAAGCATTTAAAATGGGTAGCGATCGTGACCTGCTATGTAAACCAGTCACTTTTCATTTAATGTTTTACTTTTCGTATAATCCTAGAATAATTGCTTTTAAAGATCAAACATCCTTTAATTTTCTTTAATATCTTACTGATAACAGATGTGAATTTGACCTGCAAAATTACTATTTCGGCATTCAGACAAACATGTCAAACTCTGTTTGTGTACGGATGTAATCTAAATCTAAGAAGGTAACATTCATTGATTAAATTGCCGGCCCAATTATTACCTAAAAAGTAGCAGACAGTGCAGTACACAGGTTACGGCTGATATTTAGCGGGTCAAACAGCTGACTTAGACCATTACGTAATGTTGCGCGGAAAGTGTTACCAAATTCTAAAGAGGGCATGTCCGAAGCGATATTCGTTATATACTGGCCCTGTAAATAACGATATTTTTTAGGGTTTCATACTACGTGAACAAAGATTGATCTTCTTCAGTCTTGTAAAATAATCACATAGGGAAAATAAGGGCATGGCGCTCAGAAAAAGGGCATGGCGCCGCATAAAAAGGGCATGGCGCGGCGCCATGCTATTTTGCTTTAGATAAAACACTAAGGTCAGACATCATGGTCAGACATGGTACAGGTGGAAAAATATCTAAAATGCATTATAGCGTGTTTACATCTTTTTACATCTACATGTTGTACATATATACAGTACAGTCCAGGTGGAACTTTGAATGCCCATTGTCCACAGTGGGCAGTCCACCTGAAATTTCAGTGGGCATTAGGAGTGGACATTTACCTGAGCTACATGTATCAAGCTGTCCACTTACCTGTATGTTAATTCTTACTGGCTCTTACAAGAATGTCCATTGTGTCCAGTGGACATTTTTAATGCCCATTATAAAAATGCCCACTGTGACCAGTGGGCAAATTAAGTTCCACCCGGACTGTACTGTATGTTGAAGCAAATTAAAGTTGAAAAATATACCTGCTAAAATCTTTATATACATGTATCTATCTATGTTTTTGTCTCTGTATTGAAAATGAATACTCAGTTTTCAGTAATTATTTTTCGCATATATATGTACACTACATTTACATGTACATTTACACATCAAAGTGGGGATACAAATCAAATTGAAATTTTCTTTGCAGTATGAAACGGATGTTTATTTTCATCAGTGTTATTTTTATTGGTCATACATGTAGCAATTCAAGTTATATCTTACATGTAGTAATAGTGAGTAATTTTGTTTGCCTCTTGGTATATATTTTCATAAGAAAATAAAGGTGCCAAATGTTGTATGAAATTGTCTAAGAGTAAGTACGTGAGAAATTGACATCAACATTATAAAGCATTTAAAGATCTCTCTTTGAATCATTATTGTGATAAAATAGGCAAAATGCCCTATGTCTTAATCTGAATCAATAGAAAGACACATCAAACCATTAAAATCGTAAATTTGGTTGTGCATGATTAAAAGAGATTAAGACTGAGGCTGTCTACAATGTGTGCACACCGAAAGCAAATATGGCAATGTAGTGTATTGAAAGTACAAGTATGCCTCTTGAATTTAAAAATGGCCTATTGAGAACCATCATAGAGAGGTCGTAGTCCCATCAATGCAGTTTGCCTTCCTGATGAGTGATAATGATGCCTTGAATTTAGAGTAATGTACTTCCTGTGTTTTAAATGTTAAATGAATATTTCAGTCCTAATGTTTTTTTCATTGTATGTAGGGGATTTATGAAAAAGATATAGATATTGTATTTGATGGAAACAGTGTTCACTTATTATTATATTGTTGCTTTCATTTAACTTTAAAATTGTATCCATAGAATGAGATTACAAAAGCCTATAGGAAATTGGCTAGGACGTGGCATCCTGACATGCAAAAAACACAGGTAATTTGATTTCCAGATCAAAGGAAGATTAGTTATCTGCCCTTGATTAGAACTCTCATAATTTTTATAGATCACAGTGAGATTTACATTAGGATGACTGCTACTTGACTTACAATACCTCTCTTGGTCAGTTTACCATACAAAAAAAACTGAATCAAAATTCATTGTATAACTTTTAAACCACTCCTTTTCCACTACCATAGGTTGCCTTGATTGGTTTGATAAAGAAGGGCAGATAACTTGCCTTATTAGAATGGTCTATACAAGTATATTAAAGATGTTTGCTCTTTTAAATAACAAAATATCCTTCATTTTATTTGCATCCGCATATAACTAGGAAACATATGATGTATCTGTGACATGATCCTATTGAATATTAGTAATTTCTAGCTTCAATAAAGCAATGAACGATAATGTCTTAGTATTTTGTAATAAATACATTTATGTACTGGTATGTTTTTATTTCATGTAATCAGATGTTTGTTGCCATGATTGTGTTGTACATTGTGTTACATACAAATATATATATATATGTATATTGCAGGATAAAAAAGAAGAGGCTACAGAAATGTTTCAGAAAATTGCCAATGCATATGAGGTTTGTAATAACAGGGGTGTAGTTTGTGAAGTGTACAAAATAAGAATTTGATAAATGGTATCTAGATATGTATTCAGCAAATCACTTAATTTGTGAAGAATTCAGTTTTGTGTACATGTAAATTAGGGGATAACATGTTTGTATTTTAAAATTCCTGGCATGTAATTGGTGATTTACAGGCCGCAAACTAAGTGATTGGATATCCATCGATATATTGCTGTCCATGACATTTCGTTGTCTGCACTTCTATAAGACCAATCTTTATTAAAACTATCTAGCCTCCCACCTGGTAAATAAATTTATCATCCCACTCTGAGTCTATGTTTGGATTATCCTCTAATATATCCAGTATAATGAATTTACCTTGAAATTTCTGTATAATAACAAGATCATGCTGGATTCACAAGAGTTTGATCTAGTGTGTACTCAAGATCTGCCATATTACAATGTATTTATGTTGACAGGCATCCAAATTGGGCATTAATACAAATTTGAAATTTGCAGCATGTAATTGAGTATTTACATGCCTCATATACTTTCATTATCCAATGAGAATTCATGTTATATAGATTTAAACTCTTGCTTCCCTTTATTAAACTATTACAATATTACAAGTATACATATTACTTCTAGTGAAAATTATCTCTTACTAATATATGAAGTGGAATCATTGTGAAAATAAAGTCATGCAAAAGATAATTGCTTTACAGTATATAGTATTTCTCAGTATGTTCATCTGTAAAGCGAAGATTTTAATTATTGCAGTTTCATAAAATTACTGATATGTGATACAATAATTATATATCATAGTCAACATCATTCAAATTACATGTATGTATATATATATATATATACATATATATATATATATATTTATATATATATATATATATATATATATATATATTTATATATATATATATATATATATATATTATATATATATATATATATATATATATATATATATATATATATATGAATGAAGTATCTTCATTTGAAATTAAATACTTTTGAATAGGGGTCAGGTTTAGTGTATTAGTGTAGTGCAGATGATCAGTATTCAATCCCTGGATTTATCCACTAAGTTTCAGAGGTTGAATATCTCATACCTCAATATTATCATGACAAAGCTAAATATTTAAATGTACTGTAAAGTAAAACACCAATCATTCAACCAACCCTTTGGGTGTGCAGGGTGATACAGGTGATATCTGTATGTTGATTCCTTTTTCACAAATGCACAGATTTTTTTTAACAGTCTACAGTTTGGGTTTATGTAGCTCAATGTTTTGCTCTGTTATTTAGTGGAATGAGCAAACAGTTGTCCATATATAGTTGGAAATATAGTATATGTCAAGATCTCTCAAGGATTTTTTTTGGTTTTTTTATTTTTCGCTGAACATTATTTTATATGCATTTTCATATAACAAAGACCAAGAAAGCTCCATACATTTGTTCTCAAATGAAATTTAACAATTTTTTTTTTATGAATTGCAGATTTTACGGGATGAAGAACAACGTAATGATTATGACTACATGTTGGACCATCCAGGTGTGTAGAACTTGTTTACTGTAGCAGACGGTGTCTTTATGAGGAACAGATTTTACCCCATAGTGAGAAAATCAGTATTTATGTATCATGTTTATCTATTGAAACATCAGTTTAGTTTTGAAATTTCTTTTCAGATGAGTACTTGGCAAATTACTACCGTTATTATAGAAGACGATATGCACCAAAGGTAGACGTAAGGATTGTGATTGGAGTCACTATAACAATTATTTCTGCGATACAGGTATACATATAGTATGTTCTCATTTCAGATATCTATAAAACATTTCATGCTTATGATTGAAAAAGTCATTAAACCATGTCAGATATCATGAATGGCATGTGTTTATTGCTGGGGGATGATAAGCTAAAACCCATGTCAGGGGCCACTAGCACCCATATTAAAGGCATGATTTATACCTTATGGAGTCTCCCATCTGTTCTGTAGCTATGATCTCGTCATCAAATCCCTTCACTAGCTACCCATTGTTAGTGACCAATGAGTTTATCTCTAGCTACCTATTGCTTAGATGCTCAGCAAGAAAGCAGTGATTTCCTTTAGGTGAAATATTCCTCAGTCTTGTACCGGTATTTAACACAAATAATAGGAAATATTATAGTACATCAGTGGATTTTGTGGCAATAGAATTTTAATTTCAGTATCTTACGGTTTAAGTTTGATACCTGATGAAATATCTTGTCATTTGCCCTCATCATGGATCAATTCTGGTCTTGATGGAGACCTGAAAGGCAGCTGTGAGATTGAGTGATTCACTGTAACCCACTTAGCCACTTACCGTATTCACTGGTGTATAATACACACTTTTTTTCAAAAATTCTGACTTCGATTTTCCAGGTGAGTATTATACGCGAGATATAAAATAAGAGTCTTTTTTCCAGAGGTAAGAATTCATATTTCTGCAGTGATATTGCCGTAAATATCCGCTGACAATGATCAGAACATGACCATTAAACTTTGGGAACCCTTACTAGACTACTGAAATGGATTTTGGACACCTGATAAAGAGATTATCATTACAGTTTTACCTCCTTGTGTTGAACACTTTACAATATGCGCTACAATGAGACCAGCATATTTTAAAATAACGAGTACCTATGCAATGCAATTATCTTACTGTCGATCGAGGTGAAATGTCTTCACGGTCAAACAATCAGCCATTACTGTACACCCCGCTGGGATAATTGGTTGTTCGCATTTCTTCTATCGTTACTACTGTGTTAATCAATTTATTTTATACAAACATTGACACTTCGAGACAAGTGTAAAATGTATAGCAAATGACGGCTTTGCCTCATTATAGGTATTTTATCAAGAATACTAATTACAGTGGCTTATTGTTACAATTTTATTAACCATTCTTTAATTTTCTTTCTATCAACACAATGTTTGATTCACAGATTAATTTTATTATGGCAGTTGGGTTTATCCCATTTATTGAATATCCCAAGGTTCAGGTACATAACCAATCGTGTTTTCCGTGAAGTAAAATCTGTAATACAGAAATTTTTTCTAGGTAAACTTAAGGTTATTGATTACTTGCTTATGTGGCAATTTCACCTGCGCATTATACACGAAATGTAGACTTTTTCTCCAATTATTTTCCAAAAGTTAGGGGTGCATATTATATACGGATGCGTACTATACACGAGTGAATACGGTAGTCGCCCATGAAGCAAAGAAATGTTATGATTTTATTAGCCGATCATGAAAAGGATACTGTCCTTTTAATTCAGATATTCTAGAGCAATAAAATTTTCAGAATTTCAAGCTATTCTATTTGGGTTTTTTTTCAGTTTTTTTTCAGTTTTTTTTTTTTTTTTTTTTTGTTCTTGTTTTTGTTTGTTTTTAATGATTTGTGGTGATGTTTCTCACAGTTTTACACTGTTTCTATTTCTTTTGATTTTAGTATTGGGGAGCATGGAATAACTACAACACAGCTTTACAGTATCTGAGCAAGGAACCAAAGTACAGAATACCTGCAGTAGATATAGCAAAAAGGGAGGGACTATTGAATACGAACAAAAAGAGAGATAGGCGTAGTAAGGTAATATTCCAAGGAAAATATAATGTGAAAATATAGCAACTACACTTATCATATTTAGATATTTTCTGTGTTGATTTTTTAAGAGACATAGCATGTTTTATCTTTTTTATTTTAGGAAGAGATTAGAAATGAAGAGGATGCTATTATTAGAAAAGTTATAGAAGAAAAAATGGATATACGGTATGTCAACTTTTGACTAGTATGGATTCTATTAACACTTTTTCATTACATTTGATAAAATTAAAGTATTGGTATTTTTTCTTTGCTAAACTAAACTCTTAAGTTCTGTTATGGCACTCCATGGTAATGATGTTGCAGAGAAAAAAGTGTGAAAAATTAATTTTGATATCATTTATCTTCATATTGACTCTTTACATTATCTTGCACTGTCTAAACAGCTGCAGCTATCGTGTTTAGGAAAAAGAATGCATCATTGCTACATTTCTCATGCATTATTTGTTTTGAAATTTTGCCTTAAGAACAGTAGGAATGTCATTGATTAGCATTTTCTTTTAAAAAGATATACAAATTTTGGAAAGGTTAGCAAATCTGTGGTAGTAATTAAGAAGATTTGGTATACAATTTATGAAAATTCAATGTTTGATAGACTCGGACCATGTTAACGACTCCCTGTGTAATGTGAACTTTTTATCTAGGTCCCTTGGAGCCATATTCACAAATGCATAACTTACTATCAAAATCAGCCAATCTTTTTGTGGTACCATACACATGTACAATTACATATGAAAACAGACAATTTGACATTACTGCATCAACTCCATGGAACTTGCTTCCACTGTATCTCAGAAAATGTGACTCTTTAGGGATTTTTAAGAAAAGATTTTTCTTTTTAAGAAGGCTTACAACATGTTAATAATAATGTATTGCAATTTTTATCACTGGACATTGATATTTTAAAACTTGTATTTGTACATTTTATAAAATATGCTTGTAAAGTGCCTTAGAGTTTTCACATATAGGACGCTCAATAAATGTCTAATGATAATAATAATAATAATAATTTCACTCTCAATATCTCAATTGACTAAGATATCTATATATTATTACATTTCAGTACAGTAATACCTGTTATGTGAGACCACCCCTCCTGCCAGTCAAAAATGGTCTCGCAAAACAGGTGGTCTCCCAAAAAAGAGTACAGTCAAGATTGTCTTTCCAAGGGACCTAGTTAAAAAGTTCACATAACACAGGGAGTTGTTAACTCGGCCCGAGTCTATCCAATATTGAATTTTCATAAATTGGATACCAAATGTTATTATTTACTACCACAGATTTGCTAAATTCCCAAATTTTACATATATTTTATGCCCCAGGATCGATAGATCGGGGGCATATTGTTTTTGTACTGTCTGTGTATTTCTCTGTTTGTTTGATTGTCTGTCTGTTGTCAACTTTTACCTTGGCCATAATTTTTGAGCCGTGAGGGATAGAGACTTCTATACGACATGCGTACTCAACCATTGAAGCCCTTTCAAATGATGCCAAGGTCGATGACTTTTTGACTTTGACAATGACCTTCACCATAGAAAAAACTTTTTGGACCTTGTTGCTGCCAGGGGCATTAGTGTTTCACAAACACAGCTTGTTAAAGGATTTAACCTTTTCTTCATGACCTTCTGTTTAGGTACTGATTTCTGTGTTTAGATCTAGAAACTCGGCAAAGTTTCAAAGTTTACAAGGTAGACGTTGGTCTATACCAGGAAAGATACAATGAAAGTATTATGTATCAGGATAACCTGTTTAGTAACCATTGATTATTTTGAACAAGATTACGAATGAAAGTTAACGAATTTAACATATGTATTGCAAATAAAAATGATTTGAAGTTAATATTTTTTTCAAACAATGCCTGTGTAATGACAGCCATTGAAATGTGATATAATAGGGAAGTGAATTAACTGTGAAGTGTATCTGTCGTAATGTTATTTCATATATTATCAAGACTAAATCATCAAACCAAAAATCAAAAAGATTCATATTCAGGGTCATGGAGACGGTCGCATGAAATTAACTTTTAATATAACTGACCATTTCTATGACAATAATGTATTCAATCGCTTTTCTAAACTATTGTACGCTCAATCGACAATAAGGTATTAGATTATTTGGGGCTGTAATTAATGGTATTATTTTTTGTATCTGTCTTTGAGAAAGATTAGGGGGAATGTCAAAGTCATTTGATACAGACTTTTGAAATCTTCTGGGATAGTAAAAACATGGTCACTTGTCAGGTAAGACAGGGAGTTCCTTAATACAGACAGGTTGAATAGCAAATGGCATCCAGCAGTCAAAAGTACAGTTGTATAAGGCAGGGAGTCATTTAAATTTAATACAATCAATAATACAATGATATTTCCCATGTATAGATACACAATATATCCGATAATACTTGAATTTAAAATGGATAAAAAAAGAAGCAAAGAAAAAGAAAATCACATACTTGTGTGTGTGTTTTTTTTTAAGCAAGATCACGATCGCAGTCTTCCAAACAGGGATTTAGACTTTTTTGACAGAAAATTGTGCTCACTGGTGGCATTTAAAGGTGGTCGTTCTAACATAAAATGCATCTGTGCAATGCTTTTACGGCTGCAGAAAAGAAGTGGTTGCAGATGGCAGTGGTCTTGCATAGTAGGGGATACTGTACTCATTTATTTTATTTTAAATCATGATAAGGTCCAATATCATTACAGAGGTGGATACCGAAAGCCTAAGTACACAGACATTCTCTGGGTACAGCTTATTCTCAGCCCTTACTACATTGTACAGTATATATATTGGTGGATTAGATGGGTATGGAAGTTCTGGATAAAAAGGGAAGAATATGGTGATGAAGAGAAACTTTACATTATAAGGAAATATATGAAGCATAATCAATCTGCTTGGGATGTAAGTATCATAATCATATTGTAGAAATGGAAATATAACTGTTCAAATAAAACAGATTTATCCATGTCAATACCAAAATAGGAAAAACAAACAAGTGAAACTACCAGGACATATGTACATCGCTGCCATCAGACTCCGAATGCTTACTTGTAATGGTATAACATACAGTTACATAAAGCATGTCTTTAAATGGTATTTAAATATTTATCAATCATTACATAATACCAAAGTCTTTCTAAAACTGAGAATGTTTTCTTGGCAAAATCAGGAAAAAACTAAAGGAAAATTGGGAAAAAAAGATACTATTTTGTGTTGGGAATGGGGCCAATCTTTCGTCCCCAAATAGGCACATAAAAAGCCCTGCATTATAAATGAATGAATTCATGAAATAAGCAGCGCTATACATATGAAGGATTTATAATTTCAATATAGATATTTTATAAAGGTAATTTGTACTCTTAACAGCCAATAATTAACTAAGTATACAGTTAATCAGATAACATTCACTGTCAAAACGTGGTCATTTTTACACTCATGAATACTAGTATCATGTCTGACTTTAGATTCTCTGTCTTTAAAATATGCTTGATAGAAACAATGAAATCACAATCAGAAATTTTGAAAAAAAAAACATGGGTGATTAAGGTAATTAATTTTCAAAATACAGGTTTTTATATTTCACATACAGATGCAGAATAATTTAACGAATATAGTCATAGGTCAAGTTCATTTAGCAGGGCCCTTCATGACTTAGTGTTTTGTTTATTGACTCTCTTTTTATGAGAATTGAATAGTGTTAATATTTTGTTCTTTTTTTTCATAGTCAATAGAAGATAGTGTAAAAGACGGTTATTTACATGAACATCTATGGGAGAAAGAAAACTTTATGGTAAGATCATTAAGGTTATTCATTCAGTCACATATGATATCTAATGTATTAAGTTTATGCATCTCTTGTGTGAAATATTATCTCTCCAGTATATTTTAAAAAGTCTCGATCTACCGAGATTCTTGGTATGCACATATGTTAATTGAATACATTCAGTGTAAATTAAACCAAAGCTATATAGTGATTTATCTCTTACAGTAATCACATTTTAGAGTAATTAAGGTTAAGCATAAAGTCACATCTGTCTATTCATTCCTCTATCTGTTCGTTAACACTTTAGTTATGATGGGATAACCCAAAACGTTTTCAACCTACAGCGTTTCAAATTTCAAAGACAGTGCAGAATTTTGGAGGCAAAGGTCAAAGACACACAGCAGGCGTTTTATGGCTTTGTCAGATTTCTGGCTTTTATGTATTTGTTCATTTTATACACATACTGTCCAGTCCAGGTGTTTTGCAATTTTTACATAAAACACGATGGCCTAATCAAGGTGTTTATTCAAAAATTAGATATAACACAGTGATTTTGTGTATTAGTGTGAATTAGTGTAGGTAGTAACACCTTATTTCTCACTGTGTTTTGTATACTTTGTATATTTTCTCCAGAACACTAGAACATCTGAACCGCACCATGTTTTTATTGTATCCAATGCAATTTTAAATACATATTTCCAAAATCTACATTTTCAGGTATGGAAGCAAAAACAAGAAGATGAAATGAAAGCCAAATTAGCAGAAAATGCCAGATACAAAAGTTATAGGCGATATATGAAAAAAGGTGGACCTGGGCAGATGACATTTGGACCTGAATGATTTCTTTCATCATTATAGGATCATTGTGATAAACCAATTTCAGGAATAAGTGTATTAAATGGTGATGGTGTACATGTGTGAACAAATCTTCCAACAATGTGTTCTTGTCTCAAAACCTGAATAATTTTTGTATATGCTTACTTAAGGTGTATTGATTTTTTCAATTTTATCTTCTTGAATAATTGTTTTACATCATGAATGTTGGAATTTCCTGTATAATTCTCACCTTTATGCTGAATGAAAGAATCTTTGGGTTATGGAGAGGTGTTGATTACAAAGATGTTTTATGACATTGTTATGATAGAAAATGTACATTTTGAGTAATTCTTTTCATTATTTTCTATAAATGGATAGACTTAAAATGTCATGTTCTTTAATGAACTGGAGAAGGATCATATATATCCAAGAATTTACAATTTTACCAATTAAGGTCTGGCATCTTTTGCATTTCAGCTATGAATATAAGAGTATCTCAGTGTACTTTCCATTTTCGGGATATCATTTGATCCTGTATATGAGACATTAAAGATTTGCGAGTAAATGCTATTAGTTCAGTCCATGTATTAATTATTTAAAAAAACAGGAGTCTTAATATTTTTTTTTTTCGTTATATTTAACATTATTCAGAATGGGGTAGAGGGAAGACTTACCAGTTAATTAGAATGAATAGAGTCAGTCTTTGGTACTCTTTACTATGTGATATAAATAGACAATACGGTAGACCAATACAATTGTTATTGAAAATTATTCAATGTAATAGTAATTTTTAAGATAATCAACTACATCATTAGCCTCCCCATTTCACTGAATTTGCTTAGGAGTATTTTTAGCTGTTTCTACCTTTGTTTGAGTCCATGGATACTGCATTTCCGGATTGTAAGTTTAAAGGAGGACTGTATTACTGCTTTTGGAATTGACATGTCAAAAGCTAATTTTAAGAATTGTGGTCATCGGATATTAATCCTTTTGAACAATATAAGCTTAATTTGTTTGAATGTCTTGTCATTAAAAATGATATGGGCATACAGTCCTTCCTTCCGTCATCTTTTATTTTCCATGCTCTATCTCTGCAATGGGTGCACATATTGAATTGAGAAATTTGGTATACTGATACATCACAAGATAATCTAGATCAAGTTGTGATTTGGTTGTGGTTAATGCCCCTTAAAGTAAGAAAATTTCCAAAAATAGTTTCTGTGCCTTATACTTGCAATGAATGCACATATTGACTTGAAATGTGGTATATAGATACAACATGAGAGTATCTAGATCATGTTGTAATTTGGTGACGATCAAATAATTGATGGAGTTCTACCCCTTGGTTTTTGACGTTTATGCATTTATGTTAAACTCCTCTTCACAACTCCTCCTTAATCCTTAGAGGATTTCAGTGAAACTTGGTACAACCAAAGATCAATATATGTAGATGTGCATATTGTTAGAGGAATGCTGTTCATAATTTTTATGGGAGTTTGACACTTCGACTAATGTGCTGTTAAAAAAATGTCATATTTGACTTTTACTGCAGGCAGGGCATTTGCTGCACATCTACACATCTGTTGAGTCTTTGAAACGTAGCATGGGATATTTGTTTCTTTAATGCAATAACTTTTTTTGTATGAAATGCAAAAGAAATCTTTTAGAACATCTTTAACATCCAATAGTTTTAATGTACGATAAATATGATAATGATATTTTATGCAAAAATGTTTTGTGAGAGTTCATTTTTTTCTATTTTAAATGCAAAAGAACTACAACATTATACTGCCAAAAATCATTAAATTACAACAGTTAGAACAAATTCTGTTTATGGTAATTACCAGCTAATGGTTTAATGTCTATCTACATCATTATTTCTTAGCATACAACAGCTGCTTAATAACTTGATAGTTTCAATAGAAGATGGACGTTGTCATCATTCCATGTGTTAGACTAGTTCTATATCATTATGACTACCAAAGTATTCTTTGATTGGACATAATTTATTGATTTCTTTTACTACTTTATCAGTTTTTCTTCAGTTACTGTTAGTCATACTTGTGCTGATGAAAAAACAATTATTGTGCCAAAATGTGTTCAGTGTAATTTCATTTTTAAATTTGTTTAATTTGTACAAATATACATGTACAATGTATGCATGCATTATTGTATCTAGTGATACAATGTATTTAGAATAACAAATGGGTTGTTTTTTTCAGAAAATAAGTCGAGCATTATCATCTTTAATATACATTGATTAAAATGAAGATAATAAGAGGTAGACACTAATTATTAATGTTAATTAGAACTTTTTACAACTAAAAAAACATCACATTTTCCGTAACAATTTCACATGTGTATTCTTTATGACAAAACCTTTCCACTGGTACCAAAAGCTTTGACCAAATAGCTTTAGACTCTGACTTACTTTTGCAAGACTTCACTCCTTAACTTTTGAATGACAAATGATATGGCTTTGAGACCTTTCCATTTGTACCACATGTTTTTCCCAAAATTTACCTTGGCTATAACTTTTTAAATGCAAATGTGAGAAGAACTTTGACATTTCTTTTGTTAATCCCTGTTGACAATGCTCAAACTTTTCACTTTGACCATACTATGACCTTTGTCCTTTTCAAAAACTTTTTAAACTTGCTGCCAGCCAGGGGCATCCATGTTTCGAAAAGAGATTTTGTTATTATACTGAATTTGATCTCTATGGAGCTTTGAAGTAAAATAATATATCATATTCAATGTGTGCATTTATATCTCGTCTAAGTATTATTCATTCTCCTGGACCTATCAAGACCTTAACCCAAGATCAATGTAACAGTGACCTTCCCTTGAAAACAGCCAGCATTACATTTTGCTGCAGTGGGAGTATTTTACCTTTTCAAACTGTTCTAATTCTATTGGGAGAAATAGACAACTAACTTTTTTGGTTTTATTATATCTCATTATATTTAACCATCTTAAAATATTCAGTGGATCTTAGGTAATTTCTTTTTAATAATGAAGAGTGAAAAAGATTTTTGTGTAATGAAAACTGAAATACCGTAGTCATTCTCAAAGTATATTTCTTGTGATAATTCTACTGGTTCTTTTATTTTTCTTTTATTTTTGCCTTATGCTGCTGACTGTTACTTTTTACCTCGAATATTGCAAAATGGATAATAGGCTATACATTTTGCATTGAACACTATAGTGTATTAAAAGGAATACATTAAAAGTGAATAATGCAATAATCAAGTGTTTCGAATTGAAGTCATCATCGGATAACCAATGGGTAGATCGTACCTTACAAACTTTGAGAGGCATTATCTTCTGTTAATTTTATGTTCATAACTTGAATTGTGTTTGCTTTATAATTGCACATTTGTGTAGCAATGTATGTGTTCTGTTATAGTCTGATTTTTATTCTTTAATTTTCCTTGCATGAACTGAGTCAAAAAGTTAAGTCAGACTTCTTATCCTTTAACTCCCAAATAAAAAGGATTTTGTGACATCCTAAACTGTCGCTATTATCTGAGAACCAGAGAAGTTTTAAGACCTGAACTCTGGTTTTCTTTAGTTTACTGTTTTGTCACAGTATTTTCTGATTCAGCAGTTATAATATTAGTGCATTTATAAGTGGTTGTCTTCTTACATACAGCTATACCTGTGTTAAGCAGCCACTAAAGGGTTGGTGGAAATGTTGGCAAATAAAGCAGGTGGTTCTTCAATACATGTTGGTTTTGTATAGACAATTGGTTGTACAGAACGGAGAAAGATGGTTGTTAAATACAGGTAATTGCTTAAAGCAGATGACCTTAAAGACAGGTTTGTCTGTTTTTGAAATTTTGTGCAATATGTGTGATTTGCTTGCCTTTATCTGATTAAAATTCTGAGGTATAGTTCTTCTGGCATTCCTACACTGATATCTTCCAATTTTTTATGCCAAGAGGTTGAACAAGTAAGAACCATATTGTTTTTGTCTAGTCTGTTTGCATTTTTATTTGTTGTCTGTCCATTAGTAACTTTAACCTTGTCCATAACTTTTAAGCCATAGAAGAAAAAAACTTTATTTTGGCATGTGTAATCCACTTATAAAACCTTTTAAAATGATACCTAGATCAGTTACACTTCACAGTGACCTTTATGCTAAAAAAATAGCTTTAATCAGCGCTTTGTATGTTCTGTGACATTGTGAGGGATAGAGATTTCATATTTGACATGCATACTCAACTAAAGAAGCTCTTTCAAATGACACCAAGGTCGAAGATCTTCATGCTAAAAATAACTTTTTGGACTTTGGTGCCACCACTGGCTTTAGTATTTCACAAACACAGCTTGTTTGTATGATACTATAATACATTCTATATCAGGACCTTTGGAAGATTTTTTCTTGTTTTTGATGATATTCCGTTTTGCTAGTATTGACTTTGTATATCGAAATAGCCTTATTCAGGCATATTTTGTGTATATCTTACATTACTACAAGTTTTCCTCGAGAGATTAAATGTTTGTGGTTATGGTACTTAGTATGGTAAAATAGCCTTATTCAGGAATATATCATCTATGTCTCGCAAAAGTTCAAGTTTTCCTTGAGAAATTTAAATATTTCTAAAGACGTACAATGTCTGTCAGTACCTAAGGACGTCATCTGATACCTTATACACTGAAAAAGGTAATTATTCAAGCCTTGTTCCTATTCCTTATACACTGAAAAAGGTAATTATTCAAGCCTTGTTCCTATTCCAAAAAAAGAAAAGTCTTCATAAGAGTTTTGTTCCCTCAGGGCATAGTCTATCACAAACTCATCTTGTTAATACAATGTAAAATATGAAAGTAAGTAATGCAGTCTAACAGTGGCACTCACAACAATGTACCATGGACTTCTGGAAAATGAGGTGAAGCTACATAATCTTGAGAAGAAAGTGTGTCAAGATTGGCAAGCTGTATGTACAATTCTTTTGTTAAGACATGTGAAACGTCATACAGTAAATGTATAAAGGAGTGGTTGATATATAGGTTCTGTTTTAGTAAGATTCTCTTTCAATAAGGTAATGTTTATTTATACATGTGTGTGTAAACACACACACACACACACACACACACACACACACAGATATATATATATATATATATATATATATATATATATATATATATATATATACTTTTCTTTTTAATTGCAGTGCTCTTATAAGGTAGTTCAACACATTGTTTGCTGTTCTATTAATTAATGCTCTACTGTAGTTTGTTACATATCACTGCACAAATGTATCTGTTTGTCGGGGAGTTTGTTAAGATAACTGATTATATTTTTCAATCATGGTTACAAAATGTTGTACATGTACTCTTTGTTTTACCTGGAAAGAAAAATGTTCAATTTTATGCGAAATGTCAAGCAACATCTGAAAGTTCTTGTCCTGAAATTTGAATATGTATATTATAATTTAAATTCTTTATGATATTTTAGAATATTCTCCTGATGTTTCATCAGTATTAAATAAAAATTTAGATCTTGTTGGTTTTCTTTTCAGCTCACCTGAGCCAAAGGCTCAAGAGAGTTTTAGTGATCATTCCTCATCTGGCAGTGGAGGGTCTAATGTGAACGTTTCACTTGAAAAAACTATTGAAATTGTTAATATTATCATTTGCTCAATTTGCTCAGGCAAATTTGCAAATTTGCTCAGTGATACAGCCTTATAGGCATTGTTGAGTTTATTGTTGATTTTGCTATCACCACAAAAATGCTTTTTCCCATGCTTGTTACAAAGGGAAATACTATGGTAAAAAGCTGTGTGCTGTCTGTATACAAAGGTTGTAAACAAAACAAAGACCAAACCGCTTGGGCAAACCAGATGATGACTCCTAGTATTTTCAGTGTCGGAGGTCAAAGACAGACTAAATGTTGAACTGTAAACATTACACAGACTGAACCACTTGGGCAAGTATTGTCACACTTGGTAGACTTGCACCTAATGACAAGGAGATGATGGCTTATCATATTTCAGAGTCAAAGGTCAAGGTCATATGCTAAACATCGCTTATAAAGCAAGTAAATGCACAGAATAAACCGATTGGTATAGGACTATTAAATACAATAATTGTATTACTGATGCAGAGAGAACGATGCATATAGTTTTTCAAGGTCGATTGTAGAGTAAACATGATAAAGACCAAACCATTTCGGCGAGGACCGTCAAACTAAGTACCCATATTACCGATGCGAAGAAGACCAGGCATGTTTTTCAAAGTCGATATTGAAAGGTCAAGGTTACATACCTAACATCGTTGATATTATGTACTGCTCATGACCGGAGGATGGCAATAATCATTTATCAAAGACGTCAGAGACGAGGTTGATGATGAATTCTGTAAACATGATTCAGACCAAACTGTTTGGGTTATTGCTATCTAACTTGGTATGTATTCTTTGATTGACGCCGGTGTTGTTAACGTTTAGAGGGTCAAGGGTCATCTACAACATTGAACAAGATACAGACCTAAGCATTTAGGCTAGAACAGTCACGCTTGGTACATGTACATGCACTTTTTGTGATAAAAGAATGGCGCCTTTTCTTAACTAAGGTCAAATGCCACATGCTGAGTATTATTGATAAAGCGTATAAACATGGCACAAAAATCATTGGCGTTAGGATAGTATAATTTGTTACCAAGGCTGAAAAGATAACACCAATTATTTTCAAGGTCAGGGGTTAAGGTCACACTGTAAACATTGTTGACAAAGCTTGTAAACAAAAACAAACTTGAAAACATGTCAAACCTTCTGCACACACTCCTGAATTCATATGGACGTGTTCCATTCTTTTTGAATGTGAGATCAAATCGCGGGCGTATTTTGCAATTTACTTGTTAGCCTTGTCTATAAAGTGCTGGATCCAAGGCAGAGAGATGTAGGCCCAGAAACGTAACAACCCCTTTAACAAAGTGCTCCAAATCTATAATATACTTAAAACATGGTATAATTAGTGATCTAAATAAATTTTAAAAAGTGTTGGGTCCGTGAACGTCACACATATTCCTTTGCAGTGTGGAACTCGTAAAAATGTTCCCCGCGGAGGGTTTGACTTATAAGTGTTATTATACCCTTTTTCCTGAAGTTATGTGGCTGTGACACTTTCTACACAGTGTTTGTTGACATTCATATATATATATATATATATATATATATATATATAAAGCACAAAGACACTACAGTTAACAAGGCACCCTATATTTCACTTATATTCGTTCCCCGTCTGGGACTCGAACCCACGACCTATGGTACCGAATCACCTAGCTGTCATGCATCCGACCCTCTAACCGACTGAGCTACCCGAGCTCCACAAAATGGAGCTTTAATAGCCAATCATTAGCTAATCGCATGCATGACAACACGGTCGCGGAAAGTGAAGGAAATTACCCGACGTAAACGCAAGCGGATCCTCTGAGAGGATACATCACTGAAAGAGAAATAAACATATAAAGCACAAATAGAATCAGTGAAACACCTGGGAGTACTATGGACCTAGGATCTCCGAAGAAATACCTGTAGAAAATAATGACAAATTAGACAAACATATAAAGCACAAAGACACTACAGTTAACAAGGCACCCTATATTTCACTTATATTCGTTCCCCGTCTGGGACTAGGTCCATAGTACTCCCAGGTGTTTCACTGATTCTATTTGTGCTTTATATATATATATATATATATATATATATATATATATATATATATATATATATATATATATATATATATATATATATATATATATATATATAGTGTTGAATTATATTATTTCGTCTGTATGTCAGGGAATTCACGGCAGGTGTGGCTAGCCAAACAGGTGACACTCACTACTCCCCGGGCACCTGGTTTCACCTCTGAATTTCAGGGGCCCGTGAATGTCCACTGTGGTGCATTGTTGCTAGTGCCATAGTCATATGACACCAGTTACTTTAGTATTTTACTTGACATCTTGATATTAGAGCAGTTAAGTAAATCCTCACCTCACTCATTCAGTGTTGTAGTTTCTTCTACAAAGTTTTTGTCTGCATCATTAGAATACATTGTACTTAGATACTCTATGATTTTGATCTTTGAGCAAATTAGAAATAAATATCTCTTTCCTTGAATTTAATTTAATAAGATATAAGACTACTACAATGTCTAAAATGAATGAATATTTCATATTCAGTCACGAGAAATGTACGATGTAGTAATATTTCGTAACGCCTTGAGTAATAATAAACTACTTTGATAACAACACTCGGACAACACGTAGGAAATATGCAACATCCATATATTTCTTGTAAGCCCTATGATGATATTACTGCCGTCAATTCCTAGCAAACATGACTGGCATGCCTAACCTATCAACGGATTTTGGCAAACATTGACGGCTTGCTGGACGCGATCCCATGATCCAGTGTCTACACAGTATACATCTGATGTTGCAGAGTTACTAGTACATGTGATGGTGACTTTAGTCCCTGCAGTCCTGTCTGATGTACTGGTACTGAACTGTATTCCACTCAGAAGGGGTTCTGTAGCCAGATCTGGGCACTCGGTAGTAGCTGAAGAGCGAAAATAATATAAAGTTCACTAAACACATCAATGTATGATTACTTTCCAGCTATGCACCGAACACAAATCACAGACATTTGTCTGAACATCGTGATATTTTGTAAAAATCTGTTTTGCTATAACTTTAAGGGTATTAACTCAAAATACATGTATACATATATCTGGTATTAGAATGACAGTTTTATATTGACTGTTCAATGTGTAGAAAAATATGATAAAATCGGGCAGAATTGTTAAATAATCAGAATATGGATATAACATTGCTACGAAGCCGTTTTCGTGTCATTTTAAAGAAGAAAACTCTTTTGTCAAGTCTGAATTGGAATTGCTATCAGGACAAACGAGTAGGATTGTCGAATCTCTATCTAGGCATACGAGTAATTTTGTCGAACCTCTATTGGAAAGTACGAGTAGGTTTGTTAAATCTCTGTCGGGACGTACGAGTAGGTTTGTTGAATCTCTATTGGAACATACACGTAGGTTTGACGAATCTCTGTCGGGACATACGAGTAGGTTTGTCGAATCTCTATCGGGGACGTACGAGCAGGTTTAGTAAGTTTGTAGAATCTCTATCATGACATACGAGTAGGTTTGTCGAATCTCTGTCGGGACGTACGAGCAGGTTTGCCGAATCTTTATCTGGACATACGAGTGGGTATGTTGAATCTCTACCGGGACATACGAGTAGGTTTATCGAATCTTTATCAGGATATACGAGTAGGTAATTTGTTGAATCATTTTCGGGACATACGGTAAGGTATGTCGAATCTCTATCGGGATATACGAGTAGGTTTGTTGAATCTTTATCGGGACACATCAGTAGGTTTGTCGAATTTCTGACAGGACGTACGAGTTGGTTTGTCGAATCTTTATCGAGACATACGAGTAGGTGTGTTGGGGAACTATGGCCTTCTCCTATGTGTTACATCATTCGAACTTGATCCTAACGATGTACGTAAAGAACATAAGCCGAGACCTTACGATGGCTATAAGTCATGTCATACATTTTTGGTTTTAAAAAAAGTTTTAAAAAGTGTTTATGTTAATTACATTGTTTTCAAGCTCAAAGGTAAAACCATGTGATCTTAAAGCCGGCGTGGCCTAGTGGTATCGTGCTCTCCTCCTGATCGGGAAGCCGGGGTTCAGGTACCGCTCTGGTCATGCCGGTGTCCTGTCTTTAGGATGAGACAGTAAAAACCGAGGCCCCGTGTCGTGGTATGCATGGCACTTTAATGGTCCCTCACTGCTTCGGGTTGGTCCGTTGCAAAGGTCTAAATTTGTATGCCCCGCATCAGGCAGATACCGTCACCATATACGTGGTGTGACGTTAAACAAAAATAAATCAATCTATTAAAACCCATGTGATCTGATATTTTGTGATTTCATTAACCTATTTATCTTAATGTCGTTCTCATCTGGATTGCGTTCTCTGATGTAGTTGAGCTCGAAAATATGATTTAAAGTAAACATTTTTTCTTCTGTAATATAGTATATTGGATGGTATGATGTGAATTATGCCTTCACTTACTTGTTGTGGATGCACTACATGTTGGACACGACTTTGGGAAATTCTGCGTTACTCCGCCTAAATATCCGATTCCAAAGGTAAGCAGAGCTGTCGATATATTGTGACGAAGAGATTATAAAAAACAAAACCAAACTGTTATTACATATCTACGGAAACCAATTAGAACGTATCAAAAATATTTTGGAATTTGATATAACGAATTCTTGAATTTGTTAAAATGGATTAAATTCGTTTTAACGAATTCTTGAATTTGTTAAAACGGGTTAAATTCGTTTTAACAAATTTGAAGAATTCGTTATAACGAATTAAATCTGTTATAACATATTTGAGGAATTCGTTATAACGAATTAAATCTATTATAACAAATTTGAGGAATTCGTTATAACGAATTAAATCTAAAATAACAAATTTGTTGAATTCGTTTTAACAGATTTTGAAATCGTTTTAATGAATTAAATTCGAAATAACGAATTCTTAAATTCATATATTCCTTAAATTTGTTGTAACAGATTTAATACGTTATAACGAATTCCTCAAATTTGTTAAAACGAATTTAATCCGTTTTAACAAATTCAAGAATGAATTTAATCAGTTTTAACAAATTTAGGAATTCGCTATTTCAAATTCAAAAGTATTTTTTGATAGGTACCTATTCGTTATAACGGATTCCTCAAATTTGTTATAACAGATTTAATACGTTATAACAAATTCCTCAAATTTGTTAAAACGAATTTAATCCGTTTTAACAAATTCAAGAATTCGTTAAAACGAATTCAATCCGTTTTAACAAATTCAACAATTCGTTATATCAAATTCAAAAATATTTTTGATAGGTCCTAAATGGGCCTCCGTATATAACAGATTTAATACGTTATAACGAATTCCTCAAATTTGTTAAAAGGAATTTAATCCGTTTTAACAAATTCAAGAATTCGTTATATCAAATTCAAAAATATTTTTGATAGGTCCCTATTCGTTATAACGAATTCCTCAAATCTGTTATAACGAATTTAATCCGTTTTAATAAATCAAGAATTCGTTAAAACGAATCTAATCCGTTTTAACAAATTCAAGAATTCGTTATATCAAATTCAAAAATAATTTTTGGTAGGTCCTAAATGGGTTTCCGTACATATCAGTACAATGGTCACCAACATATTTACATCTTTGACTTGCTTCTTACTGGTTTTTTGATTTATGTATGCTGCTATGAAGATGAAGAAACCAATTTTTTTTTTAAATCATAATACAAAAAGAAATACTTTACCATATTCAATTCCACAATACTGCGTTTCCGTTATTACTATTATGGTTAATAAATAGTATGCAGGAATCCAATTTGACAACCATCCATCCATGATCCGATGATTTATGTCCAGGTCCTTGCTATATTAGTATTGTTTGACCAGACACTCACCCTTTCTGATGCACATGTTGGTTAACAATTCGTAATATTACACACAAAGAAATAACCAACAGAAGTAATAGACCTTGTGTGTATAGGGGTTATGGTCGGAGATAGGATGAACTACTTATCGACTCAGTCAGAACTGTTTTACAAGATTCTTGTAAAACTTGCAAAATCCCATTTAATGGTACATGTATATAGATTTTAAACATCAATTGACCTTTTAATAAAAAGGTTTTTAAATTTGGTACACATGCAAGTCACTTATACCATTTTAAATGGGATGTTTCCCAGTTGCGAGTATGGATGCTTAATTACAAAATTTCCATGAAATATATATTAACATACTTGAGGTTTGTAAATGAATATCAACTTTCTGTGTTTCCAATTTCTGAAACCAAACAATTTTTACGACAGCTTTTCAACGAAAACTTGAAGCGTATTCTCTGTATTTTATTTGCGTAAAATTAAAGTTAGATATTATCAGGTCAACATTTCAATTGAATAGCGTGGCGAAAGACGGGCCATTTCTTCGAAATGGACCCGTATAGAAATGAGGAAGGGGATAGCATATGAAATAATACATATTTTGGAGTTTCAAATGATATAATAACGTTATGTATGCAAGGAGAGCACAATATGAACGATGCAGTATTGAACCTCTGGTGATTTATGTTCAAACCTACCATATGCTTTTAGAATAGACCCAAGGTACAGATAATCACAGACGGTAGGTATGGAAAGTACCAAAATGGGGATAAAAGCTGTTAAAGGTGAAGTTTATTTTTATTGTATATTATACATCGCAAGGTACAAGAAAGTACCGACGATATAACACAGAAGCATGACAATATTTTAATAGAGTTCATATCAATGTCATATTTTAATAGTTTAAATGAAAATACTAACATGTATACATGCACACCTACACGCATGTTCATTACAAAATAAGTCGAATTGGAAATATTTATAATAAATATAAAACATACAATGTGACACTCTAGCTACGTCCAAAATATACTGTCCCCTAATGTACCCATATAACCTCCCCATGTTTGTTTGTTTTGCGGTAAGAACTTTAAGGTTTTAATATCACTGTCATCGCTGATATATTTCATTCTATCGTGTATTGTCACATTGATAGGTGTGCGAACTCCTTGTTGCAAGGCGTCCTTTAGACTTATTTTATAAATGTCCGTATCGAACTTCATTTTGATGAACTTTGCGTACTGATCACGTAACACACCGACTGATACTACATTCACGATGACGTCAAGCTCACCGTCACCATCGACGTCACCAAGAGCACCTGTAATGCAATTCAATGATCAGATATATCTATAATTTTCATTATTATTTCTTGAAATAATGGTTGAAAAATCATAGTACGATGAGTAAACATTTAAATTTAGGTATGAGGATGCCTACAGAGGGTTTGATTTGAGTGTTACTAATAACCCATCCCATCCACGGAACCCATCCACTCTGTCATATTGTGAACACGACTGTTCATTAAATTAAAGTAATAAATTTTATCTAAAAGGAGAAGAAGAAGAAGAACAAGAATGTGAGATTCATACCTGTGGTTCTTTCATCTGGTTGCGTAAGTATACAGAATGGTTTGTCGCTTGATCTTTTACCACGTGACCATGGAACTTCATTTTCGGTCATTGTATGGTTTTCTCCATATTTCTTTTTCACGGCTTCTACCAGTTTTTTGTCTGATTCTGTCATCCCTAAATTCAGAAAAAGATACCTTAATATGGATTGTTGTTCATAATAAATTTCCTTTGGTTTCCTTTTCTTTACATAGAAATTATTTAACATATCAATTATTTTTATCTCAGTTATTGTGTCAAATACAAGTATTGTACAGAAACCGCATTTGTAATTTCTTTATTTTAATAGGATATTAAATATCAGTTAAATGAATATAATGAATTAAGTAATAACAGTTGTTCGAAACTTTAACTACTGGTTAAGCTAACCAATGGTTAAATTTCATCTGACTATACTTTTGAAATGAGAAGACTTTAAGTCATAGTCTATGTACTGATATGTAGCATACGAAACAAGCTTTGTAGAGTAATTTAAATTTTTATACAAACATTTTAAAATTCAAAATTATCGTCTCTCAAACTTTAATCACTGTTTAGCTTAACCGGCCCCTATCGTCGGCGTGATTTGTATAACAAGCAGGAAATATCTACTTTTTGGATGCGTTTTACGAACATATTTATTGATAATCTTGCTGTTTTTTCTACAATGTCATATGACTTTTATCCCTAAATACTTTATGTACTTTACTTAACATGTAATAACGGTGTTGTAGGCATTTGTAGAAGTCTTACTATAGAAGAATTTTTCTGATCCTTTCTCCCAAAGCTTTACAGGATTTCGAAGTGTCGTTCTATCAAGTGCAAAAAGTTCAGCTAAGTACACTGTTTGATCAGTCTCACACTCAACGTAATTGGCATCGATGACTCTTCTCTTGGACCGGAAATGACTTTCAGGAAGAAATACTCCTTCAATATCAGCTTCGTTTTCTTCCAACTCAGTTTCCACAAATTCAGTTCCCCGTTTGTTAATCTATATTAACATTAATACATCTAAATATATGCGTCACTGTAAACCTATTTCATTTCTTGAAATTTCAAAATGGTATGTCATAAAGAATGAATAAACGCATATATTACTTTTTTTTCGTAGACATAGCCTATAATTTGGATCAGCTGTCGATCACCTCCACAACGAGATTTCAATTTCTAATATTTGCTTTTTTATTTTATTTATTTATTTTTTTTTATTTTGATTTTTGGGTTGTGTTTTTGTTTTTGTTATGTTTGTTTATTTATACCTTTGTTTGTTTGTTTTGTTGTTGTTGTTTTTTGTTTGTTTGTTTGTTTGTTTTTTTTTTTGGGGGGGGGGGGGGTCGCGTCGGACTCCTGATCGGAAGGCCGGGGTTCGAGTCCCGCTCTGGTCATGCCGGTGTCATATCTTTAGGATGAGACAGTAAAAACCGAGGCCCCGTGTCGTGGTATGCATGGCACATTAAAGATCCCTCACTGCTTCGGGTGGGTCCGTTGCAAAGGTCAAAATTTGTATGCCCCGCATCAGGCAGATGCCGTCACCATATACGTGAAATATTCGTGGTGTGACGTAAAACAAAAATCAATCAATCAATCAATCATTTGGGGGGGGGGGGGGTGTTTGCTTGTTTGTTTGTTTGTTCATGAAAGATAAAATTTTCCCGAATAAACTCTTCGAGGAAAGAAGTGGTATCAGCACAGTTACATTTTTAACTATTTCAAGTATTTTACTCACAACTCTTTGTATTCCCGTTGCCCCGTGTATGGCGCCAGCATGAGTAGGATCTTCGCCATTCCTTCCCTGAACTCGGAATAGGAATAGATCTCTATTCCACGACTGTGTCCTTGCAGTGAGGTCAGAAGTGACGTCATATCTATGTGATGTAAGATTCCAAAGGACTGTGCCATCTTTTCCATCCAACACTACTGTCTGAATTAGACAGGTATCATTTTAATGACTAGTTGTTCGGAACTTTAACTACTGGTTAAGCTAACCAGTGATTAAAGTTTTACAGAAAATTTTGATTTATTAGATTTCTGTATAAAAATCTATATTACTTTACAAAGTTTGTTTCATATGCTACAAATCGGAACACAGATTATAACTTAAAATCTTCTCATTTCAAAGATATAGTCAGATGAAATATAAGCATTGGTTAGCTTAACCAGTTAAAGTCTCGAACAACTGACCCCTGTTGTACATGCATATCAATTTTACTGTATAGACTAAATCTATTACTGCTCAATACACATGTCTCTTTTGTACCAAACTAATTCCCAACAATTCAAATTTATGTCCAGTTTACAATTAGATAGAAATTGTTGTAAAGAAAGTCTTTTGAAATAGTTTGTATGTCGTTATTCCTTATATAACCTGAGTCACTATCAACCATCTCCCACAATAGCTCAAAGGATTAGAGGAAAAATATGGTTTGAATATACAAAACCTGTACATATTTTGAGAGATAGGATACAATTTAAGTGGTTTAATAATATGAGTGGATATTTATTTCTTTACACCTATCATCAATAAATATAATGCATAACAACAGTGTTTGAACGGTTTCATCATCTTTGCAAGGCAAGGCTTCGCGTAGTGGAGTAGAGCGAAACGGAGCCTGGCTTGCGAAGATGGGTTTCATATTGCATTCTGGTCAGTATTCATTTGTAGTCAGTGGCGCATTCACTAAAGGAGGAGGAGGAGGGGGGGGGGGGGGCATGTGAAAGTGAAATATTGACTAAAATACTCAGTCGTTTTGGATGCCATATGTGGAGTTTTACTGTTATTATTTATAACTTCAATCTAATTAAAATATGTTAATATTATATCTTAATACAGGGTTTGGGTGTTTTCAACCTTATTACATTCATGCCTTGTAAACTTGTGGGGGAAATGGGAGCCCCGGTCCCCATCTAAATCCGCCGCTGGTAGTACACACGTGATTAAATAGTAAAAGTATTGATGTGTATTTTTTTTCAAGACCATTTTAACGATCCTAGTTATAACTTTATGGTTTTTTTTACTTTGATAAAGCATTTTACGTGTGAAAATGATGATTACAACAGAAAATTATCTTATAACAGCAAACAGACAAAAAGATCATTTCTCAAAAACTTTCGGAGAGTAGTTTCTCTTGCTCTTTCTTCCATCACGAGTAAACACAAATGAAGGAAAACTAGTAAACTGCATATAATGGATTCTTACATCTGTAGTATTGTAAAAGGGCCAAGCACCTTCACTCCAGTGAACCATGAAATCAATGACGTCATCATCGTTGAAGTGACCAGGAGATGGAGAGCTGTGAAATGAAGTACGGTACAAACACCAATAGCATAACTGTTACAATTCATAACTGTTACATTAAAGTCGTAAGAATTCGAAAATGTTTAAGATAATAAAAGAGTTTTTTTTTCTCAAACAAAACAATACTTTTACTTTTTCAGAATCATACATTATGGTATGAATTGTATACGATAAATACAAGTACATTAATTACATTTTAATTATATGTATGATATATTTGTTTTATTACTTCAATAAAGTAATTATTAACCTGTAGGATTCTCTTTCGTGGAATTTAATCTTCCACATTATTTCAAGTGTTTCTCCATCGTATAGAATCATTGTTCCGTCGAAACTCGACATGAGGATATCTCTGACCCCGTCATGATTAACATCAACTAAGACAGGAGGGACCATGACACCCTTTGTATCACTTCTGCCACAAAATGAAATACAATAATACAGATATTATTATCACTGCATAAGAGATCTCTCATTTAAAAAATGGATATAGCCCTTTCTAAGTTCTTTAAATATCTTAAAAAGACTAATCTTAACCCCCCCCCCCTTTTTTTTTTTTTAGTCACACAAATATAACTCTTCCCCTTAAATCTCTCACAAATTTAATAAAGTAATAAATAAAGGTGAAAATGTCAATGTTTTATATTCCATACTCGATGAAACATCGTCATATGCATGTTATCAAAACCAGGTACACACTTTCTTTTTCGATTATTCTCCCATTGAAATTAACCCCCCCCCCCCTTTTTTTTTCTTTGAAATTGTCATACTGGATAACGACTTTGATATTAATTTTGTTTAGTCAAGTCTTTTCCATTATAGAATGAAGGGTTAAACATCTGTACACATATTAAACAGTTCAACTGTAAAAAAATAAAAAAAAAAACCGTTCAAATATTGTTCAAATCTATACAATTAGTAAACACGGGAGAATTTACTTGAATATGTCGATGGTGCCATTATCATTTGGTTTCTTGAATCCCCATTGACTGTACTTTCCTCCAAACATGGGAACTGGGTGGTCACGTGGATAGCTATGTATGAAGCGATATAAATCCGGCAAAGAGATCGCCATGAAGCTGCCTAAAATGACATAAAAGTAGAGAGCAAACGAACCCTGAATGTTCTCCTCAAATGTCACATAAAACTACAAAAATAAAGAATCAAGGGTGTAAAATAAAGGACAAAACGTTAAATTGGTATCATTGTATTCGTTTAAGATAATGATGCAAACTTAATTTAGTTGAAGTTTTAACATGCCCGACGCTATATAGTGGACATTCCGACTCCTGTGTTTTCGTAGGAAAATGTAAGTGACATTATTGCTCCCCTCACTTATAACAGTTGCATTAGACAAAACACAAATCCGATACAAGCTTTTCACTTATAATGGAACTATAGACGATTGATAGTATCAATTTCCTAGTATTCCTGTAGTTTTTGAGGAGCAACTATAAGAAATAATTCATAACCTTTGGTTAGAATATCCTTAAAAAGTGTTACTGTATTTCCTGAACTTCACAAAACTGCAACAAATTAATGGTAAAATAGAAAAAAATATTATCTTAGTATTGCCAAAACTGATTGATATGAATTTTGAAAAACTTACCGCCAACAGTTTCTCCTCCCGACCCATACAACACATATAGCGATCCATCTTTCCGAGTATGAACGACTGGCGAGAAATAGGTTTCTCTGTCCGCAGGCATTATTACCGGCCTTCCTATAGGTTTACCGGATCCACCGGATATCACCAGGAGTTGGCCAGCATGTCTTGCGTGTATCTATTATAAATAAGGGAATATTAGAAATATAACTTATATGAATTTATGTGAACAGTTATATGGATTTATATAAAAAGTTTCAAGTACGATTGCTTTCAACGCATTTTCGTTCATATCGTTAAATGAAATCGACAATTTACCAACAAGGTAGACATAGCGGTTACTATGAGGATCGAATCCACAGTTTACAAACACGGTTAACATGGTGGTTACTCTAGGGATCGAATCCACAGTTTACCAACACGATAAGCATAGTGTTAAATCTCAGAGATCGAATTCATAATACCTATCCTGCAAATCAGTACATGCCAGTTCTTTGGGTATTGAAGGAAGTGTTCGACAGAAGATATCTTAATAACGTTTTCAGTTTGTTAAATATATCTTATCCATTTCATCTTCTATTTAATATAAAGCTTAATCATTCTTTTTAATTCATTATTATTATTTTTCTCTTTGCTTTCTTATTGTCAGGCTTATATAAACTGAATTTGAATTATAAAATAAGCAATTTGATACTTAATTGTTTAATAATCATAATGTGATAATTGTTGGATGGAAACTTAATTTGCAATGAAGCAAACTAAAGAAAAGTATAGGATGAATTATCACATCTTAATGAGGGTATGATTAAAAGAATTTTTTCTTTGGGAGGGGAGTGGGTTCGTTCAGTCGGCAGTGCGCAAGTAAATCCCGTGAACTGCAGATCAGTATTTTCAATAAGTTTCGTATGCAAATATTTACTAACGCCAAAGTTCACATTCTGGTTGGCTTTGTGAGAGTTTTGCTGATAAAACTGTTCTATATATACTCTGACAGTTTTATTCAAAATTCTTCTAATCCAGTTTATAAAAGAATACTGCGATAATGTGACGTAATGGAGCTACAAGTGTACTAGCTATCTTAATCTTAAAGTACCTCTGCGGGGATAGTTGGATCTCCACCATGGGAGATTAACACTTCGCCTATGCCATCGTAGTCCATATCCGGAATGGTAGCAGGTCCATAAATATTCCATCCGAAATTCAGGAAATCTGAACTCCCCTCCCATAAAATTTCGCCTGAAGAACAATATAATAATCCTAGAATTACATACTCATATAAGGGCAAGTTATAGTATATAATATTAAATTTTGAATACATGTTTTTACAGTTTAAGTGAAATTGAGTTTAACAAGAGGAAAATGACAACAGGTGAGAGGTGATTTTGTATTAATAAGATGCGGTCGACCGTTGTATCAGGTAACACTGTGATAATCATACCATTTCTTGGATTTATAATCTGTATGGTTGCAAGTCTTCCAGTTGCTATGCAGTCATTCGTACCGTCTCTGTTGACATCGATAGCATGACAGTTAAGGGCGAATACTTCTGAGTAAGATTGCACCTTCCACAGCAGTTTTCCATCATATCCTCTGAGAGCAACGACCGCACCAGCACAAGGAACCTTCATCCCTGTCATTATATACACATGTACATGTAATAATGATAATATAGTATGCAGCTCTCTCCTAATTTACGTGTATTTAGTTTATACCACCTTTAGAAATATTGTCATGAAATCAACTGCATATCTTTTACTGGATTTCACGTCATCACATTGTATTTTCCGATAATAGTACTTAGTATCAGCCATTCGGAATTGCCTTGGCGTTTTACTTAGTCCTTTAACGTTAAATCATAATCTAAACGTTATCTTCATAAACTCTTCTCTTATCAAGCACTATTCCTTAAATTAAGTTTTTGATAGAAAATAAGAGATCTCTCATACAGAGGGTGCTACGCTACTCTCCGCTTTTTCACTCTGTAATCGGCTCAAATCCGCTATTTACAAGATTTTTTATAAAACCAAATGTAAAAACCTTTCGTTTCAAAGGTTAATTAATGTTTAAAATTTGTTGTATCATTTTCCTCAGTTTTACAAGAGTCATACAACAAGCAGTTTCGAACCGATTGAAGCGGTGTGACCTACTGGATAAGGTGCTCTGCTCGTGATCGAGAGGTCCCGGGTTCGACTCCCGCCTGGGCACACTGGTTTTTTGTCTTTCGGATGAGACAGTTAAAAACCGAGGTCCTGTGTCACGGCAGGCGTGGCATACGCTACTCTCCGCTTTTTCACTCTGTAATCGGCTCAAATCCGCTATTTACAAGATTTTTTATAAAACCAAATGTAAAAACCTTTCGTTTCAAAGGTTAATTAATGTTTAAAATTTGTTGTATCATTTTCCTCAGTTTTACAAGAGTCATACAACAAGCAGTTTCGAACCGATTGAAGCGGTGTGACCTACTGGATAAGGTGCTCTGCTCGTGATCGAGAGGTCCCGGGTTCGACTCCCGCCTGGGCACACTGGTTTTTTGTCTTTCGGATGAGACAGTTAAAAACCGAGGTCCTGTGTCACGGCAGGCGTGGCACGTAAAAGATCCCTCATTGCTTCGAGTGGGTCCGCTGCAAAGGTCTAAATTTTTATGCAATGCATCAGGCAGAAAACGTCAGCATATACATGAAATAATCGTGCAGTGACATAAAACGATATTCAATTAATCAATCAATCTGTATGAGAGATTGACTAAAGGTGGTGTAAACTCGTAGATGACCACCCAATGGGGGTGCACAGAATGATACAATAAATCTCATATGATATCGAATTCAATTTTCAGATATCTTATGCCCGATACTTGGGTCTATCGTGCCTCTACCGGTATGTGATTTAATTACTCTCTATCATCCGTACAATCCTGTATATTAGTGAGCATTGCCGTTGTATGTAAATGAACTAAATTAACATATGAACCACCGAACGAAGTAAAAAAATACAAAGAGAGACAACTTTCTCAAAATAACTTTAAGTTGCACTAGCTGTCATTTTTCCGTATTAAAAACGAAAGCTGTAACTATTCACCCTTGTCTCTCTCCTGAAGTTAAGCCTTTACACGAAATTACAATGTTATATAAGTTCGGTTAGTAGTGGAAAAATTCATTAAAATGTAATTAAATGATAACGACCTACCCGCACAAAGTCGGTAATTTTTTCTTCACCTGGCATGCTCAGTGTATCAATGACCTAGCCAACTAACGCGAGATTAGGAAACTTACACTAATAACAACAACACTGGTGACGTAGACCAAGCTATCGGAGATGAGACGTCCTCGATTAAAGACAGAATTCCATAACACCAGGGATGAAAAAAGTCTGTGACGAAACATTTTTAGAACAAGAAAAACATAGAAGTTGCACTAGAGCGATGGGAACGGGGGGAGAGTTGTCAATTTACACAAAATACTTCGCCCGAGTTTTTGATGTTTACATTTTTCAATACCACGTCAGCACGAGACCTTGACATTCCATTGTATTGATTACTTGCGTGTTTGTATTACGAAAGCGGTCCGATATTTACAGTCATTAGGAAAGGTAATCTCTTAGAATTAAATGTTGATGATAATGTGTAAAGTGGACGACATGAAAGAAACGTAAATGCATTTTGTAAAATTCTTTAAAAGAAATTGTTTTAAGAGTCCCTTTTGGGGCCCCTCGATCAAATCATGTGGAACTACTAATGTGACATAAAGCTTTAAAATGTTCATTGTATATAGCCAAATTACTATTGACAGTATTACTAATGACATTTTTTCTTTTCTTCTGTGCATTTAATATTCGCCTATATATCTTTGAGTTTACAAAGCTAGATAAAACATGTTTTTACTAAGATATACTCAGCTACACACTTTAGTGCATTGTTTTTATCACGTGATTTTCTGACCCGATCTACATACGTGTCAAATGTTGTGTAAATGGTGAATGTAACGGACATTTCTCAATTTTTCCGGTTTTTAAAAACTTGTCAATGTCGTCAAAAGAGTTGACTTTCGATATAGCATAACTTTGTTTTGTAGTTTGATTGTATGTAATTTTAGATAATTAAATGAAACATAACATTATTGTTATACCAATTTTGACAGCTAATGCAACTTTAATAAAATTAGAATAAATATACAGTGAAAACTACAATTTCAACTCCAAGGCAAGGGAAATAACTTCAATTAAAATTTTGCCATAAGAAAACTATCTATTGGTTCACATTCACCTGCGGAGTGTGGAATCAAAATACGTTTGTGTCGTTCAATAAGTGCTGCACATACTTGACTACTGTGGTTAGTCAAACAGCAGACTCTTTTTCTCTCCTGGTTGTACCTCTAATATCTATAGTATCAATAAATATCTACCGTCACTGGCGTTTAAAAGTATGATATCGCATTGTTACCTTCGTATTTGAAGAAAAACAAAATCAGACGCGGCTGAAGTATCATTTTATTTATCTATTTATCTATTTATCTATTTATTTATTATTATTATTATTATTATTATTATTATTATTATTATTATTATTATTATTATTATTATTTCAAAGATTGGGTCTGATTTTGGTAAGTATTTCTTTTTAAGTTTGACCTACCGATGCTGTTACAGAATTTGCCCATGCTATCCTCCGTGACCATGGAGCTGACATCTTTACCAAGCGCCAGACCAATTATAATATCCAGGACGCCATCACCATCTACATCCACCAATCGAATACAAGATTCTGTTCCTATATAAAACAAATTTTATCATAACTGTACAAATGACATGGCTAAGGCAATGAGAGAGAGAGAGAGAGAGAGAGAGAGAGAGAGAGAGAGAGAGAGAGAGAACTTCAGTACACAAGCCATTCCCTTCAAAACACGACAAACATGTATACACAAAATGTTCTGGCATGTTTGAATTTTTTTTTACAAATTTTGGGTATCAGCTACTTTATAAGCATCTTCCGTGATCTACATCATTTTATCATGCTCAAAAACATATACAATTATGCGTAGATTCCAATGTTTAAACATCTCCCTTACCATAATCCGATATCTTAGTTCTCCATGGGGCAGATTTCTTGACCATTTTATGTACTCCAGTATTTTCTCTATGTATATATAACGGACTATAGAATCCCGCCATATAGCCAATGCCGAATACAAGCAGTGTTACCGCAAACACCAGAGCAGCCCTAGTCGACGTACAGCATCGTTCTTTCTTGTTACTATTAACGGCAAACTTGTAACCTATGCCATTGGATTTATTAGACGAATTGTTTCCCTTTATATGCTCATGGAGTTCAGGAGATGTCTCGGTGTTGTTTTCTTCTCTACGTTCCGGAGGATCAAAATCGTCATCGTTATCGTCTTCACTTCCGCTTCCTAACGGAAGTAAGTGTTTATAATCTGTTGTGTTTTCTATTCGTTTACCTATAGTAAAAGAAATACAATCTATTTTAAAAGAAAATGCAGAAGACATCTGACAAAGCTGTATGACACAAATCACAAATACGTTTTGCTCAACGTTGATATGAAATTAAAATACCTAACATTTTACCTTTGCCCACTCTTCCTGTTACATTCAGCTTCCCGTCCCAAGTATCTAACCTACATATAACCATGGGACGAAAGAGCTTCAAACACCGACGTACACGTCACTAATAGAACTAATCTATCAGTCAGTTCAGCCTGTATAACAATGAATATGTATGCTTATGGCCTTTACTTTTACTTCTACACCACTAGATCGTACTAAAAGAAATGTCTGTCAAACAAAACATTCTCCAAAGCAACATTTTATATGGACATCACAAAATTGTGATTAATAGGTACATACTCACCTTCTACCCCAATACCCGTACTTTGTTTTTTGGGGGTTTTCTTTTTTTTTTTCTTCTTTTTTTTTTTTAAATTTTTTCAGTTGTACAGTATTCAGTTTTTATTATTTGTTTCTAATTATTTTTACAAATAAAAGATTGGTTAATCCAAAGATCTGGGGCAGAAGTGGATTGGTAGTCAGCAGCAACGATACTCAATTTTTGCTATTAAAAATTGACTAAGAGGTCATTTATACTACTTTTAAGATATAATGTATCCCCTTTCGTAGGAAATTGAACGATCTAAGGGGTGGAATTTTCTTTTTGAAACTTGCTGGATCCCCTTTGACTTAATACATGTACTAACCTAAGTGTGTTGGATAATAAACTTATACGACAATTAAATAGGCGGAAGGCGGATTGTCAGCCCCATAAAATTAAAACTCCCTTCGAAATTCTGAACAAACGTTGATAGAATTAATTAATTAATTAATAATGATAATAATAATGATGATAATAATAATAATAATAATAATAATAATAATAATAATAATAATTATAATAATAATGATAATAATAATAATAATGATGATAATAATAATAATAATAATAATAATAATAATAATAATAATAATAATAATAATATAATAATAATAATAATAATAATAATAATAATAATAGTTAATAAAACTAAAAAAAAAACAGCTCAAAACATTTACATGAACAAAAAAATGAGTTCCCTTTCAGGGAAATAATTTTCAAAAAAGTAATCATTCATACCTGGCATAATATAAAGATATATAGTTCTGAAAATCCCAGTTAACACATGGACAAAGTTGTCTAAGGTCACCTCATGGACGGTTCAATCCGTCCAAAACTGATACAATGTTATTCTTATCTTGGCATTACATATATGTGTTTGTATAAGCCATTCTTAAAACCAAAATCTGTTTATAGAAACAAGATAGCTCACGGATGAATTTCTACTATCGTTATCAGTAAATGCGATTACAAATGACTTACTGCCGGTTGGTTAACCTGCGAGTAATCAGTACTGCTTCATTTCTGTAGATATATATAATTTATTGAATCATTATTGTTTTACGTCACTGCATGATTATTTCACGTGTATGTTGACAATATCTGTTTGATGCATTACTTGGAAGTTTATATCTTTGAAATAGACCAATCCAAAGCATCGAGTGATCTTTTACGTTCCACGTACTGCCGCGACACGGGGCCTGGGTTTTGATTGTCTCATCCGAAAGACAGAACACTGGCGTGTCCATCCGAAAGACAGAACACTGGCGTGCCCAAGTCGGGAGTCGATTTTGGAACCCATGGTTCGTTCATCTATTAACATCTCATCTATTGAGCTACACCGGCTTCCGTAGATGTAAAATACACCGTCAAAGTATCATTCAAATTTGGATCCGGCAAACAACAGGATTTATATCTTACGGTCTTGTGTTCGAAAAATACTGAATTCATATCGATGGCAGTCTTTAAAATGTAACAGATATATCACAGAATACATATCATGGCAAACGTCGGTTTTGTCGGTTGTATAGATGGACATTTTTAAAGCATTATATCATATAAATGCCCAGTGGCGGATTTAGAGAGGAGGGGAGGGGGCGAAGCCCCTCCCCCTTTTTTGGTCACATATTTACTAGTAAAAATCCAGATTTTGCACCAAAAATGGCTGAGAAGTTTGACTAATAATCATTTGCCTCCCCCTTTTTCGAAAATCCTGGATCCCCCCCCCCCTGATGCCTTCAACATATAGGCGAAATGATGCTGGAAAGGTGTTAGGGAAAAATCAATCAATTAGAATTTTGATAGAAATAAATATCATGAGTATAAAATTATGTACCATCACACATTCTTTTCCAGAGAACTACAATTCGAGTTAGAAATCAATTCCCTACCCCTAAAAATGGCATCCTCTTATTGATAGAGTATGTTTGTTTTGTGCTATATTTATATATTTATATGTTATCTTGACATTTAATGACATCTTGTCGAGGTAGCGAATCGTGTTTATGACATATCGTTAAGTCTAGAGCAAGTCTTATTTTTACGCGCAAAAAAAGTTTCGTTTTGTGTTAAAATGATTCATTTTCGAAAACATTAATTGAGTTGTAAATTTTGTACTCTATTTACAAATAGACTACAAAATAAGATAATACAAAAAAAAAAAATAAATAAATGATAATAATAAAAAAAGATGTGTCACTCTTATGTAATAAAAGTAGCGTAGTGTGATTGTAAATAATTAAAACTATTTTCACTGAGGGTTTGTTAATATTGACATTTATGTTATATTACATTTATTACGGCACGAATAATAATGATACTGCATTACAGTCTTCCTTATTACTGATAATTTATGGTGGTACGCCAACTTTATAATACCTTTATAACGCCCTCGATAGATTCACATCTGCAAGAGAAAATAAGATGGAGGGCATATTCCATTCAGATAATATTGAAATCTCTTGCAATCCACCAAACTCCACACACCTCAATTCCAACAACGCAGTACCTGTCAAACGACCAAACGCAGATGAAAACAACACTGAAAATATAGAGACATGCGATACTAATCAAGGAGTCAATGAAGTCAATCAGTTGACCGGAGGAATTGGCAAACCTTTTTTGACAACAGTAAAGCAAGGACTACTGCGATGGAAGTTATTGCTTGCTATTGGTTCTGCAGTGACAGCTGTGGTCATTGTATCTACGGTTGTGGCCGTAACAACATCGTCTTCATCCGATGATGGACCAGAGTCACTTCCACCCTCAAATGAGGTAACAGGTAAATACATGATGGGGATATTTTAGTGTAATCAAAACTTTCCCAGGTAGCTTATTCACTTTTGCACTTTCATGATAAATACAATTTTCATTCCGATTCCGTGACAATGGGCCCCAGTTCGTGTTGAGTGTTTTCACCTAATATCAAGTATGTGTCTTGTCATACTACACACAATAGCTATTCTTATGCAAAAACTTAAATGAAGCAGTAGCATATTGATTACTTGCGAACATGACATGGTACCCCGGTTTTTACTGATTTGTCTAACAGTAGGACTCCGACGACCAGCCTCTGATCGAGACTCGAATCAGTTGCTTCCAATTGATTAAATGGTTTAAATTAATTTTTACATAATTTAAAAGACAAACACAAAAGTTATAGAGTATGATCTCTAATGTCAATTTATGTCTTGTAAATTTAAGGTATAACCCAATATAAAATCAATTTGGCTTCGAGGGTTTTCTCCGGGTACTCCGGTTTTCTCCCACACAAATGAAACTTTTAGGCTACGCCAAGTTCCGTACCAAAAAGCAAGATTTACATAAGATGTTTACTTGTTCCTTAATCGTTGTAAAATAATAAAGTTCAAATTTTAAATATAAAATCTTTTCGTAATATCCAAAAGATTATTTAAATAACTGCATTCAATTAAATCCTTATTTTCGTAGCTGAACTAGTTCTAGGTATTCATGGAGGGTGCTGCTACCAGATTACGAGACTCTACCCGACAAAAGTTATTATCCTTGATGAGTCTAAGTTTTACTACAATAATAAAGCATGAAATAATTCCTATTTTACATTGTGATCTTTAGGTTCCAGCTGGAGTGAATGGGGTAGTTGGTCACCATGTTCAACAACCTGTGGACCAGGTACAAGATACCGGAACAGAACATGTCTTAGCGACGAGGAAATGCTGTCTTGTGATGGAACAGCCAATGAAACACAAGCGTGTTCATTACCCACCCCGGATGGTAATCTACATGTGTATTTATACTTTTAAGCGATGGGTATTCTCTATTAAAAGTAAACTAGGATTTATCTTATTTTAATATTTGTATCATATTGGTACATATTTTTGCCTAGCGTTAGTATAGAGAAGAGAAAACAGAAGACATCTGACAAAGCTGTACGACACAAATCACCAAGGACATGCACACAAAACATGATAATAGTAAAATATACACGGAAAACGACATTACAAAAATATCTGATTTTGCAGCGGTTACGATACCGACCTAGGATGGTCAATTAAATTAACAAATATCACTCAGTTGTTATGGTTATATTGTTTACGGGTTTTCATTTGAAAACATCATATAAATGTGTAGACCATAACAGTGCACCTTTCAAAAATATTAAAACGTTTATCCTGAGTTTACTAAATTCCATAATAAGTTGACAATTGGTCTGTTCCATTACTAATAATACTTTAACAAATTGGTTTGAATGTCTAATGGTTTACCATTCGGTACGACTTGTTTTTACTCATTATTGTAACGAAAACCCCCCTAAAAATAAATAAGTAAAAAATAATGAATAAATAAAAACTAATGAATAAATTAAAAATAATGAAAAGATAAAAAATAATAAATAAATGAAAATAATAGATAGATAAAAAGAATAAATACAGAAATGGAAAAATAGATCCCAAATATCTTGTAAAAATCATTTATGAAAATCATGGTATCTTGTTAGACCAATCAGAGCAAGATTTTAATCTTGGCTGAAATAACTTATGATAGGCACGGGGTTGATTATCATTAGGTCATGGATAATAATTTCAGAACTGGAACTCAGAAACATATCCTGAGATAATATTCGATTGAAAGACACATGATTTCTACATGAATATCTTAATTAAATACATCTGACATGCAAATTTGAACATATACTTTTATCTTTGTACAATTCCAGAATGAAATTATGAATTGAAGTATGTTTACATGTATTTCCTATAAATGAAATATTAAATCTAGAATGACATTCATAAAATTATGGCCCACATATTTATGCACAGAGTTAAACAAGTTATAAAAGAGGCTCTTGATTTTAGTGAAAGGAAAGTGGACAACATGGCAGCCATGGTCAAATTGTGACGAAAGTTGTGGTGGAGGACGGCAAACAAGGAGTAGAACATGCACTATAGGGGCATCTCCTAGCAATGACTGTATCGGCTCATCAATGAGTGCTAGGGACTGCAACATATTTGACTGTCCAGGTATAAAACTATTATGATATTTTGTTGATTTTAGAATTCTGGATTGTATGCTCTGTGAGCCCCTTGTGATTTTAAAACAAAAATATTGAAGTTTCTCCCGAAGTAGTAATCTAATATATCTTCTGATAAAATTTGGTAAATTGCGGACAATGATGCTTATATCACAAAGACAATTTGTGATAAAGTGCTATACAAACAACTCTTGTTAGAACTGTGACTTTGATCTCTTTGTTTGTGTTACTATTTCTTTAACTCATTATTTGACATTCTCATTATTCGAAATTTTCAGACTTCTTAAGTGACGTGTTAATTGATTTAATTGATATGTTTTACTTTGATCGGTGCCATCACTAATCTTTTCACATATGGACATTGCTCAAGGGCAACTGAAAAAATACCCGTGAAGTTTTCATTGTTGTAAATCATTATATATACTCTATTTGTATTTTGTATAGTTAGTTAGTACCTAGGCTTCGGACTCTACGGGTGTAATTTTGGATCACCAGGATTCAAACACCGACCTAGTCATTAAAGTGCTACGTTTTAAAGTTTATAACATCTTACTTTTTCATTGTCGCCGGAAATACACACATTACGTATTTTCCCCGGTGATACTTATTGTAAATGAGATGGCACTGACAGAAAAACAACTAATGTCTTTTTTTTCCTCGGATTTCATGTATTGTGTTTGTCCTATGAATTACTATGTTGCATTTCAATATTTAATTTTATCATGCTGTGAGTGATTCGTTATCAGTTCATGAGCGGTCTAACGCCGACGATCCGAGTTCGATTCCCGGGTTGCGCCACTATGTTTAAGAGGTTGGTTACCTCCTGCTTCCATATCGCGATATTACCTCTTGCTTCCATGTCGGATATAACTGAAAAATTGTTGAAAGCGACGTAAAACTCCAATCAACCAACCAACCAACAAACCTAACTATTGACACTGAAGGTTAATGACAAGAAAAATTTATTTTTGAAATCTATTCATCAAACATTTACCTGGTGATATGTGTTTCTTTCCACAAAATGATCTATAACATAGTATCAATGATAAAATATAAAACTTTGCATTGAACGATCCGAGTATTTGACTACATTCTACGATAAAAGTATGCTTCCAACAACATCCTGGCAATTTTATGATGCAATAGTTAACGTTTTGCATACAATACATACATTAAGTAGAATATTTGTTTTACTTTGAACCTCAAGATAATAAAAATTTAACTCCAGATTGCAACAGGAATTGTACAGAGGGAAAACTTCACGACACCTGTGATATTTGCATCTGCAGTCTAAACGTAACCGGAATAGTTAGAGGTCCGACTGGATCTCCTCTACCAAATGTCACCATTTTCCACTCATCCTCACCCATTCGTATGCTTGGAGAAACAAATCTAGGGGGTCGATTTGTTCTTCTTTTCCTGTGTCAAGAAGATACCCTCTTATTCAGGAAATCGCATTATCTTGATAAAACAGTTGTCAATATTACTGAAAACACAGATGATATTCAGATGTTATTTGCAGGTATTTTAAAAAATGTATTACTCTGTACACATGTACATTATCGTAAGTTATGAGATTAGAATTTTTTTCGACTACAAAATATCTTGTTCCTTGACTCATCAACATATTTTATCGAATAATAAAACATTTTCAATTAAGTTTAAAGCTAAATATCTGTTGTCAATCAACACACACAAATTGTATAATTAAGTTCTGTGTTTAGTATTTTTGTAGTGTACAAGCAATGACAGACAGATTCATTTATTATTTTGCTGGTATAGAACCAAACATACATGTATGTTTTGCGTATTCTGCATGCAAATGATACTTTTAGGGCACATGAGATTCAGTTTTAATAGCATTTTATTTTGTTTATCACCATGATGGGAATATCAAAATGCTTTATTGGAAATCATAATATTCTTGAGATAAAGTAAAATAAGAAAATAACTGAACATATGCCATAGGGGTAACTGGAGCAATAACATCGTAGTAATGACAACAACGAACTACGAGGATATTTAATCTCTTAGAAAATCAAAGTTTATTATTATTATTATTATTATTATTATTATTTGAATAGTTTTTTCCAAATCACAAATATGTCATAGGACAATATCCTTCAACAAAATTGTCATGCGAAGGGTAGTAATATACATCTATATACATTTTTATGTCCCAGGATCGATGGGTTGGGGACATATACTTTTTGTCCTGTCTGTCAGGTCCGTTTGTCCGTCTTTTGTCAACTTTCACCTTGGCCATAACATTAGAACTTCATATTTCACATGCGTACTCGGCTAATGAAGCCCTTTTAAATGACACCATGATCGATGAGCTTCACGCTAAAAATCACTTTAGACTTTGTTACCACCGGGGCTTTAGCGTTTCACAAACACAGCTTGTTCTGTAAATGCAAATAAGATTTTTTTATTTAAAGGTGTACCATACATGGAAAGACATCCTCGATCCCAGGCTGGTTTAGTTGGTAACAACATGTCATTGACTTGTGCTGCGAAAAATTCAGAATCTTTGTCATACGAATGGTAACGTGTACTGACACATCTATATTAAGAATACAGAATTCATTCTGATTATGAAATATTTCAAATCTCTATCAGAAATTGTTTTTTTCTTTCTTTCTTCCTTTCTTTCTTTCTTTCTTTCTTTTTTTTTTCTTTCTTACCAAACAAATAGAATTTAAACATAAACCTATGTTATGGTTCGTGTCTGACTTTATTTTTATTTCATATTTTCAATGTATTTAATACTCACAAAATAAATATGTATCGTTCAGGTTTAAGGATGGTAATGTTATACGAGAGGGATCCGAGGCACTAAACCTAAACAATGTAAGACTTAATGATACAGGAGTGTATAGATGTCGTGTAAATGGTCCTGGGGGAAGTATTTTCTCAGATGAAGCTTTCATTGACGTGAAAGGTAAGCTACAAGCTTTGTAGTAACTCATCTGTTATCAAGTATAAATGTATACACTGTTAATGCGAATATATGCTTAAATAACAGTTTTGTTTACAAACAAATAAAAGGTGATATATAGAATTTTGTGTACCATGTGCGCATTTTTACATCATTTCTATTCAGACATCTGAAGCATATGTATTTGAAGAGTAAACTAGTTGCTGAACTGAACTAAAATTAACTGATCCTTATATGCCTGGCATCACACCTTTTGGCACACTTTATCATTATGACGTCATAAATAAATGGCCTGTCAAACATGAATCAAGCTGTGACGTCACAATAACACTACGTAATGGCCGTGGTTAAATTTGGATTTGGCGATCCCTCAATTATTAGCCAAAGAACCAGTCTAATGACAAGAGATATGTATAGGGGGATACTTATTATTTTTTATATTTTGTGAAGATCTGATATGTATATACTTGTCCATATCCCATGATCCTGTTCTAGATTTGGTAATAATTACCTATTTTTTCGTTTCGATATATTTTGCTTTCAATTTTTACTTTCTACAGTATTCAATAGTTTTTAAATATTCAACTGAACTTTTATTATTCTAAAGGTGCATCGGAGGAGTATTGTAGAAACTCTCTGGATGTCAGATATGTGACACTGCCACAGGATTGTATTCAATCAGATACTGGATCCAATATGCTACAGATCCACACTTGTCTTCCAAAGCCTTGTGATAAGCAAACAAATAATTCTAGCAGCTCTATATTACCAGAAAATACCGAGCGACGATGTGGACCGACGGTATTTGAAAGACGTTCAATAACATGTTCTTCTATTATAATGACGATGTACGATGTAACAACGTGTGGCTGTGAAGCAGAGTATACTTTGCCCAAAGAAACCATTATTAACGGAATCGTCACCAAAGCAAGCGATGGGAACAGTTTAAGTGAAATAAAGGTATTTGTTGATGGAAGTAAAGTTGCAGAAACTACAGGAGGAAAATTCAGTTTTAAAATATCATCCTACAAACGTCGTCTATCAATGTTTCTGGAGGATTCACATAAAGAATTTTCAGACACTGTAACTGTTTTTCATAAGGATGACAACGTTTTTGAAACCAGTGAAATTCGTATTTCATTACCTGAGTTATCGCAATCTTCTTTTTTCGATTCTGAAGTCGGTGGAATATTGTCCCGAGGTGATAGTTCTTTGATATCTTTGACAATCCTTGATAATGCTGTATATCGCAAAGACGGGAGCCAGTACACAGGTAATGTCACTGCTCATATAGACCTTTATGACGCTCGGAACTCAACACAGGTTTCCTTTTTACCAGGAGACAATATATACGTAGATGAGGAAGGAGGTCAAATAATTATCCAATCGGTTCTTACATTTAGACTTTTATTATTACTGAATAATGCTGAAGAATTATATATGACAAAGTCTATCACAGTTCATATAAACACTCAACTAATAACACTTCCCAACGAATATTTCCTCTTTGGTTTAGATGAAACGACCGGATATTGGTTTAAAGTTCAACACACGTCTTCGGCTTCTTCCGCTAATCATACTTTAAGTGATATAGATCCGTCTACTCAACGCTTCTTAATGATTGGAACTCTTCTTCAAGATACAATGGACTGCTATTTGAACTTGAAAGCTTATCACCTGAGCTCAGGAACCACCCCACCCTCTTATACACGAAGTGTATCGACATATTTAAATGACAAACAGAATATTGCTGAGCGGATTCATGAATCGAGTGTTTTGTCTGACACACATAGAATGATTTGTGGCAATGATCTTTCCGGTCGCCTTGATGTCAGTAGATCAGGTAGGACGTTCAATGCACCGACTTGTTCATCGCTTGCAGGCTGTGGTATTGTAGAGCGACTGATAGATCTACTGGAATACACGCGCATTGGAAACACAACAATCGGAACAAAGTTCATTACGATTCAAGACGGACCATTTTATTCAAACAATTACGCTTCTTGTGGCAACCAATTTAATTTTTTAGAAATGTCTACTAATTTACAATTTAAAACCCTGGACGTGAATCCAAGAGTCGAGAAAGGATTACAGTTAGCAGATGAAGAACTTGGTAGGGCTATTTGGTATCCATTCCGGAACATGAATTCAATGTCGACAGCGAAGATTTTCCGAATATGCATGGTTCGTGTCCGAATTTCGGATCGTACTAGCGTTCCAGACGGTACAAGGATACGAGTGATTAGCTTAGGAGGTCATTCTTCTGTTGATGGGGTTATTCTTGGTGTACATGAAGATGAAGTCGTTGACAGACAAGCCTGTGTGGAATATAAATGCAGCGGGACGGTTCCATTATTTCTCAATAGTGACGCTGCCGAGGTAGAAGCGAACACGCGCGTACGAATCAACAGTATTGGTGCATCTTGTACGGAATTGGAAATGGACGTTCCGAGTAATTCGGAATCAGGGCAATTTATAGCTGATGTTTCTGATTATAACTCAATAGAAACACAGCTTGATACCCTTAAGACAACGTGCTTGGCTTCTGGGGATGCCTTTGCTCAACTTTCGAACTGTTAATTTTTTTTTTGCTGATTTCATTATCCTCATATGGTTTCCATGTGAAATTTATCAAAAATCACTAATCCAAGTACGTTATATAGGACATTCACTTAAGTGATTAACCTATATTTTTTATTCTAATAAATATAGAACATGTATACCTTTTAACTTAGTGGACCATATGCGCATTTCGACAACTTATATCTCTTCAGTGATGCGCGTGGCCAAATGATTGGAATCCGCAAATTATATAAATATTTGAAGAGCAGTGTTGAAACCAAAATGACCGAAAAGTGAACCAAAAAATATATCTAAGGACAGAGCTATGCATGAGGGAGATACTCCTTAGTTTTGGAGTGATTACTTAATTTGATAAGTGAAAATTTGAAGTATATATTTCATGTCAGTACAAAAGTGCTGAAAACTAGACATGATGCCCTCAGGGACTATCAGTCCACCAGCAGTAACACCGGCCTAGTCGTTATAATAAATATAGAACATATATACCTTTTAATTTAGTGCACCATATGCGCATTTCGACAACTTATCTTCTTTAGCGTTGCTCGTGGCCAAATGATTGGAATAAGACGTCTCGGCACTGCTTCGCCCTATGAATGCAATGACAATATTAATAGTATTGGTAACCTAACTGGTCCTGCGTGTCAATCAGTTAACGTTCTTGGTTTATTCAACAAAAGCCAGAGGAGGCATCGAAGTCATGGTAAACGCAAATACAACAAACCTGAAATACATAATATTTCCTTTAATGCTCTTTTGCCATTTATAAATAAACCTGTGGGCCTTCATCACATTCGTACAAACTTTATTCTATTTCACTTAGAAAATTACACGAGTTGTACGTATCGTCCAGACACCGTATATATACTGATATAAGCTCTGCAGAGTATAGACTAGATGACATTGTTGTGGACATATCGATCGCTAGACTTTTTCGTCCCGTCAATTTAGATATATCTCTGGAAAAATCTAATCGCCCTTTCATTAAAATTAAATTTGCAAATAAAGGCATTGATTATTTAAATTTTGGCCAAATTTTAAACCATAAGTCTATTTTAGAGAAAATACCTCCATATTTCAAAAAACAAAGATCCGCCATGTATTTCCTACAGCTATACACCATCAGCTGCATCCAAAATTTAAAATTACAAAGGGTTTCTACAGTGTCTTAATCTGAGTAACTCTGTATGCCATCCTCAACCGTGTGCATGTTCCTCATCTAATTTTGTATATTCTCTTAGTGGCCATGTCATTACTGCTGATCTTGATATTGTTAAAAACACCAAATTAAGAGAACTTTTACTTAAAGGTCGAAATACAGAGATGTAAAGACGATGGATAAATCCAAACCACAAGTCCAAAAATCATGAAACCACAGGACATACAAAATCAGTGAAAATGAAAAACAAATGGAAAATAACAAAATATGTCTACTTGAAGAGCATATGTGAACCCAGATCATTCACATGGAGCCAAAATTTTGAGAATGTTATGAACTGCTGCGAGGAATATTCTACACGATGGGCAAGAAGAGAAGAAGTACAGGTTGACACTTTTTCGGAATGGATTAAATCTATTGCAGTACTGCTGAGATCAAAAATTAAAAAATTACAAGGCTCTGTAAACATCAGATTCGAATCTATTTTTAAAGATCCTGATGTTGTCAGAGAACTTACCTTCCTCCGAGAACATTATATCATTACACCAACAGACAAAGCGTCTAAATATACATTTACCTGTAAGAAATATTACTTTGACAGCCTAGTGAAAGAATTAGGATTAAATTCAGCTCCATGAAACCCTACTTATACTCTCACGAACTTTTCGGTTTCGGAAGTACTTGAGAGTCCTCTATCCTCAATACGTTTAGTATTGACACAAATAAATTAAATTTAGAACTTCCATATTTGTACGGCATTCCAAAAATGCACAAAACCCTTACAAACAACGCTTTATCGCTGGTCCCTCGAAGTGTTCCACAAAATCTGTATCGATGGTACTCACAAAAATATTATCAGAAATTAAATCTGGCCTTCATAGATATTGCGAAACAGTGTATTCCAGAAGTGGAATTAATCAAATGTGGATCCTTAAAAATTCAAAAGAGTTGTTAGAACAGCTAAAATCAAAAAGTTTTACTAAAATTCACTACATAAAGTCTTTTGACTTTTCGACACAAAGATCCCTCATCAGAAATTAAAAGACAGATTAGCGGAAATTATTCGAAATGCATTTACTAGTAAAACAGAAGCCGCAAAATTAAATATATAGTCATAGGCCGTAATAAAACTCACATTGTTAGGGAAAATTCTGATTCCAAAAATAAATATACTGAAACAGCTGTCATCCAGATGCTTAACTTTCTTATCGATAACATTTTTTTGGTGTTTGGAGGAAAGGTTTTTCAACAAATTATCGGCACTCCAATGGGCACTAATTGTGCTCCGCTTCTGGTTGACATATTCCTTTACTTATAATAAGCTGAATTTATTCAGTCTTTGCTTTCGCAAGGAAAAAAACAATTGGCTCTTGGCTTCAGTTTCACTTACAGATATATAGATGACTTGCTTTCAATTAATAATCCTTCATTCGCGGATTACCATAGCATCACTTATCCAAGTGAACTGCAGGTCAAAGAAACCACAGAAAGTAGTTATTCTACTTCGTATCTAGAAAAAAGAGAAGTTACTGGCTCAGTTATGTGGCAGAAATCACCATGGAGCTATGCAATACATGGATATAAATAATATACTAGCACATATAACACATTACAAAAATATTTGATTGTAGTGCAATTACGATACCGACTTAGGACGGCCATTATGTTGATTATTGTTAGATATTATGTTGTCTTTCGACATTAATGGTCAATTGAACACCTCACTCTATGACAAACGTGACGATTTCAATTTCGCTATCACACACTTTCCTTTCATAAGTAGCAACATTCCATCATCGTCCGCATACGGCGTATTCATATCTCAGTTAATACGTTATTCCAGAGCATGTTCTAATTACAATGACTTTGTTCTGAGGGCTAGGCGACTTTCAGTTAAGCTGCTCAACCAGGGTTATATATGTGCTAGACTAGCAACGTCACTGAGGAAGTTCTACGGTTGTTAGGAGACTCTTATTACTCCATATGATATCTCGTTATCCAGACTTTTAAATGATATTCTGGACTGAGACCGATTCCGATCATTTTACACAGATTTGACACCTTCTGTAAATGATATTCTGGACTGAGACCGATTCCGATCATTTTACACAGAGTTGACACCTTCTATACCAGAAAGTTACCTACTTGACTTCTCCATATATAAATACGTATAGAATTTACACGATTTGACTTTATCTACTGGGGATATGTGATTTTCTTGTGAATATTGTACAGTTACTGACTGGGATTGGAAGCAACAAATTATCAGTTTGACTGGAAGACAAACAGATGTCGAAGGCCGACTTTTCTTACAATTCCCTAGACCGTTTGATTGGACTTTTCTCTATAGAATTTAATAAAAACTCTTTATAGGGGTATAACAACACAGCATATTTACCATGTAAAAAGTTCATAATTGTATCAAGTGTCATGAATGACAAAACAAAAAATAAGGGACGAATCTACTACCGTATAATTAATCTACATGCATTGATTGTTCCAGATATTTCCTGAACAAAGACATTTTATAGGCTATCAAAGTGATGCTTTCTTAACGTTAAGATATTACCCCACTGAAAGTGTACTTAGCTTAGTACATGTATCGTAAAAAGGACATTTTCTCGAGTTGGGATAGTTGAAATTTGTCCCTACCTGTAATGACCAGTTTTCAAGTTCATTTTTCTTACTATCGAATAATCGAATAGCCACACTATGTTATAAACCAGAGTTCGAAGTTGTTTTTATTCATAGGGAGTCATTTATTAATGTTGAAATATTAACACCCCTTCCCAGCTACGTTCCTTGTATTGTTCCCCTACCCTTCCCTGGCTATGTCAATGCATTGTTTCCGCAAACTCTTTGTTCAACAAAAACATAAAGCGTACTTACCTAAATATGTGTGTTGTTGTAAATGCACGGAGATTTTCTCGACATGGGGTCGTTTTTAATGTTGAAATTTGACCATACCTCTAATGACCAGTTTTCAAGTTATTGATTAACCGAATAATCACGTTGTAATATAAACCGGAGTTCAAGTTGTTTTTTTTTCATATGCAGTCATTAATTAATGTTAAAATAAGACCCCCTTCTCTGGCTATGCCAATGCATTGTCTCCGCAAACTATCACTCTTTATTCAACAAAAACATAAAGTGTACTTATCTAAATACGTGTGTTGTAGTTTATGTACGAAGATTTTCTCGATATGGGGTCGTTTTAATGTTGAAATTTGACCCTACCTCTTTACTTACTATTGAATGATCGAATAGTCAAACTGTATGATAAACAGGAGTTCGAATCTTTTTTCATATGGAAGCATTGATTAATGTTGAAATATGACCCCTTTAAAGCACTAGTTCTCGTAAACAATACGTCTAATGAGATCGAAATTTGCATAATACTCTACATAAGACGTCATTGTCCAACGTAAAATTTAGACCATTCTGTAACTGACCTGTTTGCAAACAGGAAGAAGTACACAGTATGGATTGCATTTTAAAAGTACAAGGGAGCATTATACACAAGGATCATTTTTAACGTTAAAATATGACCCACCATTGCTGGTCAATTTTCAACGAACGTCACATTTTCACGCAAGAGTCACTCTTTCAGGCGTGGATCGGGTCATTAAATAACGGATCGAGTAAATTTTCAACGTTAAAAATCGACCCCTTCACCGGTATTATTTCACGTTGATTGCTTTTTAGTCCACACTATTCTAAACACGTACATGTCCGATGTTATTGTGATGCAAGTTTACGGTACATTTTCCTAAAAGACCAGTGATTATTACCTGTCTATGCCGGCATGTGTCTGTTCGTCTGACTTAAACTTTGCGACGTCAAAACTTATAAAGGGATTTCTATGAAACTTCGTAGGGATAAAGTACTTCAGGTCCCCTACATGTGTTGCTATTGTCGGTAAGATCCTCTACGGAGAGAATCCAGGGCATGCCTCAGTTATTATCCCCCTTAGAGACACCTTTTCTCAAGAGCAGTTGACAAATCAAGCGTATCATAGTGATAAAAATAAATATAAGATCACATTATTTATAATGTATAAATCTTGACAACTTGTGAATTTTCATGAATGATCAAGATCCAACAGTAGTAATATTCGATACGCGAACTAATAATAAAATTGATCAAAAAGTAAGTGCCAAAACCCCATCCAAGGATAGAACCATACTTGAGGAATTTCGTTGAATTTAATTTAACACTAAATGCCACATACTCTTATCAGCCACTTAATGTCCCATATCATTTGAATTCATACATACTACAGAAAATAAGCAGTAAGAATTGGTGGCAATTTGTATATGAAAAGTGTTCTAATTTTATAAAGGATCAGCTAAAGCCCATGCTCATAGCTGAGCTTATCTACAACACTAACACTAGAAAGAGCAGAGATTCAAATAAGTTTACTGTATGAGCATTAGAATAAAATTGCTGTCAGACAACAGATGGTGGACAAACTACCATCTGAAGCTGTTCTCCAACCAGTCAAGCTATACAGTGCTTGCAGCACATGCATAATCAAAACAACAATTCTTTAAAATCTATGTTTATTATTTTATGATTTATTTAAATATAAAGTCATTTATATAATATATATCACAGAGTAGTGTTGTTATAAACATATGCATCTTGCCATGCATTATATTTTATAATTTGTAGAACTGGATTCTGTTCTGATCAGAAAGTACAATGCTTCAATATTCCAATTTATATAACTGTTAAGTTGATGAACTTGATGGTGATATTCTGCACATGTTAAACGGTTTTACAAATAACTAAATATTTTAAATTCCTCATACAAGACAAGAGCAATGTTTATATATATATCTGATAGTTTGATTTGTAAGTGAAACAATGAAGTATATGAAACATATATAAGAACTACTACACTACTTAAATTGTCAAATGAATAGTATCAATAGTAACTTTCTAGCACATAAGAAAAGCATAAAGGAAGAGGTAGGAATAAGACTAAAGAATCAGAACAGTAGGAATGTATATGAACTTATCTGCTTAAAATATTGCAAGAGTAAGTAAAACTATTGCACACAATAAATAATGAGCAATGAGTTTAATTTAAATCATGTCTTGAGTATTAAGTATCTATAGAAAATATTACACATTATCTTATGATTTATTTCGTCTCATGATTTATCTCGTTCTACACTCAATATCAAGAAAAAATATCCTTAGAATTTCTGTATAAATTTCAGTTAATATTAGTGAATCAACCTTCAAAAATATCCATATGGAACTTCCAAGATATGCATCAGTGATTCCATTGGAGTGAAATGTTAGGTATTCTATGTCCGGTATGATGTACTAGTACACCTGTAACAAGGGACGTACATATCTAAATATATGTCGCTGCCATAACCAATGACCCTCATGTAAATTCTTCACAGGGACGCAAATTAGAATTTCATTGTTGTCATTTTCATTGTGTACGATTATAATTTGTATATATAAAACTTATTATACAAACAAATATCCCCTTTGTTTCCTTTTAAAAAAATTATTGTTACATTTGTAGCCTAAATATACCATACCGGAATTTGGACCCTTAACATTTCATGAAATACTAGGTAACATTTGAAGAGGATACATATCTCAGAAGTTACGTATTCTAGAATACATCATAATATAGCAAAACTGCAAAGGTACATGTAGATCTCTAAGAGGGTAAGTCACTGAAATTTAAAAATCGGGTGTTCTAAAAGAAAACAGAAAAAAAAATTGTATGTTTACTTATACACAGAAATGCATTTCAGCAGGCAGTTTAGATATTATATTCTTGAAGGAAGAAGATCTGAAACTGTCTAAAACAAATGAATGCACAAATATTGCAATTGTGTCATACTGTGTGACTAGCCAAACAGGAGATGCACACTCTTCCTGGGCACTTGGTCTCCCCTGTGGATTTCAGAAGTCTGTGAATGTCCACTGTGGTACATTGTTGTTAGTGCCATAGTCATGTGACACAAGTTACTTTCATATTTCATACTGAAAACTGTTCCAGTTGGGTTACTTTCTTTGAGCATCAAACATAAAAAAAAAGAATGAAAAACTATCCTACACTCTAATGATCGTATAAATTTCTAAACATTATTGGTAAAATGAGAAATGGTAAAAAAGATACATACAAGTGATTAAGAAGTTATAATTATTAAAATATGAAATTGTGGTTCAAGGAAAAAGGTGATGAAAGTGGTTAATATCTTGTAGTAACAGTAAATAACTGTAACAATTTTAAAGATGGTATGATGAAGATCACTCATCAATTAAGGATCATTAGATTCATTTTTTATCACATGTTTTGCTGTTTATGCAATGAAATATTGCTATGTCATAAATTAATTTATGGCATAGGTGACGTCATAGCATGGAAAAGAATTGTGTCAAGGTGGTGTTTGATGAAATAAACACATTTAAACTGAGTGCAAATACGTGATAAAAAAATATGAAATGAATTTTTATTTTGTACGGTATTTATGAGCCTTAGCTCGGAGATATAAAACAAATAACTCTTTTATAAATACCATATGAAATAAAAATTCATTTCAGATCCTATATATCCATACCAATCAAGCTTCAGTTTAACCATGATGTCCTTTACTTATGACTTAAAGAAAGAAAATGAAAAAAAATTTGCCAAGATCATGCTGTGTTAAGTATTCTGTGAACAGTCAATTCAAACTGTCCATTATCCCTATAATAAAGAGAAAATGACCTCTAAGCTTCTAGTCTTACCTTTTTAATTTAGTTTCATATTTGATTTTCTCTTCTCAAACCAAAAACAAAAAAAAAGAAAAAAAATTTAAAGTATTTCAAAACATTTATCTTTAAGGCTTCAATAATGCTCAAAGCATATCATGTATCACTTATCATTCTGGCCTTAGATTTCAATGTGATTACAGTCATTACTTTTAAACTTATAATATCTCTCCAGAAATCAAGAATGCAAAATAACTCCTTTATCTTCTAGTCTAAGGGGTTGATAAATGAACACTGGCATACAGATTTAATAAAAACATGGCCATTGCTTACTTTTACTAAAATCAGAAGAATGCATTTTAATTTTCAAGACAAAACACAAAACCATGAATGGCAACGGTTATAAAACCAAGATAAACAGTATCAGAAGAATCATAGCGACTAGGAAATTATACACACAGATAGAAAGGACACTATTCTGCCTTAATGCTAAGAGGATCTACTACAGATCTGAGCACTGCATCAGGAAATTTGTGTCGTATATTATTTATAATATTTACAATTTCACTTATTTTGGCACATTGGCAAAACTAACTCATTTTCACATAAATCTAGTACTATACAAATCTTAAAATCTATAAAATTCATCATTCATTGGCAAGATGGAGATCTTATGTATGCGTTACGACATATTATACTCTTTTTTTAATCAATATTCATTAGAGTGATTGTTTTCTGTTTAAACTACTCAATTAGCTCCAAATACTAGTTTTTTATTTTATTTCACTATATGTATTATACACAAAAAGGGCTTAAACATGTGATGTTCAAAGAGAAAGGCTTGATTAAAAAAAATAAAGACAGTTGCGAAGTAAGAAAATTCAACATTATTTTGGACACTAGTTCAGCTGGTAGAACATCTACCTGACAGATCCAATATTTTAGGTTCAAACCAAAAATTATGTCTTTGTCACAAGTTTTTCACTTAAATGTTTACAAAACATTAATAGAATTTACATACGCTAAAGCAAAATTACTTGTAATCCTGTTTGCTTTATAGAGAATTATAGACAAATACAATAGCACTTGTGATAAAGCTTTACATCAAGGAACAATGTATTTGTGATATTTACAAGCTATAAATAAATCTACATTTTTATAAATTATGTACATATAAGATTAAAAGAAATTTCACTCCCTCAATCTTAATAAAAGCAAAATATATATAATAATCACATTTTAAATAATCACACAAAAATGTGTGACTTGCATCAATATTAAAAATAATTGGATATTGTGCAATTGCAAGATACTTATTTACTTTTCAATATTGCACACATTTTAGGAAAATCAAAACTGGACACGTACCTTCACAGTTCACAAGGTTTCAGACATCATTTTATGGATGTCTTATATACATGCCTTTCAAAGATGTATATGGGTGTCTACAGGAAAGAAAGGAGAACACCTTTCCATTACAATAACAAAGATGTATATTCCCCTTCACGGTATACAAGACAATGTAAGCAATGCGTTATGATGCATAAAATTAAATGCTACTGTGTAGAGTTTGAAAAAACGCATGTGCACATAGTTAATTATAATAGTAAAGTGACAGATGAGCAAAAAAAAAAAAAACAAACAATGGACCATGATATCTAAGTTTTGCAGTGTTCTGAAAGAAACACAATTATCTATTGTTTAAAAAAGGGAAACAAAGCTGATTTTCAAAATAAATGTGTATCATATCTACAGGTATATACTATATCTATGACTGGTAATTCTAATTTATTCTATAGAGTAAAGTACTATTACCATGCTTTGCGTTAGTAATGCTCTCATTGATATTTAAAGACTATGTCTCAAAAATTACATTTACCGGTATGTATAAAATGTAACCTTTCTTTTCAAAAATCTTTAATCATGCTTAAAGAAGTAAAATATGTGAAATCTCAAAAAGTCATTCATATCAAAATTGAAAAAGGAATCTCTCCTTGCCAGAAATTCATTAACAAATCACAAGAAATTACATAATCATCTCCATAGAAACCCATGACTACAGGACTGCAAAAACGAGAGTTCAGCAGGTCCAACATATCCTTTATAATGGAAATAGACAGAATGACTCAGATGTTACTAAAGGTTAAGACGGCAGAGAAAGGCACAGCAGCACAGTATCTATAATATGAGTTCAAATTCCTTGCCTCGATGAAAGACATGCATCAGCATGTCTTTGGACCTACCACCATGGAGCTGACAATCAACGGGGAAAATTCTAGAGAAACAGAAGAAAATAGAGAACTCTGAACTTTTCTGAACTCAATGTAACTTTACATGGACTGGAAAGCCAGTCGCCATTGAACTCGAATCTACCAATAACCAGGTGACTTAGTAAGCTGCTTGGATTCCCGCAATTCATCACTGAAACATAAAAACTGTGCTACTAATACTATTACATGAGCTGGATAGGAAATGTTGACACCCCTTGCCCTTTCTCACATTCAGCCTACCATACGTAATAAATATTGATATGATGGGGGCAGAGTAAGAGTACATCACAACTACATTCCACAAAAAAAAAAAAAAAAAGTTACGTAGAGATAGCAGCCTGCACAGCAGACTTTATGTCACCACAAAGAAAGGTTTCCTAACAGCATCAAAGTTTAAGTGTCAGCTAACAAACAGTAGGATGAGAACCTGGTCAAGGATTGGACAAAGACAATCTGGATGAAGTGACCACACAGTCTACAGCAGAAATCCTTACTAATCCTTAATGCATTCAATGTGCCACAAAACTCTTGATGTTTGGAATTTGACTGTGATCAGTAGGTTTCATAAATGACTTAAGAATTACCAGAAGTGACCTTGATATTGAACTGTTAGTTCTTAATGTAACAATAATGCATGCTATTTATATCTCTGTCCACTGCTGAATGCACATTATTCCTTGATCTTTGAATAAGCTTCTGATAAAAACTTCCACTGGACTCACATGTGTACACCATTTAACAGTTGATGGGTTAAGTGTTGTTAAAAGGTGACATCTAGATGACATTTATCTTGCAGTACATGTGATAGCTATATTGTCAATGGGCTACTGTTTCACTACAAATATGAACACATGATCAGTGTAAATGATAGTTAAATAGTAAGTAAATGTCTTGTAAATATGGTAAAGTCCCTTCTTTTTTTTATCTTAGCAAATGCTGACATATCAGCAGTTATATTTAGATCGCTTTTAATGCAAAAAAACAAAATTCTATGGAACAAAACAAATCATGTGAATTTTAGACCCTATGAAAAATGTGCAACCACAAATCTGTGCCATTATTAAAAATCTTAAAAAAGTATACATTACACCTCAATGATTACAGTAGAATCACAACATAGTTTCAGCAACAAAGACTTCAAAAACATATGCCACTAACCAAAACACATGTAAAGACCAGAATTGCTTTGCAATCCCGTCAATAAAGCCTATTACATTACACACATAAATTACACATGTGTTTATGATTAAGATTTATATTTCACAAACATGTGTACATTGTACATGTTATGTACATGTTTACAGAGATTGCAGTATGTTTATGCTAGCATGCTGGACTCAGTTATCTGTATCTTTTCCAGTTTATACCACTGTGCCACCTCCTTGGTCAGGTCCAGCTCTCGTAACTTGATGTAAACTGCTCCTAGGCAGTTATTTTCCTTCAACATGTCATGATCCCATACACTAACTTGTAATGTCTTAGATTTGATCTCATCCATTGAACGTTTGTAGTCAATCTGAAAAAAACAGGCATTGAGTAAAGGTTTTCACTTAATATACATTTTAGTCTTAAGCTTTAGAGGAGTATAAGATTAGTTTAGCATGTAAAAACCCATTTGATTAACTAAGTAATTTTTGGTATACTTCCATCAACAGAATTTTTTGTGTTGTCACGCCACTATGCCTTTGCAACTGTTTTACTGCGTTCAAAACTAATAGTTTCCAAATAAGACTCATTTCTGACATTACATGTTTGTAAATACTGAAAGGAAAAACATAATGATACAGAATAAATCCAATCATTTTTCATTGGAGGTGGCATACCTAGAAAAAAAAAACACTAAAAAATTACTAAATTCGTTCCTCAAATCACACATTAACAGGTAACAATTTATCATTATTATTATGCAAGTATCTCTTGATTACTGTAGTACAACTTTAGTTAATGAAATATAACTTTGATTAACTGAGACATAATCTCAGTAGAGATTTCTTTGAATTACTGAGACAAACTTTTGGTTACCATGACAAACTTATGGTAACTATGTATCACTCATTGGATTGTGACAACCCTTTAGTATATGAGATATACATTACTGTACTCTTGGTTATTGTAATACATTCTGGTTTAATTACGAGTTACTACTTATAATGTCATATTCTTGGTTATCATAACATACTTCTTGTGATGGTAACCTACACTTCGTTATTTTGATGTATGTATAGAAATGATAAAGGTTACATGAAATCAAATTTACATTATCAAATTCTGAAAGTCAGACATAGCGGTAATGTTAAGTAACATTCAGAAAATCAAGATGTACATTATCATGATTCATATTTTAGTGTTCAAATTAATAAATGCTTTCTCCCACACAATCTTTGGGTATCTACATTGTTATATTGACTGTAATTTCATGCCAACATTCAGAATAGTTACACCAAATGCAACACGATGTTACAATAGCACACAGTAGTATCAACAAGTTTAGGTACTTACCACTTCATTATATGTAGGATGAGTGGAATGTTTCACTATCTTGGTCTTCCGCTTTGTTTGCTTCTCTGGATCAGGAAGCAGATAGGTCTTTACATAAGGGCTGGGTTGATCAGGATTGCTAGGCTACAGGTAAAATTATCATTGCTTTTATATGCTCATAAGGAAAGATAATAAATGTTTTGAAAAATGCAACATTTGGGTTTTTTTTTATTATTATTTATTTCTTTTATTATTATTTTCTTTATTTGTTTTTTTGGAAAATTTCATCCTTTTCTTCAGAGGTAAGTTCCATGTTATGAATTGTATGTCATATCCTAATTTTCAATCCTTGTATTATTATTGGAGATTTTTGCAATACAGAGTTGCTTCCCATCTATGTAGGTATCTGACATCAAAGCCACTGTAATATAAAATTCCTATGGAAGCATCAGTTTTACTCCTTCATTGCCCTAGCATTGGTTTACGTAACTATAATTCTATATCAGATTCCAACCCAAAGTGAGATAACTCTTTGAACAAATTGAAACATTCAAACAAATTAACATATTTGGTGTGTTTCTGTGTTAATTATACATCACATATCTATGACTTAACCATAAATGCTTTAAATAATCCATCATTCGACATATTGAATTTTTCTTGAAATAATTTTAAATGGCTTGATCATACAGAGAAACATAAAACAGGTACAATAAAACAAAGAGAGACATCAATGTATAGAATTAATTACCAGCTCCTTTGCATGCATGACCATGACATGAAGGGTGTCTCTCTTATAGTGTACTGAGAGCTTGACTAGACCGAACTGGGACTGCTGAGTTACTAACTGTACTGGATTCTCTGGAAAAAAAATTCTTAATAAATATAGTAAACCCTACATGTAGATGTCACATGTATGCTGTACCCTGAATTTTTCAACGAAACAATTTCAAATTTGAAAATTTTTTAACTTACATTTGAGAAGATAATATGTAAGTATCCCACATATTTAATTACAAGTCATTTACACATCTTCAATCTGGCGATGAAGATGGATCGAAACTAGATTCAACAGACATGAGTGATGCAAAGAGATCGTTTGGTAGAAAAAAGATGCACAGAACAGATAAATCTCCATGTGTTATGTATTATACAATTATCTGCCACATTTTGTATTTATAAATAGGTTTCAAGCAAAACTACTTGGCCGTACCCCGTAATTTAGGTAAATCTAGATTCTCCTTTTGTGCCTCCTGCTCATCTCGAAGTAATGGATGGAAGAATGTATATACAATATCACTCTGAAAAAAAACAAATATGTGGCTCAAAGATTCTACTTTCATTTTAAAGTGATTTAATCTAACAGACTAAAATACCTGAGTAAACAGGTGTCCATTTATTTCAACATATATCATTATAAAATAAACAAAGATGGCATGACCAAATAAGCACAATTTTTTTCACAAAAATACGAAATATTTTAGTTTAAAGAATGTATATACTAACTCTTCAATCGATAGAGGTAACCTAAAAGAATCATTGTTATATGTGAAATTAATCTATATATTAATTATTATTTATGCTGTACAATCAGATATGACAACTTAAAGACAAAATTATTTCTATATGTAGTCAACATAAACAAGTTGTCCTTTAACCTGGATCTTAACATAAATAATCTGAAGTATATGCACATTTACCTCACAAACTTCTGGAGCCTTAGTCCATAATTCCTCCAAGAATTTTTCAATTACGACTTTCCTACTCTCAGCTACAGTCTGGATGTTTGATCGACCCAATATATATCTGTTGGACATAAATATATATATTATACAATAGAGAAAACTTTAGAAAATAGTATATTACAATTATTATACATGTATCGTATATACTGTAGTTTTCAGACTATCGACCAATGTGCAGTATAGGTTGGGGGGTTTTAAAGACATGATTTTCCTTAACATGGCAAAGATGGTACTTTTATATATGGATCAACTGTATCGGATGATGCTGAGAAATTAAATTTACAATAATATGTGAGTCTTGGTTGAAGAGCCATTGTATAGTGTCAGCATATAGCAGCTTTATCCTTTTCAACAGATCAGAAGGAATAAAGATAGATTCCCTAGTAAAACCTACCATTTCAAATCTTATATTTGTATGGTAACGACCTAGTTACGTACCTGAATAACCTTTGAAGCCAATGTCACCAACATGAAAGTGTTATAAATGTGACTTATAATTGTAAGCTTAAGTCTGTCTAACCAAACATTTAAACATCTGTGGTTAAGGTAGCATGAATTTACTGCTATTTAATATATTATCAATTTGAATGGGACAAATGATTGTTCCATTAAACCAATTTTGTGAAGACAGAAATTTGACAATTTATAAAATTATGATTGCACTTAAAATTGGAGATGTACACTAAGTTACTTACAGTCATGTAAATGAAAATGAAAATATGCATCTTATTACCGTATATTAATCAACTCTGTCATCATTTTCTACACACCTGAATCCATGTTCAATGTCAGATTACATGACGTATAGTTAACAAATACTTGTTGAATCCATTACTAATTGCCAACATATACAAGTACATCAAAACATTTACACCAATTTTTGTTTGATTGACTTCCTTTAAAGCACATGCTGACAGTCTAGCAATCATTTCAGACAGAAATTCTTGTTGAAAATTTTTTTTATAGAGAGACAGAAGTCTTAGAATTTTTCATTCTATGAATAATAAGAAGCTACAAATCCATAAGCTCTCTTCTTTTTAGTATAGGAGATAAAATATTTAATATCGGCTGCTATTGGTTGAAGGGCTTTAAAGGTTGAGAAGCCATTGTTTTAGAAAAAAATTTGACCTAAAGTCAGAATTTACAGAACATCAAGTACTGCTAATGTTGTAATACATCAGCTTTACCATTATTATCATGTACAGTTTTTTTATGACAAATAAAGGATGACTTAGCATTTGATTTTGTATTTATAATTAAATTTTGATTTGATATACTGCTTTCAACAAAATGAATGTAGAAGACTTAAAGCTGACAATTACATGTAGTGATGTACAGTATAAACAAGATCACCACAAAGTAGAGCATTTGCCCTTGAACCTAAGTTGCATTCCGAAATAGCAGGGGTTCTTCCTCTGATCACAAAGAAAGCTATGGTCCAGTGGATGAGGTGCTCAGCTTGTGACCGAGAGGTCCCAGGTTCAACTCCTGTGGCACAAAATAGATCCCTCACTGCTTCGGATGGGTCCATATCAAAAGTACAGATTTCTATGCAATGTTTCAGGCAGATGCTGTCACCATAAACATGGAATAATGGTGGAGTGATGTAAAACAATAATCAATCAATCTTATCACAAAGAATAAGTGCAAGTTTGATGAACCTTTGAAACTGAGTGTGACTTCCTTTGTGACCATGAAGTAAGCATTAACAATGCACAAACAAACAAAAACCACAACAGCTTTAATATATCCACTTAGCAACAAGATGTATAAGAAGGAAATACTCCCATAATGACAGCATACATATTAACAATTTTAAAAGATTTTAAAAGATTATAACATAAGGAACTGGACTTACTTGCTTGGAGGTGGTGGCCATGGAGTAAGGGGAAATAAATCCCTCAACTTGTTGCTGAATTCAACAAATTCTGAGAAATGACGGAATATGAGGGAAGTCACCTTTTGTTTTACCCTCTGTACTTTGAATATGTATATCTAGAGAAAAAAAAAATATCAAATATCAAATTCTTGACCATATTTAAGGTTGACAACAAGAAGAGAAGTACTAAAAAACAGCTGAAACTTGCGCATACCTTTGCACATACGTCAAACAAGGATCATACCTGCCACCTGCCAAAGATTATAGTGTGTTTAAGTACAGTGCATTTGACCACTCGTTCACTAAGGATCAGTGTGTTCTTAAAGTAACGTACATAAAATGATTAACATTATCCATCAAATTACTCTTTTCACACTGAAGATTTTCATTCATGAATGGATATGATAAAGTGATATTATGAGAAATGCTCCAGCTTTTGTGGTTATCCTTGTATACAGAGATACATATATATATGGTTATCAAAGAATCATTTTCCAGTTCATATCAGGGGATAATATACTCTGCAGTAAATAATTCTATAGTTGATTTTACATACATAATGTTTATCAGGTTGGTATCTTTTCTGATAGCCGTGTACTTCAACATGCTGCAACTTTCCATCCGTGTGTATACTGTAATAAAAGGGTTAAAATTTATTTCAGAATAATGTAAAACCTACATCTAAATCAAGGGCTTGAACAGCCACAAAGGCGTCAAGCTAAATTTGATTTAAAGCTGTCAAAAGTAGCAGAAATTGACCGGTCGAGTTCATCTTTTTTTGTTGAATTCTGATAATTTTTTTAATAGAGTAAAAATAAAAGCTTAAGGACCAACAGCCATATATCATATAATATATCATCATAACATTTTTTTGTTCTTTACATCATTCTTGCAGAAATATGTCAAATATCTTTTCACAAAGAATGTACATGTGAAATCAATCGAACACCATTGCCAATTTTTTTTTTTTTACAAAGATAGAAATGGACGAGTTGTTACCATTGCCTGTAAAATATGGAAGCCTTATGCTTAATTTGTTTTAAGATATGGTCTAGGTTACTGTTTTTGTCTATGCTACTAACACTGACACTAGGGCCAACAGCTTCTATATATCGTCCAAACACACTATACATGTAGAGTGTTCCCATATAGCCCTGTTTTCCTCAAATTAGCTAGAGTTATCTCCCTCATTGGAGTACAACTCTCGGACTTTATCCATCAATGCTCATATAAAACTGCTTGATTTAACTTAATTTTATGAAATAATCCTATTGTTTATCTAAATGTTTTACAGAAAATTTTCAACTGATTGATTATATTTACTGATTAATTAAGACTGAAATCCCGAAATCTACCCTGATAAATGGGTAATTTCTCAGAAATTTAATGAAGTTTACATGGTAGAGATGGAAAAAGTCCAAGAGTTGTACTCCAACATGGCCGCTTTTGAAAACTTTCTCGGCTGCCAATTTCCATGCCCTCGTGGGAACTTTTCCAGATATGTGGAAGACCATGTGATATATACACATGCTACTTCCCTAATAAGGAAAAAATGAGGCGTGGCTTTTGAAAGTTTAGCGGGAAAATTCACAACTGCGCAAAAACAAGTAATTCCCATTAGCATAAAGCTATTTGGCTTTGTGACCAACAACTTGATCATTTAATGCTATTCCGATTACAACTTAAACTTTTTAAAAAGCTATGCTTGTTTAAGATAGACTGAAGTTACCTGCTCTTGCTTGCTATCGCTGCGTGAAGAGACGAGTGACCATCGCCATTTTGTAGAGGCTATTCCCTGTCCAGCAAGTGTTATTTATAACACAGACGGTAAGGGCAGATAAGAAGCTGTACACACTGCATGTAGTTATTTTTAAAATTCGTCTGCAGTAGCATACACAGCATAGGTATACAGTACCTGATGTAATTTACGAGAGGCTCGTGATGTTTAGCCTTGAGGATGTAATTAATTTTGTCGATATTTGTTGATTCTAGGTTAAATGAATGAAACAAAGCGAAATCCAGTGAGATAAAAATAATCGATAACGTGTTACTTGAACTTAGGTCAGCCTCGTTATGAATTAGTGGTCACCTGTCTAGATATCTTTGTGATACGCATTGCCATTCTATATTTAGGATTCTATGAAATATTTTGTTTGTTCTTTTTTAGACTGAAATTTATATCCACATATATTATTATTATATTATTTATATTATCATATATATTTCGAAGATTGCGTGATCGGTTTCCATATTGGTGTGTTTATGTCAAATTAGGCCTTGATCGCGTGTGTTACAAGCGTTCTACTACGATTTCTCCAAATAAGGCAATATGTCACGTGGTCTTCCCCATATTTGGAAAAATTCCCATGAAGTGCGACTGTAATTCATAATCGGCTTGCTTCATCACGGCGAATGAATATTTTAACACACACAATGAGCGACAGAATAATGTTTTAGGGCAAAATATCGATAATTTAAGTTAAGCAGACCTATGCTTACACCTATTTCTGTGCAATGAAATTTCAATAACAAGGATAACAAAGCCAGTTTTGCAAGAACTTTTACTACGTTTAGTACTTTAAAGAAGGTACTACTTTATTACGTGAATTAAAAAGGCGGTGCAGAGGTAAAATTTTTACGATCGCTAGAAGACTGTCAAGCAAATGCTCTACGCCTTAAAAATCAAATACAGAAGAAACTAGTGCAATGTCACAATGGCATTTACAACAAAATACTACTGTAACAGTGGACATTTCAGTATTATGTCCAACCTACACACAAAATACCAAATACTAAAGAAATGGGTGCAATATGTATGTACCAGAAGCCTGAGGAGTATAAGCCCCTCCTTTTTTGTTACCTACACTAACATAAATCAAAATGCCCAAAACATACTTTCTACACAAAAATACTGCATAACTTCTTTCATGAAATGTGGACTAAAACTGTACAGAAAATGTTGAAAACACACAAACTCAGAATTGGGAAATTCAACATTATCAAGAAGGATCTCTATGGATAATGGCATTATCTCTTTAAGAGTACATGATATTACCAAGTATAAAGCTGAAAATAATTTCATGATTAAGGGCCATAATCCAATAAAAATTTTAAATTCAAATAATTCTAAAGATATTTTGAAGTACATATCCTTATTCATGATCGTACATTATATGATAGAAATCTGTAATATGGTAAATGAATAATTCCTAAAGTAAGAGTTGTACCCCACATAAATCATTAAGAGCCATGACCCAATCAAAAATCATCAAATGAAAAACCTTGCAATGAATTGATAAACTCTGTATCATGAGTCATCATCGTACAGAATATCATGGGAGAAATCTGGTCTTCTCTCTACCAACCTGTATGTCTTAGGAACAAATGATAGCAGAGCTCCTTCTTGGTGACTAGAAAACTTCAGCTGAGCAAGGTTATGTATAAAGAAATTGAATTGGGTAAAGACTGACTTTAAACTGTCCTCTATCATTCTGGAACAGAAAACAGCAAAATGAATATACAGTACATCTTATTCGCAAATACAATATAAATGGTTATGGGGGGGGGGGGGAATCAGCATTTAAAATGCAAAACTTGTGCAATAAGAATTGTCTATTCATAGAATAAGTGTCTTACTTTATATATATGAATTTTTAACGCCAATAATTATAAAAAATAATTGAACTTCAAAGTGTTTGGATTATGAATTCACAAGATCTTGTTGATATATGTATTCATCAGCGACCTTAAATGTGGAGCATTATGATGTCAATGATCATTGTTATTTGTACGCAAATCAATAACGTCTTGAAATCTTTATCTCAGGCAATTACAGTGGTTGAGCATATATTACCTTGTGAACACAGCAGAGGCTTGAGCTTCTGTGTGACCAGGCAGTAGCGCCCTCTGTATATACCTGGCAGCTCCTTCTGACACACCTGGAATTCCTGACTTTGATACCTGTAAATAAAATACCAATTGAGGTTTTTATATGGTTACTATTTTAATGCACCTCTAATTTCTATGAATATGTACCTTTTACTACTAAGGGTCCAAAAAGAATGGAAATTCAACCTTCTGCTTACAAGTGTTTATTCCGTCAAAATTAGCTTAACTCTATATATATATTTTTCAAGCAAGATGAAAATACAGGTATGCTCATAAAAGAAAACAAATTCAGTCGAATCATCAGTAAGTGAGAGTTATTTCACTGTCAAAAGATATTTGCTGATGCTTTTCTTCCATGGCAACAGTGTTCTACGATAAGTCCAATGATTTATACATCCAGTATATTTCAGGCATTAGATTTTCTCATATTTAAATTTTAGTCATGATCATTTTAACTGAAAATGACACATGTGCTATTGCTTCATTTGAAGAATGCAACTGGAGTAACTAGTGAAACCATTTTTATCAAATTTCAAAATTTAAAAGGCCTTCATGCCACATTTCTTCAAAATATAGGAGAAACTTTAGGACAATTTTTCACTTTTTGGGGGGATAATTTTAGGATTTTCAGAGAAAATTTAGGATATTTTTGGGACATACACTTACTTTGAAACAGATTTTAATCAGTGACTTATGAACAGCTTTCAATCCACTTTTCAAACCTGTTGATTGCTCTTACATTATGAAGCACTGAGATCTAATACCCTCCTTGTGCTTCATTATGTCTTGTCATCAACTGATTTGAGAGTGGAATGAACGCTCTGGAAATAAATTATATCAATGTGTAATAATTGCATCATTACATATCATGCACTTGATCAAATCTTTTTCTTTCACACTAATTTAAGTAAGAAAAGAATAATGACTATTATGGGGAAAATTTAGGATTTTAACACAAAATTTAGAACATTTTGAGGATTTTCCTTCATATTCATTTATAGGAATTATAACTTTTTAGGATTTTAGTAAATTGTCTGAAAATTTAGGATTTTTTTAGGATTTTATGGCGGACTTGAATTCCTGTATTAATTTAAACTTTATATTTACAAATGAGGAGTACTGCACGGGTGTTAATTAATTGGGAGAGGAACAATGACAGTATAACAAACTGGGTTTGAAACACTTTTTCAGAATGTTTTCTTTAATATCACAACATACATGTAAAAGAATGCAGGAGTGAGAAGATATCAATTTCATACAGCCAAGAACTAGAGTTTCATTATGAAATAAAAATATTTGAAATTCATAATCTTTCAGTCCTAAAGATGTAAAAAGCAAGATTTCAGTAATGGCAAAAGGACACATACATTTCGGAATCAAACAAAAAATTTGTAACCATGATCAATGCATGCACAGCTCAGATATAACGCCTTAAAGCATAAATAGTAAAGTATACTGCATGTTTACTTTCAATTATTTGTAAGGAAAGTATCCAAGAATTATAATGACTTAATACTTTTTATCCACATGTACATGACCTTGTATAATTGGAAAATTTAAAATGTTATTTTGTAACTATGTACTTAATGAATAATGAACACATCTGTTTCAATGAACATTTATAAACTTATTCATCATCAAGAAAATATTATATTGATGCTTGAAAAAATAGTTCTAAGAACTTTTAATATCTGAAATTTGGATACTGGAAGTAAGAAAAAAAGACTACAGAAAATCAAGAGACTGAAAGAGCTTTAGAAGTCATCATTAGATTACTTACATAAAACATGTCAAACTCGCATGTTACGTTATAGATATTCTGTCGATAAATATGATGACCACAATAATAAGCTAATTTATTGCATATTGTATAAGCAACAATAAGGGAATATATCTAATGTTTAATCTATTTATTTTGAATGTATATGGTACTATATTGAAGTGTATATTGTAGCCACTAGAGAACAATTCCACTTGCTGCAGTCCTGATTTTGTGGACTAAAACAGACATCAACTGAATAATCCCACCTTAATTTGCACCTATTAACTGATATGTCATAGACCTAAATGTGTATTGAATACTTTTTTATTCCTAATATTATGTATATCTACACAAATCTTGTCTGATCTGCACATTTTATCGAAAACTTTGAGTTTCAGAAGATATATGCAAATGTATGAAATTTGTTGTGTTTACCAAATCAAAAGAAACCTGAAGTTTTAATATTGACTATGCTGCACACACTTAAAATGAGTGTAAATCACCCTCAGTGTTGACAAGAATAGATCTCCAGCTTCACTTCCCTTCCATTTCATCAGTATGTGACCCAGTAACCAACAAGGTATGCTATATACACAGATTTCAATGAACATGGACTCTATATCTGTATTATGCCATGCTATGATAATTTCATGTACTGTGACTGCATTTGCCTAATGCGCTGCACAAAAATTTTAACAAATGCAACAGATCCTTTGCAAAGCAGTGCAAAATCTGTGACTTTCCGAAGGCTACTGTAACCATACTAAAATGAAAGACAGTGCATCAAGGAGTCATTAGTCAGACTCAAACTCAGAACCACTCACCTCTGAGTCGAACATGCTACTGACTCGGCTACATCAGGTCACCTTCGAGAGACAACTATAAAAACAACTGGCACAAAATATTAAAGTATTTAGTATTATAATGCTTTTTGTATGCGATTTCTACTCACCAGAGCAAACAAGTTAAGGAACAGATTAGCATTCTTTCTAAGAATATTAAATGCCTGACAACACAGATCTATAAAGTGTTGGAATTTATCACTCCTCTTCTCTCCGTTGTTGATGACATGAGCCATATCAGATGTTAACACAAATGGTACTCGGTCCCTGAAAAAATGTATCCAGGAAATAAAAATCTTATTCTACACGACATGAAAACCTAATGCTGGTAGAATGGTTGCAAATTTCTAGCATGGAGATGAAATGAATGTTTGTGATTTTTAATCCTCCTTGTAAGGAGATTGTTATTTCTATTCTAATACATCTTTCAAGATAATGAAGTAAGATGAATTGTTAGACGAGGAAAATATTCTTCATGAAATCTTATGTGATGTTATTGTGATGTAATGACTTTCAGTTTGAGTCTGCTTCTTTTACCACCGCAAACTAGTTCCTGATAATCAACAAGATTGAAGAATGCATTAGAAATTTTTCTCTTTATATTTTAAGATGAACGAAAAAAAATTTGGAAAACAAAACACTTTGAAATCTGCCGGAAAATGAAATCACAATGTACCTCTTGATATTGCCAAACATTTGTGAGTCTCCAAGGAATTTGTTAAAATCTATATGGAACATGTGTCCAGACTGCTTCAGCATGATGTTGTCGTTATGGCGATCACACACACCAAGGACATATGTGGCCACACAATATCCTGCACAGGAGCAAGTGAAATTCTCCACTGCCTGCAAAATCACAAAGCATTCACAAAATATTTCAAAGGCTAATGACAAAAATAGTACAAATTATACATTCAAAATTGATTACAAATCACTGTATTAATATATATTCAGCTGTAGAAATGTATAGATACACAAAAAAGTAATACTATTGGTGATAGAGAACGTATGTACATGCTCATGCAAATGTACCACACAATATACATATACTGTAGGTACAATAATAGGTGAAATATACATCATGTATAGTAAAATAAGTCAAATCCAGGTATACATAATGTTCTTGACAAAACGGGAGACTTTAAACTACATGAAATACACATTCACATATACATTTCTATTATGAGAACAGTGTCCGTGGCCATAAACTGAGAATATACTTAAGTCAATTATTTCATTCTAATTTATTCCATTATCAAGCGTTCAAATAAATTGTCATGCAGAATGGTTTAATTCTATTTATGGATAGAATAAAACTGAATAAAATCCAAATCCCAGTTATAAATTTATTGTTAAACAGAGGAATTTGAAATTATGACTTATTATTATTTATAAGTATTTTCTCATTTTATGGCCACGGACCCTGATTCAATCAAATTTCAAATATTTTTGTATTTACATTCATGTGCAATCATCACATAATAAGGGTGGCACGTTTTACCTTTTGGTATTCTAGCTCTGTAGGATTGTGACCTTGAAGCCATTCTTTGATTGGTCGATCTTTGAATGATCCCGTTAGTCCTGCTTGAATTTGAATCTTTCTCAATGTCTCTGATTCAGTGACAATTTCCACTATTCCTGATAAATACACACAGAAATACACATACACCCACTTTTAGTATTTAGTTGTTTTACACCCTTTTTGAGAATATTTCTCTTATGCTGTTGTGGCACTATGAAGAAATGACATCATAATGTAGGTCAGCTGTTAAAATAAAACGCCCAACACATGGGTATCTTAAAATGTTTAGCATGTCAAGGCTATTTTTAACACTGGTATTATAATAGAAAAAAAATTTTGACAATTATATACATCTTTTATCGATATAGGATCTTGTCTATCATTTTACACAAGACATATGCATACACACTATATGCATTATTTTATAACTTTATATTTCCATAAAATACATCAAGACATCCAGAAATTTTGTAATGTACATCAACTGATGAATCTCTTTGTTCCTCAAACTGAACATTACAAAATGTTCTGCATCTTCATTGTTCGTAGAACATAAAAATGACAAAATATCTTGTTAAACAGTAAACAGTATAAAATTGATAATACATTACCTGAATGACAATGTTACTATGACAACAAAATGAATTCAATGAATATGTGATGAACAAAGTATTTGAAAGCTACATTTTCTTTTCTATATTTATATTTGTCTAAAGTTTGTTTTACACATCTTAAATATTCAGATTAAACAGTACAAAGATTGGAAAAAATAAGAATTAGTCAAAGAATAAGGGGATACTAGTAACATACATGTGTTTTTCTATTTTCTGCCATGTAATCAATTCATGTATTAACATATGTTTGCATTAGAATAAAATTTTGACAAAATTAGTGTATAACAAATAGTCTATTTACCCTTTATAAACCAATAGCTTATTTACATTTATAAACCAATACTTTATTTACCTAAATAAACTAATAGTGAATTTACATTTCTTCAGTCCTGTAGCTAGACAGGGAAATGTGATGATTTTGAGGTCAAGACCTTAATAAACCATTGACTCATTTACCTATATAAACTAATAGCCTATTTACCTTTCTTTGGTCCTGTAGCCAGACAAGCAAATGTGATAATTTTGAGATCTAGACCTGCCTTCATCCACAAACGATCCATCAACCGAATCATCTGCATTGTTAACATGTCCTGCCGTAAGTCATCCCCAACCTAAACAATATATATCAGTAATGCCTTGCTAAATGAAATTCTGCATGTTTTCATTGTTACAGCAACAAATATAATTGTGTTTAAAAAACAAATAAAAGTTGCATGAAATATATAACATTTAATATTAAACAAAAGACTAAAAAATCAAATGGAAATTTGAGTACATGTATTTATGTGTATTATAAAATGTGGTCTTCTTGGTTCAGTACCTTGAACATGGCGTAGACAGGATGTGCTTTGATGTTTGGATTCTTGAACACTATTTTCAATGGCACAGCATTGGAGTTAAAGTAGGAGCAGGACTGTAATAATAACAGAAAATATTATATGGATCCAGAAATTTAACAACAGGCAGGGGTGGAGTTGTTACTATATAGAAATGTAATAAAAGTGGTATGTCTTAAAACGGGATTTCAACCTCAAATGAGGATAAGAATTACTATTTTCATGGGGTAGGTATGACAAGAGAAGGCTTTACTGTTCATGAATTGTATTTATGAACATGTATTTATCCCTTGTTATCCTACTATTATAGTAATCTTCCTATAAAATTGTGATTTTTCTATAATTTCACAAACACCAATACATGTACATCAATACAATCAATTACTAAGTTATATATATGGCCGATGATTTTTCAACTTTCCTGCTACACATGTATATATAAATTAGATGTACTGAAGTATTAAAAACCGTAAGGGTAAAACTGGTGATAATTTAAAGTCAACATATCTGGTGATAATTTGAGGTCTATAAAACTTGTGATAAATTGAGGTCTCTATATCTAGTGAAAATTTGAGGTCTATATATCTGCTGATAATTTGAGGTCTATATTATCTGGAGATAATTTGAGGTCTATAAATATGGTGATCATTTGAGGCCTATGTATCAGGAGATAATTTGAGGTCTATATATCTGTTAATAATTTGAGATATATATTATCTGGTGATAATTTGAGATCTTTATATCTGGTGATAATTCAAGGTCTATATATTATCTGATGATAATTTGAGATCTTTATGTCTGGTGATAATTCAAGGTCTATACATCTGGTGATAATTTAAGGTCTATATATCTGATGATAATTTTAGGTCTATATATCTGGTGATATTTTTAGATCTATATATCTGGTGATAATTTAAGGTCTATAAATATGGTGATAATTCAAGGTCTATATATCTGGTGATAATTTGAGGTGTATGTATCATGTGATGATTCAAGGTCTATATATCTGGTGATAATTTGAGGTGTATGTATCAGGTGATGATTTAAGGTCTATATATCTGGTGATAATTTGAGGTGTATGTATCAGGTGATAATTCAAGGTCTATATATCTGGTGATAATTTGAGGTGTATGTATCAGGATCTGGTGATAATTTGAGGTGTATTTATCAGGTGATGATTTAAGGTCTATATATCTGGTGATAATTTGAGGTCTATATATCTGGTAATAATTTGAGATCTATATATCTGATGATAATCTGACGTCTATAGATATGGTGATAATTTGAGGTCTATATATCTTTCAGTTCTCTAAGTTTAACTTAACAATAGGGAACTGTATATTGTACATATATATCATTTATATCAAACACATTTGTATAGATGGTATAAAATCCTGAATGTTTTTGTACACAAAGTATGCTGAAACTACAAATACATTACCTTTAGATCTATCCCAGACACTGCCAATCCTGGATTGTATGGCAGTAGACAAGACCCATTTGATCTCTCTTCAAAGAACTCATTCAAATGATCCATCTCCCTTCTTAATGTGGCCTACAATGTAACACAATAAATGATTTTGTTCCATTGTAAATTCATGAATAAATCTGTATCTTTATGTATGAAAATTGAAAACTATCATCCAAAGTCCATCATTTCATTTCAATACAAGTAATAGAATTTAATCATTTGAGACAAAGAATTTTTCCATTTGAACATTCAAACAATTCATTTAACAAAGCGCGCATACTACACTCTTATAGAAAGATTTTTTTTATTTTGAATTTAATTCCTCATAGATATGCATGCAATCAATCTTATAATAAATATGTGTCTAACATTCTTATAAAATTATTTTTAATATTTTTTGTGACTACCTGTCTGTTTGATTTTGAGCATTTATAATGATTGTGGTTAGCCAAACAGGAGATGCTTACTACTCCCAGTCACATGGTCTCTCACTCCTAGTCTCTATGAGTCCATGTATGTTCACCATGGTACCCTATTATCAGTGTAATAGTTATTTTAATTGATGCTTACTTGGTTGCACGACACATCAGGTATTGGCCTCCTAATATGAAAGTGGTCAGTGTTAAGGTACGGAGGAAACTAGGACACCACGAGAATTCCAAAAGCATTCAGAAGAAACAAGGATACCACAAGAAATCCATAAGCATTCAGAAGAAACATGTATACTGAGGCCCTCCCACTTACCTCCACCAAACAACCAACCCAAAATTCTCAGGCAGAACAGAGGTGAAAGGCAACAGTGAAATCTATTACAAAGTTGAACCAGTTTAGCCACATACATTATGAGCACACATCAATCTTCATTCATCAGAATACATTTAAAAGTAAATACCTCAAAGTATCTTTCAGTCTCAATGTGTATCTACAAATAATGATTATTCTCCTGTCAACTCAACAGGACTTTGACCTGTTGACAGAATTCAAAATTAATGAATACTGATTGCTTACTTCTTTGTCTTTGGCCACCTGAACTTTCTCTGCTCCGGTGGTCAATATCTTGACCATTTCTTCCTGTTTTCTGAATTCTTGGTACAAAGGATCACCCGAAACATTGATCAGGGCAACAAACATCAGCTCATAGCGTCTTTTATATGTCAAATCCTGGGCAGCTGCTCCTTTCAATAACCTAAATAATTATAAAATATGTGATGTAACTCTATTTTCAACAAATACCTGAGTATATAACAATACTGTATACAGGGAAAATTTCGTCCCCGTTTTATTTTGGCCCTTTTCACCCTCTGATTGGAAGGCCAATTCAAAATGGGGCGAATATATTTCCAGTATTAGTCACAACTGAAAGAATTTTTACCAATAGTTCAATGGACATGTTTATTTCATTCTTATTTAAAACATGGATATTTTAAAACATTTATTCGCTGTCGTCAGGGCGAAAATATGATTTTGATGGGAGGGGTGGGTGAATTCAAGACGGGGCGAATAAGTTTCAGGTCGTCAAAGGGCGAAAAAAAGACTGGGCAAATTCAAAGCTGTACACAGTATAACATGTTTTGTAGCATGAGTATAAATAAAATTGACCTTTTCCCAATAGATGTTTTTCCTATTAATATTATATTTCATTCCATGCAAAATATATATAATTTGCAGTAAAAATTTGTGTTTGTTCAGAAATTAATATGCTGACATTAACATGATAATGAAAATTCCAGCAGAAAGTAGCATGTCTGGCAAAAGGCCCCTTACATCATGTTTAATTGGAAAAACATCTATTGCTTGGGTGACACTTATGTTTTGATTGTGATATAATAGTAAAATGACAAAAATTTCTGTAGCAAATCATCATAATTATGTTTGACATGTAAAGATACATCAGAATTATATTAAAACTACGTTAAACTTCAAAATTTGATTCCAGAGCATAAAAAGGTATCTGAATTTTCATGACATGCCTGATTATAGAGAGATCATTCAGAGATTCTGGAAATAAATGTGATATATTCAAGTGGTTTTGCTAACTTGAATGATTTATGGAATAGATTTCAACCAAGAGTTCATACAATACATAATTTGGATACCAATATCTATGATTTGAAAGTAATCAATTCTTCAGAGTTTCTTACCAGAAGAACTGATGTGCAAATCGAACACTCTTACAGGATTGTTCCAACAGAAGTCTAGCAAGGTGGGAAGCATGGTAGCTCTCATACTTCAATGCCTGAAATTTAGTTTATGTAAATCGTTTATATATGACTAAAGTATTAAGATATCCTATAGATTTTTATCTATTTTATGATGAAATAAATCAATGTAACTGATGCATTATATCAGAAAATTGTGAATCGCCTTTGAAAATCATTGTTATCTAAAAGCTGCAAGACTGATCATCCTATATTTGAAAGATAGGAAACTCAATAAAATCTATTTTTATCAAAATGTATCAATGAGATGGTGCAAAATGATTTGATCATAAGATATTTCTGTAAATTGAAAATATAATAGCCTTACTTGCACCAGCTGTGGTAGGAAATCAGCCAATTCATCAGATGAAATCTTTTTCAAACAGTTAATAGCAAATTCTCTAACTTTACAGTCAGGATATCTGAAAACAAAAAGCACACAATATAAACATTAATTATAGGTATGTTCCTACATATTATACACCGCTCTTTATCATGTACAAATGTTTCAATTCCCATTTCATTTGATTAGAAACATATGTAATCTGAAACACATACTGTGGTAGGAGAATTTCCAGTGCTTGCATTGGTTCAATTGTGGGCCAGTCTCTAAGAAGGGCATAGACTTCTGATAAACTGGAGTAGTCCCAGTTTATATTTGACCCCTGAAGTATCCATGGCAACAGATGGCTGTGTTCATAAAGGTAATGACGGTACTGCCAAAGTATACCTAACTCATCAGCTTGACACCTAGGAAGATGGATTAAGGAATTAACAACCTTGTACAAATACAATGAAGCTATAACCTAAAATTTATAACCTTGTAAACATACAATAAAGTTATAGCCTAAAATTTACAACCTTGTATACGTACAATGAAGCTATGTAGCCTAAAGCAATCAAATGCTTACAATGCAATGATGAAAAAGCTCTACTATAGCATTTAAATTCAAGAGATCTGCATATATTAAATAAGAATTTCATAGTAGAATCAGAAATTTTTACAAGTATATTGTATAATTAGGACATGAAAATTATCTATTAGCATGATTAGACAATTGTTTAAAATAATGAGCTTATTTTTTAAAATAATTTTGAAGAATGAGTTTTTTTTTTTTAGTTCATGTATGTCTGAATCTTATTAAATAGTGTGATGTAAGATTCACACACATACATAACTCATAAATATAGTTAATTATCAAATAAGTATATATATCAAGCATAGATTTTCTTTCCTACCTAATATATATGTACATGTGGAACAGATATATAAAAAAATCCTATTCATTCAATCATAAAAAATATTCATTTCTATCAAAGAAATATACACCTTTTTAAAAGTATAAATTTCACATTGTAAAATAATATGTAAAAAAGGCAATTTACATAGTTTAAGCCAAATATGAAATCAGAATAAATATTACATACGATGTAATGCAGTCTTTTTCTAGGACTCCATACACAATATCCTGAATATCAGGCAGCAACTGGTCAAAGCTCTTTGCATTACTGCAATGATAAAGAAGGTAAATAACTATATACAAACAAATTAGGTCTTACTTTTAATGAAAGAAAAAGAATCTTAAGAAAAGATTTTCACCACGAGAATAGTAAATATGATAAAAAAGAAAACACACTTTCTTAATTTTCTATTGGAAATAGAAATATTTTTGCACTAATTCTGCAAACAAGAATGATGGTAGGAACACATATATTGCCTGCAACCCATTTTTTAAGTGTTATAGACTGAATATTTGTCACCAGCAACCCCTTTTCAACCGACCAACAGACTGATCGACCGACCGTCAATTTTAAAACAGGCAATGTCATTTGCTGTGCAAGTCACACAAGGAAGGGTATTGGCTGCTTTAGACATCCACATACAATTGTTGACTATAAGTCTATAATGTCTATGTTTAGATATATGTCTACAATTCTGACCTTAAATTATCTTGCAATGCTTACCATAAACTTGATGTAAGAACATCAGGGAAGATGACTTCCTGGTTAAAGTCAGGGAAATTTATCTGCAATGGATAATTCACATTATACACATTATAGTACTAGAACAATGAAAAATATTTCAGATGTTGATTTCAAAAAGATAAAATATGCAGAATATATGTGAATAATATGATGCTCATAAAAATGCAAAAAACATGTAGATGAGAGCTGACATGAATAGATGGACTGATGGAATGCTTGACCCATATCAAAAATGGATTCTATAAAAACCTACATGTATTTAAGTAGGCAATTCAACAATGACAGAGAGGGATAAAATCACTGAATACATGATGTATATCTTTGGTTTGGTTTGATTTTTATTTTTTTTTTTTTCTTGCTTTCTGCACACCAAGATTATTTCACTTAAATTGCGAATAGCACTTGCACTGTATAGAGACATAGACCTGTGGAACAGATCCAGCCTCAGTAATGATGAATCCTTTGTACATCGACGTTTACAATGACACAACACTTTGTTTTTCACACTCTCACCTGAAAAGTCAGGCCCACAGTCATGCACACTATTATCTGAATATACTAAATATAATAAATATAGAACATATATACCATTTAATTTTGTGCACCATAAGTCACTTTCTAGGTATTACCAGGTATGTGAATGTTTATGAATAAAAATGTAGAATCTAAACAAGACGTGCTTGTAAAACATGAATGCCCCTGGCGGCTACAGAAGTCTAGATTAGGCAAATTTATGTAAAATGTAAGTAAAAGGTCATGGTTAAGGTCATGACGTCAAAATTCATTGTATTGACGGAAAGGTTCTGTTACAATGAATACACATGTGAAATATTGAAGCACTACCTCTTTCTAATCAAGAGTTATAACTAATGTTAAAGTTTTTGAAGATCACAGTCAAAACCATGACGTCAAAAATTATGGCATTGATGGAAAGGTCTTGTCATAAGGAATATGCATGTGAAATATGAAAGCCCTACCTCTTATGATTCAAAAGTTATAACCAATGTTAAAGTTTTTTGCCAAAGACAAATAGACAAGCCAAAAACTAGATGCCCCCGAGAATTTGATTCCCGGGGCATAGAAAAACACTTTTCCATTTGAAGTGTAAGCTGAAGTCATCGTAAATAGTTTTAGAAAGAGTTTTAGTGTACATTCAAATATATATGCGTAAGATAAAATGTAATACATCTATGCTGTATAAAAGTTTCATATACATAACAACATACTTCTATGAAAAATAAGAATTTCCTTGTGATTTGCAGTAACATTCATAATCAACCACACCACTAAAACACTGAAATGACCATAGCATACCTGCAATAATACTGTATCAGACTGTATAACAGAACAGAAAGGACTAAATGGATCAGCAGCAGAGTTCATCTTCAATGGTACAAGGTGGCTTCCCCTTATGAGATATCTGTAACAAAAACAAACTATTACTAGAGTTTGTCCATGAATGGGACTGATATCCCCCCTACAATAGCAAATTAATTTGGAACAGAATCTGTTCCTTATCAATTAATATCTAATCTAAAGTATTATGAATAGATCATGGTCAATGGGTCAAAAGTTGATCTCACATAAAAGCCCTTGTCAAAATGAAACAATGTTTGAAATATGCAAGACCTAAATCTTAAGGTTTCAAAAATAGGTAAAAATGTGAAGGTCAAGGTCATTAGGTCAAAAGTCATGACATTATAAGAAAGCTCTTGTTAACTTAAATTGTATCTGTATTTGAAATATGAAACTTCTAACTCTTACCATATAAAGATCAGTCAAATATCAAGTTTAAGGTTGCTAAATGAGAAGTAATAATATAAAATGGAAGCCCTTGTAATATTGTATCTATATCTGAAATATCCAAGTTCTAACTCTTACCATTAAACAAAAGGTCAAATTTCAAGGTCGGGGTTGATAAGTCAAAAAGTCATGATCTCAAAGTCCTAGTCATAAATGTATCTATATTTGAAATATGAAATATTAAGATTAATAGGCTACCATTTTAAAATAGGTCACATGTCAAGATCAAGGTCAAGAGCTCAAAAGTTACAACACCAAATGAAAGCAATGGTCATGGGGAATCTAAGTGTGAATTATGATACTTTTAACCCTTACCGTTAGAAAGATAATAAAGGTGAAGAAGTTTTTAAAAGTTAGATAAAACTTGAAAATCAAGGCCATGAGATCAAAAGTCATGTCACTAAATAAAAGCTATGGTCATGAGAAATCCATGTTTGAAACCCTGACCCCTACCATTTAAAGATATAGTAAATGTTCAGAAGTTTTAAAATTAAGGTCAATCTCCAAGGTCAAACTCAAATCCTTCAGATCAAACATAATGGACCCAATGAATAGCACTTATCATCAGCACCCTATTTTTCAAATATCAAAGCCCTGTCTATATCTATACTAAAGACATGAGCTGTCAAAACTTCTTAACCAGACAGTCGAACACACAAATGAACAGGGTGATTTCTTTATAGCCCCCAAAACACTACCTGCTCGGGAATAATTATATTGGTGTCATTTGTCATAGAAAAGGAGTGACCGATTGCAGAAAAATTTGAAAGGTTGACTAGTAATGTTTTACTCCACAATCACCAGGTTTAAAATACTGTGAGCAAATACCTGACATTCATTTTAATCACTTTCTAGCCATGTATGATTATCTAGCTAACATTACATGGTATGTATGTTTGTACGTCTACAATTTCTTCTTCAACATTTTGCTATTACTCTTATACTCATATTTAACACTACACATGTATTCTTAACTACACATGTACATTAACTCTTTTTGTTTGAGTGGCCTTCTTACCCTTGTTGTTTAATGTTTATGTTTTGTATCTTATAAAGGTATGTGGTATCTCATTTGTACAGTATTTCTTTAAAAGATGTGCACTCTTAACATGTCAGTCATGAGCATGTAATCTTAACATCCCAATCACCCATTTTTTATTGTTTTATAGCAAATCAGTTAACATTTATCCATAGCTTACCTATATGTGATACTTTAAGTCTGTAAACAATTACACTGATATACTGAAATGTCTTTCAATCTATTTGAGACCTACTGACCCTTTCTGACTGAAGAATTGCAGAGTAACACCTCCTAATGCCATTACCATCTCAGCTGGAGGATTATTTTGATTGTTTGCCGGCATGCCCTTCAGTCCACACAGAGTCATACACAGTCTTGTCTCCCTTGGAAGAGTGTTCAGGGCTACATCTTTAAAACTGAGCCTGAAATGTTGGTATTAAAATCAGAGGTGCATATCATATCGTTTCTGAAGTGATGTCCTCTACTTCAATTCCTGTAGTACATGTATGTAAACTGTAGAAAAATATACCATGAAATTATGAAACTTTATGATATTTAAATGCTTATGAAACAGTCTGTGTTGTTGGTCCAGGTAGTTCATATCATGTGGCATATCTCTGTGGTAAACAGATTTAGTCCCAGCTTGACTACATCAATTAAACAAGAAACTGTCAAAGATGGTATGACAGCAAACTAATAAAGCAAACTATGATAGCAATCTAAAAAAATAATATAATTTGATCAACTTGTAGTTTTTGTATCAGCCTTACTATGGATTCGAGGGTAGCTGTACTGGTCCAAGGCCGAAGGCCAATACATCTATCCCAAGAATCAATAAGAAGGCCAATACAAAAACTACCACTTAATAACAATTGAATGTATTGATTCTTTAAAATATATTTGTATGGCCCTCTTTTAGATAAAAAAAATGATAAAAAGAAAAAAAACTCTGATTTTAATTTCAAAACCAACTTTTTTGGTAAATATTTCCTAAAATCTGGCAGCCAATTCCGTAAATACATATCTATGTTTACCATTTCCAATGTTGGATTTAATGATACATTTTATGTGGCAGTGGTAGTTAATAGCGAAAAGGTGATTTTTGTGTGAATATTCAAGATTCTTCACAATCTTGTCTTATTTATAATGAATTTAATGGAGAGCTTCCGTTCAAAAGTTTGAAGGTTAAAAGAACTTTCGGTATCATATCAGTGCCACTGGAAGCTGGTTCATTAAAAAGAAATGAATAAATTGTGATTCTGATAACATGTACACGGGTGTTTAGACAGGGGTAAGTTTGCTATATGCATCTGATTTCTTATTTAAAACTATAATTATTCTGTATGAGTTATATTGATACATGCTGTTAGTTTATGTCCAATATGGCCACTGTGCAAATTAACCAAATGTTAATAATTTCTCCATATGAGATTATTTATCCTCCGCATGCTACAGCTTTTTAGATACATACTGTGACATCATCAAAATCTTGTACTGGCCCTAGGGCTAATACAGGAATTTTCAGTATTGGCCCAATGTACAGCATTCTTCCACTTCATACCGTTCAGGCCGTTTTTAAAGTATTAGGGTTAATATCTTAGAATCATTTAATAAATACATGATACAGCTTTTGAGTTTTGATAGTAAAGAACTGATTTTTCAATGAATGTCTATAATGCGACAAGGCTTGACATATGTATTATTAATGGTATGCAAGAGATCAAGCTAATTGCAAAATCAGACTATGCTCACTTAGGCGAGAAAACAAGATCAAGGTCACCAAAATATGCATCAGTTAAAAAGAACTTATCATATTTACAAATCTTCTTTGTTTGGCATAATTATCATTAATGGAATGCAAAAGATCAAGCAAAATGTAAATTGTTGATACTAAACAGACAGATGGATGAAGAGACAGACAGACGTAGCCAATTCCTAGACCACACTTGCTATGTAAGGACTCAGCACCTCACTAATTAAGCAATGCCGGCTCAGGGGTTTAGTTGACAGTGTTTGTATTCCATAACAATATCATACACATATCAGAAATAATTGTAAATAACTTATGACCATAAAAAAATATGCTTATTCCTATATATGATCTGCAACTTACCACTGGTCCCAGACAATGCTGTCACACAGCCCTCTATCGTTGCTTGTTTTGGATACCATATCATCTCCTATCTTGTTTTTGCCATGGTAAAGACCACAGATGATCTTGTACCCATCATACCTAAAACAGTAATGTAAATTAAATATGCAAAAAAGACTCAATTTTAATCTTATTTCCTCATTACTGAACAGCCTTACCTGTCCCTGTCATTCCTTAAACATTTCAAACATTTTTGAAGAAATCAAATTCCCTTTAATGAATAAATGACTCTAATAAAGTTGTGTATCTTGCTGCACCTGATTTACACTTATTTTCATAATGATAAAAAATACAATAAGATCACAAACTACAAGAACAATGACTTAATATTTTCACATTTTAAGGCATAAGAAAATTCTCACTTGTTGGTCCATTCTGATGGTATTTTATGAGCTGATGCTATCTGTATTAAACAATCATCATCCAGCAAAGTCACATACTTCTCACCTATAACAACATACATAATTACTTTACTTTATTTGCTCCTTTCACTTATTTTCATGACATTTTGCAGCTTTGCTTTAGTGACAAGATTTGTGTATGGTTAGTCTTCTTACTCATACATTTCTGATTACAAAGTGTAAAACTGCAAATTCAAAATCCTTTCATCTTTTTTGCACAAAATGCACATTAATGTATTCTTTAATATTATGTGAAACCATGGAAACAGAAACTTGAAAAAGTGCATGTTACAAAATTCAAACAGTTGTTTACATCAGTGTATGACCAGTTTATATCAAAACACTTACTCCAATCTTTACGAACAGGTGAGCCGAGGATAAAGTCAGTGTGGAATGCTTTGCAGTACATCTTTACCAACTGGTTAACTGCTAGTAAGAGCTGTTCTAAAACTTCCTCTAACTCTTCTATCAGAGAAATCTGGATAGCCATACTGAAAAAGACAGATAGTGTATTTTACTGATCACAGTTTCTGATCAAAGTACTCAATCAACATTCATATACTCTATATCAATTATAAATAAAGTATCAGAAAATTGAAAGAAAAATAAAACTACTAATTGCTCTGTTTTGATTTAAATATTTTACCATCATTAACTCCCTGAAAATAAAGAAAACCTCAGGATTCCAAAACATTCAACTGTGATTGTTTATTTCAACATTGGCAGTGTAATTTACATTGCACAAAAATAAACATGCTATAACTTTTTCTTATTTTGTTGAAATAAAATTTGTGGTTCCTTTGATACTTACTTCATTTCTTTATCTTGGTTGTTGCTGACACTTTGCTTCTGATGGCTCTAGATAAAAATTTGAGTAAAATGAAAGTGATACACACTTTTCCTGTTTTCAAATTCAATTGTGTGAACACAGTAGCATAATTATAATAAATATAATAATCCATTATGTAATCATTAAATAAAAAGTATAAATGAATCATGGATAAAATTATCAAACTACAATGACTTAAACTTCTTAAACAAGTTAGTTATAGTTAAAAACAGAGAAAGTTGTATCTCATGAATTCAACCTTTTTTTCCATAAAGTTGAATATTCCAATTAAATATGTGAAACTGCTTACGATTACAAATCAAACACAGAAGGATAAAGAGAATCAATGAACTACACGCTATGACAATGACTCACTCAGATCTCTAGCTCAGGTGAGCTATATATGAAATCAAGGAATGGTTGCTTACTGTGAGCATTTTGACTATGTCCTCTACTCTTTTCAGCTTACTGCCAACATCAACTGTTTCTATCTTAGCTAACATCATACAGATTGCCTTGACAGTCTGCACCACACCAACAGAATGAATTTGAATTGTCTCTTTCTGAAATTTTCAATAAAACTTTTTATCATTTTATCTTACATCAATTGTGATAATGAAAATGAGAAAAAAAAAACTGAAGATTTAACCTACTCTAATTCACTATGAAACATGTCAGTAAACATTAAGTAAACATGTCAGTAAACATGCCAAATACTGCTGATTCTTTTTCACCAAAATGGAAATGACTTGGACTTTTGTTTAAGCCGACTTAATCTTCCTTAAAATAGTTCTCAGAATCTTCTGTCAGCAGTGCTCCAAGTAGCCTTCGGTTATAGGTTGCTAAAAGGTGGACCCAGTCAAAATTATGGTCACGTTTTAAGAAAATTTAGTTGCCATATAGAAAATATTTACTTGCCACAATGAAAATGCACATCAAATTTGGTTGTTATAGTAAAATATGATAACAACTGAATTCATTGTCAACTTATTTATTCAAGTTAAGACAGCAATTTTAATGAAATGTCTAGACTACTGACATGATTCTGAAAAGTTGAAGAAAATTCTGAAAACATTTAAGTAGAAAAGAACTGACAAAATGGAATTAACACTAAACTCCTGCTGTATTAGTATTAGTGAGGAGTTCATGAAAAAAATGTTAAAGTTCGCACACATAAAGTCTTACAGATTTGTTTTAACACTATTTCCATTTGGAAATCTCATCTCTAGTGTTCTTATCCATAGGGTGAACTGGTCAGACTTAGGGTGAACTGGTCACACATAGGGTGAACTGGCCAGGCATTGTTATATACAATGCCTATATACATATATATAATTATTATGTATTACTAAGTAAAGAAAAGGGCTGAAAAAGGTCTACAAGAGAATGTTTACTTTGAGAATGTGATCCCTCATCTTCTCGATCTCTGTGTAGAATGTATTCATCAATGTCTCCAATTGATCCCTGCAATGCATAAAATAAATGTTACAACATACACAGAATGCTAAATATTCAGAAATGTTAGATTAAGAACAAGATTTTAACCAAATTCATGATTACAATATAATCTACTTAAGTAGGAACTGTACATACTATAATAGTAAAATAGTATGCTATATAATTTAGTCTTCTATGGAACATCTTTGTCAACAGTGAAGATAGTTTACTCTTCTAAGGAATATGTTTGTCAACTGCAAAGATTGTTAAAACAGATAAGTGACAATCAGAAGGATCAAAACAGGCAGACAGATTGACAAATAAATCAGACTGAGGACAAAGCAATTTCAAATGCCGCTAAGTTGTGCAAGTGACTCAAAAAAGTATTTTGTTTTACTAAAAGTGTCATTTCTACTAAAATAATAAAGAAAACCCCACATAGATTAATATTATCATTGTCTAGGGTTTAGCGATGCTAATGAAAGACACGAACCAGAGAGCCATGATAACTATGGAAAGGCTTGCCTAGACAAGTTAACTAGGAATGAGGGTTAGTGGATCTCTCTATCATTACTAGTAATAAATCCTGGCTGTTACTTTCTCCCATTTCCCAAACATCAATTAATGTGAACCAAGTTTCATTGTATCAAAAGCACTATGATGTCATGAAATAAATCAGCATATATAGTTCATCATCAGCCTCTTTACTGGTGACAGCAAAATCATTCTTATTGACAGCTGTGGGAATATGGGAGAAATTGGAAGGATATTACTCACAAGCACAGATTATTTGACACATATATCATGGTAACAAAACCATAGAATGTTCAAAAAGGCTTGAAAAAACTCACCTTGTAACCACTCCTTCATCTGTTTTTACATAATTTTTAGGAAAAACAAGATGTTGTACATCATCATCAACCTGACAAAGGAATTATGTACAGTTAACTCAATGTACATATTTTAAAATGTGAAGTTTTATTACTTACAAAAGGTCAGTAAATTGATTAATTATTCATTCAGTATTTAGTGCTTAATTTGTTTACAAAATGTTTGTTTGTCTTGTTTTATATCTGAAAATATCTTTGATTCAACTCTTTTTCTTTGTTGTACATAAACTTCCGGTTTTATATCCAATGTAAACAACCTCTAACAGCTGATCGACATGAAGATCTCTACCCTTGTAATCTTTTTCCAGGTATTGTGTGTGACCCCCTATAATCTTATTGGTGACCTATGTGAGAACTTGTTACTATATAGGTCAAACGATATCTCATTTGCAGCATCAGCCCGCATTTCCTCTGCAGACAGCTGTTACTATTGGATAAGGCATTGCTCACAGAACATACAACGGCATAAACAACATCACAGGTATAAGTGTCTCATGCTCTTGCTAGCTATAGGAGGAATCGAACCCAACCCAGGACCTGCAGCTAAATTTCCGTGTGGAACATGCAGCAAAGCCTGTAGATGGAACCAGAAGGCAGTTGCATGTGACAGCTGTGACCAGTGGTACCACACATCGTGCATGGGAATCTCTACATCTATGTATGACAGACTTTCAGATACTTCAGTATCATGGATATGTACCAATTGTGAGACCCCAAACCACTCAACAATTCTGTATGACACAACCTTATCCGTTTCAAATTCGTATGACCAACTATCGAGCCTTATGAAACGCCAAGATGACACCACAGACAACAGTGCCATATCAGACTCATCCTTCGGAGACCCACCAGCAACTTCATCCCCCAAGAAACAGTGGCAACAGGAACGACAGAAGCTAGATGAAAAACTGAGAGTGATTGTCATCAACTTCCAGAGTATAAGGAACAAGGCACCAGATTTACAATCGCTAATCGACTCAACCCAACCAGATATCATCATTGGCACGGAGACATGGCTAGGACCTGACGTGAACTCATCAGAGGTCATCCCTGTGGAATATGAAGTGTTCAGAAGAGACAGGCGGGATGATCCCCACGGTGGAGTACTGATAGCTACCAAACGTTCCATGGTAAGCTTCACAGCCCTGACTGGAGAAAACTGCGAATTCATCAGCGTCAAAGTGAAGCTTAGACATGGAAAGTCAGCCTTGATATCAGCAGCCTACAGACCACCAAACAGAACAGATGAGGAGTATACCCAGGCGCTAGTGACAGACATCACAGCAGTCAGATCTGACCACAAATCAGCCTACTTTCTACTTGGAGGAGATTTCAACCTACCAGACATCGACTGGGAGTCTGGTACCATCAAAAGTCGAAATGTCCCGAGACAGGTGAATGATGCATATCTCAACTTACAAGATGCTCTAGCCATAGAGCAAGTAGTGACCTTCCCTACCAGAGGCAGCAATATCCTTGACCTCCTCTTCACATCACATCCATCCTTGATCGACAGATGCAAAGCCCTACCAGCGATTGGGAAAAGTGACCATGATATCGTGATGATAGATCTCTCTCTTCATACATACCATCAGAAGTCATGCCCCCGAAAAATACTATTGTGGGACAAAGCAAATAGAGAGGTGGTCAGTCAGCATATAACAACAGCAGTGAACAACATCATGGCAAAAGAATACACAACAGCCAACGATATATGGATTGACTTCAGAGGATCCATATCAACGATAGTAGAAGACGCCATTCCCACCAAGATCAGTAGGAGCCGATATTCAAATCCATGGATGACAACTAGGGTCAAACGTCTACTACGTCAACGCCAGAAATCCTTCGGGAAAGCACGGCACACAAAGAAACCTAAGGACCAGGCCCGATATCGACAACTCAAGGCAGCAGCACAGAGGGAAATGAGGTCAGCTCATGATGAGTTCATAGACCAAACAGTATGTGGAGAGATGCAGAACAACAGCAAGAGATTCTGGTCACACCTGAAGAGCAAACGTCAGGACTCACAAGGAGTAGCCCCACTGAGGAAGACAGATGGACTCCTGTACAGTGATACTGAATCCAAAGCGGAAATACTCAACCAACAATTTCATTCCGTATACACATGGGAGGATATCACATGGATGCCAAACAAAGGTGCAAGTCCTTATCCAGCGATGCCTTCAATCCAAGTCAGCCAAGCAGGAATCCACAAGTTACTCAGGAACATCGACTCCCACAAAGCAACAGGACCAGATGGAATCCAAGCCAGGCTTCTACATGAGTATGCAGACCAAATAGCTCCAGCATTGACCAAAGTCTTCCAGATCTTAATGGATTCAGGCACCATCCCAGACGACTGGAGGTCAGCTTCTATTGTTCCAGTGTACAAGAGAGGTGATAAGCATCAGGCCTCCAACTACAGACCAGTCTCCCTGACCTCCATCTCCTGTAAATTACTGGAACACATCATCCACAGCCAGGTAATGGACCATTTCGACCAGCACTCTATCCTCAGCAACAGTCAACACGGCTTCAGATCCAAGCGTTCCTGTGAAACTCAGCTAGCCATCACCATAGACAGTATTGCCCGCACTTCAGACCAGGGGGGCCAAGTCGACATTGTTCTGCTAGACTTCTTGAAAGCATTTGACAAGGTGCCACATAAGAGATTGCTACATAAGCTGCAGTTCTATGGTGTACGAGACAACACTCTGCTATGGATTAAGGACTTCCTGAACAACAGACAACAACAAGTTCTTCTAGACGGCCATGCCTCATCTAGTGCAAATGTCCTATCAGGAGTACCACAGGGAACATTACTTGGCCCGCTGCTCTTCCTCACATTCATCAATGACCTCCCAGAAGCCACCAAGTCAGAAACCAGGTTGTTCGCAGATGATTGTTAACTGTACCGCCCGATCAACAACACAGAGGACAGCAACAGGCTACATCAAGACCTTACAGCACTTGAGAAGTGGAAAGAAGAGTGGCAGATGACCTTCCATCCGGAGAAGTGCGTGGTCATACAGGTCTCATCAAAGCGGAAAACAATCAGTGCAGACTACAGACTACACAGCCATAAGTTAGAAGTAGTGGACTCGAGCAAGTACCTGGGAGTTAGTATCAGCAGCAATATGAAGTGGAACAAGCACATTGATGCCATCACAGCGAAAGCCAATAGGACTCTAGGCTTCCTGAAGCGAAATCTCCGAGGTTGCAGAACATCAGCACGGGTTAAAGCCTATGAAGCCATTGTACGTCCAACGCTGGAGTACGCTGCCTCCATATGGGACCCTCACACTAGCGGACAGATCAACCAGATAGAGAAAGTCCAACGTAGAGCGGCACGATTCGCTACAAGGAACTACTAGGATAGGAAAGCAGGCAGCGTCACCAACATGGTCAACTCCTTGGGATGGGAACCGCTACAGATCAGAAGAGTAAAGATCCGCCTTCTGTTGCTATTCAAGATCCAGCACAATCTAGTGGCCATTCCAGCAGAACAATACCTTATCCAGACAGACACCAGGACAAGGGGACAACATACCTTTCGCATCCCAACAGCAAAAAAGGATGTATACCGTTTCTCCTTCATCCCGCGAACCATCAGGGATTGGAACAGACTTCCATCAGCAATGACATCAGCATGTTCCTTGGAGGACTACAGGACTGCAATGGGCAACATACCACATGCCCACTTCAGCTTAGGATGAGGACAAAAGATTTTAACTTTTTAACTGTATCATACTGCCCTGAGAGGCTTTTATCTTGACTGCCACATGAAGTATAACGCTCAACTTTTGAGTACACTTTGTATTGGAAGAAGAAGAAGAAGATTATTTCACACATATGGTGACAACATCTCTGTGATGTGTTGCACAAAAATTTCAATGTACCCTACATACCTACATGAAGTAGATTGATTGATTGAGTTTTGTTTAACGTCACACCATGAATATTTCACATATATAGTGACGGCATCTGCCTGATGCGGGGCATACCCGAAGCAGTGAGGGATCTTTAATGTGCCATTCATACCACGACACAGGGGTCGGTTTTTACTGTCTCATCCGAAAGACAGGACACCAGTATGACAAGAGCAGGTATCGAATCCCGGCCTCCCGATCAGGAGGCAAGCATGATACCACTAGGCCACACCGGCTTACATGAAGTAGAAAGGAATCTTAAACGTGACAATGTCTATTATGACAAAAGACCTTGATTTTTACTGTTTTATCTGGAAGAATGAATGAACAGTTAACAGGGTTATAATCCCCCAGTCACAAGTTAGCAACTGAAATGTGTCAGTTATTAGGCATCATTTTCGACATAGACTAACATAATATTTGCAGCAGCAAATGCATAATGTATGTGATCTAAACTCAGCCTTACCCAATCTTATGATTTACAAGAATCCCAACTGCACCCTACATGACTGATTGATAGAGTTTTGTTTTACGTCACTCCACAATTATTTCATGTGCATGGTGATGGCATCTGTCTGATGCATTGCATGAAAATTAATCAAACCTTGGCAACAGACACACCAGATACAGTGAGTGATCTTTTACCAGTCATGCCTACCGTGACACATGACCTCTGTTTTTACTGTCTCATCGGATAGACAGGACACCGGTGTGTCAACTGCAGGAATCGAACCCATGACCTCTTGGTAATGAGCTGAATACCTCATCCATTGAGACACACCACCTTAGGATGATCTTCAAATGAACCTTCCCATATGCTGTGTGTTTAAACATAAAGTTAATGGCAGAATTACAGCATAAAACAGTTATGGAATATCCTAATATATCTATAAACTGAAAATTAAACATGCATAAACCGGAAAGATGGAAATTTAAAACAGAATTTTTGAATGTACATACTGTGCGCAAGAAAGGCCTTGTAATATCTTGAGATCTGACTAGTTCAAACTGTATGTCTCTGTCAAGCTTTAAGCAGGTGTGTATGTACTCATATTTAGACAGCGGGAAGTGGCTGTAAAAAGAATGAAAGGAGATTGAAGGTGAAATTTTATCAGCTGTACTATAGTGCTACATATATAAACCAAACAAAATGTTTATCATTTAGACGATTGTGACAAGAAAGAGGAAAATTTCACGAGATGAAAATAAATAAATACGAGACTGACATACAAATAATAGTCTCTATCAAATCAGGATTTAGACAACATCACTGTAATAAAACTTGAAAAGATAGCAGAAAGCAGACCAGGCAAAGAGATAAATTCATAAGAGTGCTATTATACAAATCCATTTATAATATGATGTGTTATATACTAAGGAGATACCCATATCAAACTCCTTTGCAGAAGGTCAATTGTCATATTTAGTAATCAGAATCTTTTCATCTCTTAAATAAGTTATTTTTAAACAAACAACTTTTACTTTCCTATTTCAAAGGTGAGTTCCTTGGGGTTTGATACACTGTCAACTATATTTCAGTCATGCAGTCTAAGAACCAAACCTGGATACCTGAACTCGTAGCTAAAAGATTAACCCCTTACATTATATCTGCCAAACCGTACATACACAATTTGATCATTTTTACTACATTACATAATTAGGGTATACATGTATAATAAAATCTATTCCAAAGTAGGAACATAGAAAATATGTTCATACATATACAAATTATATTACAAATATTTTTAAACACAATTGTCAGATTATAGTTATTTATCTATACCTGCTATAGATATCTGGACATATCTACTATTATAATATATCTGTGCACACCTAACATAGATTTCTTAGCTTGCCTTTTATAAACACATGAGAATGACTATTATATGCATAAACATCCGAGTATGCCTATCACAGACATCTAAGGGCACTTGCAAATATCTGAGTACATTGTATCCCTATTATGGATATCTCAGCACACTTTATACAGATATCTAAATATATCTGTTATAGATCAATATCTGAGCACTCCTATTATAGATATTTGAGCATTCTTATTACAGATATCTCAGCACACTTGATATTGATATCTGAATATATATATATTATTGGTCAATATCTCAGCATTTTTATTATAGATATCTGAGCACTCTTACTATACAACTGAGGCAATCTGAGCACACCTAGATGTCTGAGAATATGTTTTATAGATATCTATGTAAGCTTTCTATAGATATTTGGACATACCTAGTTAGATAACTGGACAATATCGATAATTCAGTTGATAATTCTGGTGAAAAAAGAATTTCTGAATTGTGGAAATCATTTTACATCAAACTCATTAGGCTGTAACCCAAGTATTGAAATACAAATAAAAATCAGGTACTTCAAATGCTTGTCAAGAATAAACATTGCAGTGATTTCATAATTTACTATGTACATCGCCTTAAACAGACCCAATTGTGAAAGATGCAGACATAGTACACATATTACTGAAAGGACTGGAAATTAACATAAAGACTTACTTTAGGAGATACTCTGATCTATCATAGACTTTAAGCAGAAAGTCTTCTGAGGAGACACTAGAAGACATATCCCCTTGCTGAAGATTACTGTACAAAACATTGCTGATTATATGCTCAACATTGCTGTGAACTGAAAAATGAATAAATTTATAAATGATTCGAAAGAAGATCTTATCAACTAAAACTGTTCCCCAAGTAAGCAAAATTAAAGTCAAAATAGGCTTAAAGAATTTCCTTGATGAATGAGATTTATGATAATAATGGTGTCCCAATATCATGACACTACATGCTAGTGGGAATACAAGTCCAATGAAATCAAGTAATACCCTTTCAGAAGTGACTGACAGTAAGGAGATAGCTATTATGTAAAGTAGTATACTATTAACTTCAAATACACGTACTAGCTAATGTTACATTATTTATATTCCATCAATAAGGAAATGTGTTACAACTCGAGTGCATTGTTGATGTTTACCAAAATGAAAGACTTAATCCCAATGTACTATGTATATTTGTTAGTTTAAATAAATAAATGAGTGTTGTTTGATAAAGTAATACATGTAATGCTATAAGTATCCATAATAAGTAACCTAAAGTACTATACTACAAATACAGTCAAATTCTTGAATATCCAGACAAAGTCAAATGCCACTCCCAAAATATTTTCCTTAATAACATGATTACTCTGAACATTGCAATGGCAAATGCTGCCAGTAACTACGTAAAATATTGTAATTTAATGATGCACTCATTAAATTCTAAAAGCTGTTCAAGTTAAAAAGAAATATTCCAAGCTACCAAAACACAGGAGATATAGGGAAAATTTCCCTACAAAAGCACAGGATTTCTCAAGTTGAGATAACCTATGTCAATCGCATTATCTGTTTTGTGTTTTTTAATCCTAAACAAAGAACTTTAGATCCAGTCTTGAGAAAAAAGCACTAATTCCATCTTTCCCAAATTTTATACATAAAAGGTGTGATTAGACTTAAATAATACGTATTATATATTTACATATTTCAATCCATTTTGTTTTTTTCATATGATAACAGCACACACGGGTAAACATGTCCTTCATTAATGGTCATAAAGTCAAGTATTAGATATCTGGACTGGTTGATATTGCAAAGAATTTTCTACTGCCCCATCTACTTCAAAATATTGAAGTTTGACTAAATATAAATTATCAGTAAATATAATTTTCTGTGAACATTCATACACTTAAGAAATAACTGTCTTCAGTACTCTTCAAAAGATTTTACTTCCCTAATCAAACATTTTACATGTTGTTTCCCTCTAAAAATATTTTTACGAGCGCATAATTATAGCAATTGAATGACAAGTGTTCCTCATATTGTACATTACTGACACATACTATCACATGTGAAGTGGATAGGATCCTGGGCATAGTCCGAGTAAATAATGATCTTGATGGAAAGCGAAGGTTGCTGTTTATCACACACTGCACTGACTACAAATCCACGGTTCACTGCCATGTCAGACGACTTGAACTCTGATTTGATTCTGCAAATATTTTAAAATTGATTGCTTGACATTTTATGTTACTTTGTGATTATTCACTTGTGTGGTAATAATTTCTACCTTATGCATTGCACAGAAATGAAGACCTATGCAATGCATTCACCCAAACAACTAAAGCTTCTCCTATATGCCAATTTCCACTGGGGCCTCAAATCAGGCTATCACCTCTGAAAGACAGTACACAAGTATTCTGACGACACTGGTCAAAGCAGAGACAATCATGCTACAATAGAATGTCTCTTGTTGAAGAGTGACATGTATGATGGTGTTCTGTACCAGGTTTAGTACCGTTCACTCTAATCAAAAGACCAAAATAGTGAAAATAGACCTGCAAGTGAATCAAGCTACCATTAATTCACATGTACCAAAGTCAGCATCATCGGACATTAAGAAGTTGTAAATATGATGTTGAATATGTAAGCCAGACCAGTATATGTTTCAATGCAGTAATTGTAGTGTGACTTTCCCCACTACATTTATGTAAGTACATTGATCAAGTTCAACAAGGAAAGGACAAAAGATCAATCCATTATTCTAATTTCCTGAAGACTGCGATATGTTAATTTACACTATAAGTGTTACCCTCCATCTTCCACTTATAACTGGAGATGCATAAAGATGAAAATGAAAACACATATCTCAATACTGTGTGTGTTGTAACTTGCATAGGCAAACATTTTAATTATCAATGATAACTAACATTTTCTGTACCATCAAAACTGTGCTATTTGCAAACTAATCACTTCATTTGATGTCAGTAATATTCTGCACCCACAACAGTCAAGTATCAATAGACCAGTAACATAAACACACTGTCATTGATTGATTATTGTTTTACGTCACTCCATGATTATTTCACACATATGGTGACGGCATTTGCCTGATGCATTGCATACAAATTTAGACCTTTGCAACAGACCCACCCAAAGCAGTGAGGGATCTTTTACGTGCCACGCCTACCGTGATAAGGGAACTCAGTTTTTACTGTCTCATCCGAAAGATAGAACACTGGTGTGCCCAGGGTGGAAGTCGAACCCGGGACCTCTCGATCATGAGCAAAGCACCTTATCCACTAGGCCACACCAGCTTAAAAACACAATATGAGAATCTTGGTGTTCAATATATTAAGTAAAGTGAACATTGTCACTAGCTTGATCATTTCTATCATTATTTTCTATACACCCTGAATTTATGTCCAGTGTGAAATTATGATTTAATTATGTAAAAAAGAAATGCTTTTTAAATCAATTATCAATCATTTGTATTTGCCCACAACAGATATAAAATTTAAAGACCTATAACCAATTAACATTCAGTTAAATTCCATGAATGCACTCTCTTAAAGCTCAGCTGTCATATCCAGATAGATGTTCTTACACAAATATCTTTTTATGGAGAGATAGAAGTCATAATGTTGAATTCTAGGTATAACGCACACCTAAAAACATACACCACACTCAGTCATTAACAACTAATCCATTTCTGCATGCAAATAACATGGTAATGATGTTCTGCCTGACACCCAGTACATGTATGTCTGCTGTACCCTGAAGCACCGTTTAGGCTGAGGGGTCTATTTTTTAACATATATATATATTTAGGCCGTACCAAGAATTTATTTTATACTCACTTTGCAACCATCTGACAGAAGGCATCTGATTCTTCATCAACAAACATATGGTGATGTAACTTCTCATAAGGTCCTTCCTACAGCCCAGATAGATGTATGAATCATAATCATGGTAGATACATGTAAACACAACACATAATTCAATACTTGCATTATTTTGTAATGAATACCATTCTCTTTGTAACATATTTTCATAAATCATAGACAATTTCTCAGTATCGTGATTTACAATGATCACAGCTCTAAAATTGTAAATGTAATATATGTACCCGGTACTTATATTTTATATTATACCGGTAAAATTAATGGACTTTGACAGATATTTAAAACAAAGCAACTACATGTTTAAATTAATCATTAATGTAACAAAATAAAAAAAAAAAAGATATCTACACAAAATGTTGTAGTCAAATACATGTATGCACTTCCTTCTATGAAGATGTATATTGTGTAAATGAAATTTCAGTCCCAAGTCATTTAATTTTGCATGACAAGACTTAAGGTGTTTTCACATTAATGTAAACTG